>JAJEJO010000793.1:0-28486 GCA_020662805.1 Glaucomys volans | reverse complement strand
CAGTTTTATTGAGAATCTTAGGAAAGTTTCTGAAGTGTCCCACCCAGGCACCACCTCTCAATTTTTGACTAACAGTAGAGCACATGGTTTGACCCACAGGTACCTAAGCAAAAACCACATGGGAGAAAAAATTGTACTATTATAATGACCTGCTAAAGATCTAAAGGCAAATTTTGGCCCATGGTGACCATTTCTAAATGGAACTTGTTCTTATAGATTTTTTGGTCAATGGGCTTTTTTTTTTTTTTTTTTTTTTTACTTATTGTTTCATTGAAAACAATTGAGGTCCGGCTTTTTTTTCTTTGGTTGTACACACAGTAGAGTCACACCATCTGTGCGTTCATACATGTACACAGGGCAATGGTATCTGTCACACATTCTGTTATTATTCTTACCCCCCCACCCCGACCCCACCCCTCCCTTCCCTCTATGCTATCTATCCTTCCTCCATTCTTGCCACCCCCTCTCCCCCACATTATGCATCATAATTCGTTTATCAGAGAGACCATTCAGCCTTTGGATTTTGGGGATTGGCTGATCTCACTTAGCATAACAGTCTCCAACATCATCCATTTACCTTAAAATCAGATTTCTACAGTGATGAAGCCACATCAATGTTCATAGCTGCTCAATTCACAATAGCTAGATTGTGGAACCAACCTAGATGCCCTTCAATAGATGAATGGCTAAAGAAACTGTGGTATATATACACAATGGAATATTACTCAGCCATAAAGAAGAATAAAATTATGGCATTTGTAGTCCTTCATTTTTAAATTTAGTCTTCCACAACATCTTAGGACACAGACATAACGTGGCTAATTTCTTTACTACAATGTAATGAGAGTGACCTTTACTGTAATTTCCATATCTTGACTGGAGACCAGTTTCCTAGTTTCATTGTTTTTTGAACCCTTACTAGAATTGCCCATAATGACCTGCTTAGAGCACACTATCCTTTTTAAAGAATGCTCCTCCAAACTCTCACAACCTCTGCCTGTTACCTAATTCCAAAGACTCTTCCACATTGTAAGGTATTAATTATTGGCAGCAACCTCACTTCTCAGTCAACTTTATTATTTCATTTTCTGTAGCTAATAATGCAATGTCACAGACTGGGTAAGTTACAAAAAAGGGCTTATTTTGGCTCATGATTCTGTAAGTACAAAGTTGAAAGACTGCATCTGGTCATCATCACTTGCTGATATAATCCCACGATGGCACAGATTATTATGTGGTGACAGTGAGTGTGCACCTGTATGTGTATCTGATTTCTCTTTCAACTTTAATAAAGCCATCAGGATTCAATCATGGAAATATTACCATGAGAAATTTACCTAATCGTAGATACTTCCCAAAAGGCCCACCTCTAAAAGACATAGTTTATTTCTACTCTCTCAGTACTCCAATATGGGGATCAAATATTGACACATACAGGGAGACATTCAGATCATATCCAAACGTCAACAGTATTCTATCCGATTTTAGATATTCAAAATGAATTTAGGATTAAACCTGGACAACTTCTGTGGTATTCATGTAATACTTTTCTTTCATTTATTACATTTTGTCATTTTAAAGAAAAATTGGAAATTTCGAGATACCGGTAATCAATATTTAAATAGATATATTTGTGTTTCTGCAATATAATAAATTTAGCCTACAATCAATGAAAAGAATCATAGTATTTGCAGTTGAACCAATTTCTCTTAGTGGTGGGCAGAATATTGAAATTGAGCTTGATACTTCATATTATTATTATTATTTATATGAATAAGAAAAAGTCATATAGATTAACCCATATTATATCTGTGACAAACATTTTTAGAATACTTACTCTATTCTAATATGACAGTGGTTATTTAAAAACACCTTTTATGCTTCCTAAAAACAATGTGCAATGCTTACATTATGTTGCCAATTCTTTCATTACCAGGTTTTTTTTTTTTTAAAGTAAAGCTGAATTTTATACAGCTTGGCCAAAATGGAAGAAGTGACCAATTTATGTCTGTTGGTCCTATAGAAGCTGTTACTATTGACAGATTTAGTTAGGTTCTGCTAGCCAGAGAACATGTCATAGTCTTTTCTTTCTTTGTGTGTGTGTGTGTGTGTGTGTGTGTGTGTGTGTGTGTGTGTCTCAGTTTTAAAAATTGTTATCTCCTTTAGTTTCATGACACAGCAAGGTTTCTATGCACTTCTATGCTTGCCAGACTTAGCAAATAAAAATACAAGATACCCATCAAGTTTCTTTCACATAAACAAAATTTTAGTATAATTATGCTGCAAATATTGTGCAAAATACACTTATACTCAAAAGCTATTTTATGATTATCTAAGATCAAATTTTATTGGATAATTTATTTTATTAGCAACTATCTTTTCCCAATAGCATCTTAGGAATACAGTATATCTATAATTATCAGAATAGTCTTTGAAGTCAGGTCAAATTCTAGCTCTAACATTATGTTGCTTGCACAACAAGCTGATTTCTCTATTTCAATTTCTCAAACTACAGGTAAAAATTGCTAATATTTGCTTATAATAAATATTTGTTTATATCTGCTAATAATTGCTTATATTTTACTAGGCATGTTTTGGAATGTATAAAGTACAGTATATGTTTTAAGAAGGGTACATGTTCTTATTGAGAAGCTACTGACCATTCTATCAATGTGTATTCTAAATCATGAAGGTTTAGATATTTAGACAAATCATGTTTAGTTACATGAGCTTCATTGTTATAAACATAATCCATTTAATTTATTCTTTAAAATTATGCTTTTAGAGGCTAAGTGACTGGTAAATAAAAAAGATCTAGTTCAAATTAAAAAAATGAATATAAATCTCAGCCTCAAGAATAGGATTCCCAGGCTATTGTTTCTCCCTTATACAATTTCTTCAACAAATATGATGTATAATAAACCCAATTACTTATATTTGAACCAGAGTAGCTTATTTTAAATGTTGTATTTAAATATAAAAATAAATCTCTATTGAGACATACACTAGAATTTTAACACAAATATGAGTTAAGGAAATAATTTGTCATCAAACTAATTGTTATAATTAAAATAACAAACCATTTTGCTCTTAATTTAACTAAAGAATGTGAATTAAAGTTCTTATTCCTATATAATTGACAAATTCTTACTGCAGATGATAATTTTTTCTTATTTTATAATCCAGTCTGAAAAATAAATTAGGAAAGGAGACTAAACAGACATAGGATTTTCAACCTATATTTCAATTGCTTTAAACAGAATGATACATAACCAAGCAGCAGAGATGAAATTTGAAATCTCAGAAAATTGCCAAAGGAAAAAATATGTAAGGGTTTTATTCGTACACTTAAATGTTACTGACAGAATATATAAAGACATCAAAATATGTAAAATCATCAGAACCAACCATGTTTTATTTTTAATTGACAAATATATATAACATTAAATCACATATAAATATAACACTATATGCAATACTGTATATACTACACGATATATATTGAATACATAATACTATATATACTGTATAGTATATATATATAGTATTGTTATATATAGTGCTATATATATGTTAAACAAATTATTTATATACTAGTTATAGAAAATATATATATAGTGTTAAACATAATTTGTTATATATATTTATATAATACTAGATATAGTATATTTGTATATGTAATTTATGTTTTATGCATTATTTGTCATTATATATATATGGAGTACAATCTGTTTTAACACATGAACACAATGTGGAACGAAGAGTCTAACTAGTATTTCTATGACTTTATTATCCCATATAAATATTTCTTCATGGTGTGAAATTTGCAAATCTATTCCTTTAGTGATTTTACAACTTATAATACAGTAACCATAGTCACAATGTTGTCCAATAGTTCACCAGAGCTTATTGTTCCTGCCAAAGTAAAATTGTGTATCCTTTCACTAACATTTACTTTTTCTCATTCGTCTCTTTCATACCAGCCTTTGGTAATGAAATATATTTGAGAGGCAACCAGGTACAAGTTATGCCTGGATAAATAGATAAATAAGTTAAAAAGCCAATTCCAAGTCCACAGTGTTCTAGAAATTTTATGAGCATGAAGTGAGAGCTTACAGAATGGGAAAAAATCTTTGCCACCTGCACTTCAAATAGGACAACAATTTTCAAGATATATAAATAACTCAAAAAATTTAACACTAAAGCCACAAATAACCCAATCAAAAGTGGGCTAAGGAACTTAACAGATACTTCACAGAATAAATACTGTCAACAACTATATGAAAAAATATTTAACATCTCCATCAATTAGAGAAATGCAAATTAAAACTACACTGAAATTTTAGCGCACTCCAGTCAGAATGGCAATTATCAAGAATACAAATAACAAATGTTGGTGAGGACGTGGGAAAATAGGTACAGTCATACATTGTTGGTGGGACTGCAAATTGATGCCACTACTCTGGAAAGCAGTAGGAGAGACCTCAGAACACTTGGAATGAAACCACCATTTGCCCCAGTTATCCCACTCCTCTGTATATACACAAAGGACTTAAAGTCAGCATACTATAGTGACACGGCTACATCAATATTTATAGCAGCTCAATTCACAGTAGCTAAGCTAGAGAACCAACCTAGATGCCCTTTAATAGATGAATGGATAAAGAAAATGTGGCATATACACACAACAGACTATTATTCAGTCAAAAAGAGGAATGAACTTACGACATTTGCAAGTAAGTGGATGAATGTGGAGACTATCATGGTAAATAAAATATGCCAGTCCCCAAAAGTCAAATTTTGAATGTTTTCATTGATATATGGAAGCTAACTGATAAGGTAGGGAGGGGAAGAACAGAAATTTAGTAGACTAGACAAAGGAGAATGAAGGCAAGGGAGGGTATAGGAAAATAAAACATTGCATATATATGAATATACCACAGTGAGTCAGTCCATCATTGTGTACATCCACAAGAATGGGGTCCTATTTAGAATAAGATATATTCCATACTCGTATAATGTTGCCAAAATGGAGTCTACTGTAACGTGTGACTAAAAAGAATCAGAAAAAGAACAGAATTTTATACAGATAACAAAACATAGATATAAAATTTTTAGCACATTTAAAGATTTGAAATAAGCCAAAGCTTAATTGTGTTAAATAACTTCACCGAGATAAGATTTCTAATATTATACAGTCAGAAATGACTTAATATTTGGACATTATATGATGCCTATGTTATTCTTAGAAAAAGACAGTCTTAATATTCTATGTCCATGAAACTTAGCATAACCTTGTAATTGTTATCTTTAGGATCAAAAGTTCCCCCTCAGTCACATGAGTGAACTACATCAGGCAAAACATGAATATTTTGACTTGTATTTAATTGCTCTATTGTTAGGTTATTCGGATTATACTTATGACCCTCAAATCTGATAATCTGAATAGAAAAAAAATGGACTTTAATACATTGACATTAGGATATTAACAACAGAATGTTAATGTCATTTATTAGAACACTGTACTCAAGTTTAAAAAATTCTGTAGAAAAGCTAGCCATCTTTGAAAAATATGTCAGGCTTCATTTAATAATTTCAAACATATGCATTTGACTGTTCTAATATTCATTGCAAGAATTCTCTTCTAAGAAAAAATATTTTGCTAAAATAATTATGTCTTGAATTTCTTAAAATGTAGAAATTTATCAAAAATTTCAGGAATATATTGTTCATCATAACTTAGATATATACATGCATATATATGAGACTGTGTAGTAACATTTCATCAATCATTTGGATTAAAGAACCATCTCAAATAATGTCAATCTGGCCCTTTCCAAATATTACAAATATTTTATTCCTCATGTTGTGATGTAGTGTTTTTCTTCATATGCAAAATTCCAATTGAAACAGACCTGGATGAAAAAGTAGCTATATGAGCCAATCTGGCACAAAAATGGTAGCCAGTCAATCATTCAACCATCTGGGCCCAACACAGCCCTGACTGAGTTTTTATACTTTGAACCAAAGGGGACCAGCTCAAAGATTATAATTAACAGTGGGAAGAGAAGCTCGTGTTCCCATGTTGCTCTATTCTGGGCTATTGGCCATCAACCTAAAGCACTGGCTTCTTCAGCTCATTTTAAATTCAAAACTTCCAGCTTTTCACAGATAATGGTGTCTAACTTAAGAAAATTAAGGCTTTGTTACTCTTCCTATATTGTTCAATTATGACCTCCAAACCTGGCTGTACTTGATTTTATTTTCTTTAAAGAGAGGAATCTGGAGATTTTGGCAGCCACCACCTAACACTTAATGTCGTAAGAAATTCTAGAGATGTGTCTCCATGCATTCCAGAACAGGTACTGGCTAGAAAGCAGTCAGTACGGCCCCTCCATCTGTGCATGTTACAATCTTCCTATGGATGCACTCCTCAATTTTCTTTTTAAAACGACTTTGGTATGTGGCTTGTCCAATTTTTATATTGATGAGAATATTTACTGACACAGTCTCACACAAATCTGCTCAGATTTATTTTGTGTTTAGCTTTTTGGGAAATAAAATGATTCATGAGAATATAATTTTTGTGAATATTCCAATGACCTGAAATATGGAAGCTGAAAGATCCTCATAGAACATTAAATCTATTTTGTATTTAAAACTTTAGATTACGAAGAGGAAAATGGAGGGGGAGGGATGGGGGTATGAAAAATGGTGGAATTTACATCACGCACAACCACAGAAATGAAAAATTGTACCTCATTGGTGTACAATCAAAATGATATCTGTAAAAATTAAAAAAATAAGGATGTCATATTATGAATATTATGTTCATTTTTAAAGTGACAACTTTCTTATTAATATTTGAATTTAAATGATATAATTGTGTTGACATCAACTACAGATAAATTATTTCTTAAAATTCAGTTATATTTCAAAACAATTGTATATAAAAATGACTTGATAATCAAATTAATAATGTGCTGATATTTTCATTTGTATGAGTGTCAACATTTTTCAGATTCAATATCTCTTGGGTATTATTATCTAAATAACACTGTATTATATATAAATTAAGAGAGGTTTTATTCATAGTGCGATCAGAATAGAGGCTGGAGACTGTCTTAGTTTAAATTTCAGACTTGATACTTTTTGGTTCTGTGACTTGGGCGAGCCTCAACACCATACTTGAATTTCTTTTTCTGTAAAAATGGTATTATAATAACTGCACCTAAGGATTAAAGAAGTTATATAAAAAGTCATCAGAACATTTGTCTATTAGTAGACAGATAGTAAATAGCAGTCTTTATTCTCAAATGTCTTTCTAGTAGAATACCAGTAAATATTACGAGATTAATGATAGATAAAAATAAAACATTCCTCAAAGGAACAATGATGAGTATGAAAAAGTGAAGGAGAGTTCGGCTACCTGGAAAGGTACCTCTCAGGAATGCTGCATGGCATGAGTCTACCTCAAAAGGGAGATGACACTAGTGTATTAGTCAGTGTTTTCCAGAGAAATAAACAATGAATAACTTTTTTTTTTAAACTTAGAGTGTGATCAAGTCCCAAAAAGTCATAAGTGAAAAACACTTTGAAGTAAAGAATGCATTTTATACACCTAACCTACCCAACATCATAAGTGAGCAGCACAGTGCACTGAAGAGCACTGGCTGTTCATCCTCATGATTGGATGACTGGGTGATGAGGTTGGCTGCCACTGTCACTAGTTGGTGAAAAGATCAAAAATTGAAGTTCAAAGTACAAATTTTACTGAATGTATATACATTTGCAACATTAGGAAAAAAAAAATCTGTATGTCAAGTCATCCTAAGGGAGGGGAGGGAGAGGGAGAGAGAGAGAGAGAGAGAGAGAGAGAGAGACAGACAGACAGAGACAGACAACAGAGATGGAGAGAAAAGGAATGAATTACTGTAAATAATTGATTCAACACTTCTGGAGGCTGAGAACCACAAGACTTGCAGTTAACAAGCTATAGATTCTATCACAAATTTCTAGTTGGAGTCTCAGGGATTGAGAACAAAATGGCGGATGTCTCAGTTCAAAGATCAACAGAAAGAACATTACTCAACTTAAAAAACAATATTCAAACCTCACAGGAATTGAATGGAGATCAATCACACTAGGAAAGGTATTACAGTTTAGATAAAAAGTATCCCCCAAAAGTTTGTTGTCTCACAAATGGAGGAATGTTCAGAGGTGATATGATTAGATTCTGAGAGCTCTAATCTAAACAGTGAAGCAATACATCTGATGGATTAGTAATTTGGATGGATTAATGGATAGTAACTGTAGGCAGGTAAGCATGGTGGAGGAAATAGGTCACTGGGGGCATGACTTTGGGGTTTGCATTTCTCTCTCCACTTCCTGATCTTATCATTCGCTAAGCAGCTTTGCTCTGCTTTCCTTTCCAGGATGTGTTGCCTTATCTTGGGTCCAGAGCAATAGTTTCAGCCATCTATAGACTGAGAACTCTGAAAACCGCAAGCCCTTAATTAACCTTTGCTCCTATGTTGTTCTTGTTGGATATTTTGATCAAAATGAAACAGAAGCCAACTAAAACAGAAGGCAATCTGCTTCACTCCTTCTACCAAATACAATATTAATCTCATACAGGTGAACCCACAATGCATACACCCAAAAATAATGTTTGAACAATTTTTCAGGGACCACTGACAAAGTCAGGGTGACCTGTAAAATTAACCATCACAACTAATTTGTATCTGAAATTTCTTCTGACGCCAAAATGCAACAAGTTTTGAAAAATATAATGTGCCACTTTAAAGCATATTTATAACCAGAGTGCTTTTTAAAGCTGTTGCATTGTAGTATCTCAAAAGATAAAGCTACTTATATTAATTTTTATTGGTTCTAGAAGCCTTTTTCATAATAGATAAGACTGATATGCATTGCAATTTCAAAGTTCGGTTGTTCAGAATATATGGTTTTATTTTTCTTCCCATTTTTCAGTATTTAAGCATAACAAATAATTATAATATGTACAGAAATGTTAAGATGCCAGTTCAATTTAAAGTAACTAGCTACATTTTAATTGATACTTAAATATCATTAATAATTTATTATTTTTCTAATGTTGACTGAAATCAAAACTTGACATTTGTTTTAATCATATATTAAATCATATATTCTTTTAATGATTGGAATTTATGATTGAAATCATATATTCTTTTAATAATTGGGCTTTATTTTGGAAAAAATAATCATTATTTTCATGTGGAAATGCTACCAAGTACTTTTATTTGACACAACACTCTGGTAGTTTGTGGTTTATGTCACTCCAATGACTACAAGGAAATGAACTTGATGTTATGCCAGTATCTCACTGGTATAATTTTTAAAAGGCAACACTCTTGAGTAATAAGCACATGGTCATGAAACTAAAGTTAATTACAACAAGTTCTGGCTTGATCTCAGATAACACCAGATTTGCTAACCTGAACAAAGTCAAGCAGATGTTAAATCCACACAATATTGACCGAGATTGAGAAAGTGGTGTTTCATCAACTCCCAAGTGTTTAATTTTTGATTCTGTGATAATGTATCTTAATAAAAGAATGTATTTTCTATTATAATGTTTAAATCATGTATGTGTATAATATTTTAGAAATTAAAGCTAGAAACTGGGGAGATAGTTGTTTTATCTTTAAAGGGGAAGTCAATAAGTGTGTATTCAGAGGGGAAATTGGTTATATTTATTATATTTAAAAGCATAAAATCTTGCCATGTGCAGTGGTGCACACCTGTAATCCCAGTGGTTTGAGAGGCTGAGCTGGGAGGGTCATGAGTTCAAAGCCAGCCTCAGCAATTTAGCAAGTCCCTAAGCAAATGAGCAAGAGTCCATCTCTAAATAAAATATAAAAAAAGAGCTACAGATGTGGCTCAGTGGTTAAGAGCCCCTGGGTTCAATTCCAAGTACAAAACAAAAAGAAAGCATAAAATCTCTATATATTCTGTGTTAATTTTTTAGCAAACATAAAAAGTTATTTTAATGTTTATCTCAAAACTAATGCAATCAATTGACCTTTAATTTTTTAAATATGTAAACTTCATATTTTATACAAAATACATTTAAAATATTACTTGTGGGCATACATGCATACACACATGCATACAAACACACACACACACAATTAAAATTAGGTTACAGAATTCTTTAGCCTCGAGAAACATGAGAGATGAGACTGAAGTCATCAAGGTCTCTCTGACCCAGCATGGCAGGTTTCTGCAGACTCCTTGATACCACAAATACAATAAATAACCTCAGTCAAATTCTTTTCCATTTTACTGCAATTCTTACCTGGAATGTATAACATGAGTGGCCAATCTTCAAACCACCTCCTGTTTTTGTCAACCAAAGAACTGTAAAAACTGATTGGTCTGACCTCCTTTGATTTCTTTTATCTGTAAAAATTAGGATACCTTAGATGCTAATTAAGATACCTTAGTACTAATATTTGGGGATCTAAATTTATTCCCCAAAGGTGATTATTCTCATATTGGCTCAAATAAACTCTTTGGTCTCATAACCCATACTTGTTGTGCAAATACACACACACACACAAGACACACACATATAAATCCTTTCACCCACACACAGGTATTTCTGTTACTGCCAGATTCGAGGAAGAAAGTGAAACATTGTTTAGAAATAATGTCAATTTTAAAAGACTTATAACATCATTTTTTTCTAGTATATTTAAAGAGATACTTTTACTTGTTTTACTGAGCATCATGAGTAAAGGTTTAATTCCAACACTTCAAGTTCTATATTGTCATACAATATCAGCTTCTATATCACATGTGCCATTTTCTCTGGGCACTTTAATTCATTTTTACTAAAATATTAGAAACTCAGATTCAAGCCTAAATTAAATAACATTCATATATATTTAGCACATAAGCACACAGAAATCCTTCAGAAAATGAAAACGCATTGAATTGAGGTTGTAAAATATAAAAATACCATAAAGCTCCACACCACAAAAACACTACCATGATAGGAAACTTTTCTGATTGAATCTCTATGAATCTCTAGTACCTACCTTCCCTGCCCAGCACAACCGAGTTATTTACTGTACATCTGTTGTATGAGTGAATTCAACACAATCTTTAATATTTTATTTTTGGTAATGAGAATAATTATTGGAATATGATTGCTTTGTAATAATTTTCATGTATTTTAGGAATCTTACTCTCAGAATTAAAGTAATTGTTTTGGATGTGATAGACTCCAAGAGGGATGAAAAAACTAATGAATACTTAGGATTTTATCTCTATTTAGAGAGCAATTTGAACTAAAACAGGCTATAAACAACTATAGCAGTAACAGCTGTCAAATTTTGGTTCTAGTATTTGCTAAACCTTTAGAATTTTACGTCACAATAAAAATTAGTAATGTAAAAATGTTACAAAATCCAAGATATGCATTGCTAAATTATATTTCTGACTTTATAATTTTATAATGAACAGGAAATTGGAAAAATAGTAAGACATTTTTTAACATTTCAACTCTAAGCCTTTAATTCTTTACATCTTCAAAAATAATTTTATCAATGCAGATGACAGATCAACTTTATGAATTAAATTTTAAAATCCTTTATGGGAAAATAACTCATGCTTTTCTCATAAAAAGCCCATAAGTTTCAATAAAGTATGCTTTAATTTTAATTAACTTTGAAATGACATTTGCATAATTATGAACTTCTATAATTATTTCTGCCATGTCCTTTCCCTGATTCATGTCATGAATAAAAGTGGTATTTTCTACTGAATTATTTGAAATTTTTATTTTATCAAGTTTATCATTCTCATTCTCATATGTTTTGTGTGTATTTGTGCTTTGAAGCATTGTTCACAATTTAGAAACCATTAACATTTTAACAAATTTTCCACTGAACTTGTGCACTGTTTGCTTTATCGCAATCTCTATTAAGTTGTATAATAAAGTTTAATACATGTTTATTATGTGATTATTTTCCAAATATTTAGTCACTTTACTATTTGCCCATATTGTTTGCCAAAGTTCTTTGTTTAAAACTTTTACTTTCCTAAACATAATTTATCAACCTATAATGATGTATATAATTTATCTACAAAACTGAATCCACAAGGATAAAATTTTACGTATTTTTTCTGAAATACATACTTGAACATTACCACATCTTCAATGTCTTAATCTTAAATATATGTATATATATACATAAATATGTATATATATTATGTATACATATAATTTATATATGTATATGTATATATATGTTTATTTGTTTTACACATCAGATGACTGCAGTGAAAATTGCTAAGATTAAAGACATGTATACATAAAATATATTAAAGCTATATATTATGTTCAAGTTCAGTGAATGCACTTACTTTGTATTAGATTGCTTTCTAATTTTATTAGAGTCAACCTAAAAAAATTAAAGTGAATTAGGCAACCCTTCTTAGTAATTATTTAAGAAGTTGAAGAATTTTACAAGATTTTCAAGTTAAACCTCACAGGATTGAATTCTGCACAATAATGCAACTGTATGTATTCATGACACTTAAAAACACCCCAAGACAACTTCAGTATTGTAGTATGCAGTATGATATGATGTCAAAAAGTCTATTAACTGATGAAATAGGACAAGGCATTACTAATTTAAACATGAGTACCTCAATAAAAATGTTTCACTAATTTTACTGAAGATAAGGTAAAGTACTACATTCCATATTTGTTTCCCTGACATATTTTCAGTTTTTTATAAAAGTTATACTAAATTATGATCATCACATGTATGATTAACATGAATGGTATGAATGTACATCATGCACAACCATAGAAATGAAAATTTGTACATTTGTGTACAATGAATAAAAATGAAGTCTGTAAAAATTTTTAAAAATTACCCTTAAAGTTTTAGAAAATACCGAAAGAGCTAACCTTAGAAATCTTCGGTGTTTATTATAAACTTTATAATTCATTCTTAAGGATTTTATAAGAAACTACCAAAAGCATTAGTTATGCAACTTGATTATACAAATAAGAGTACCTGGTGTGCTTTAAATTTTAGTCTTAATTACACTTGTGAAGCAGATCTTTTCTTCACTCCCTTATGAACTCTGTTCATTTTGGGTTAATCTTCCCATATGCATTACATACCTAAATTGCCTAAACCTCATACAGTTGGCTTTTCTCTTTGTCATGTTACTTTAATTGCCTACTTTTGGGATTGTTGGGTGTTTCCTGTGTCTTTGAGACAAGTAGACTTACATGTTAGCTCAAGTCATATTTTTGTTACTCTGTGAATGCAATATATCTTTCTATATATTCCTAATAATCTTGTGCTTTTTTAGTGATTTAGCTTTTAGTGATTTAGCTATTTTAGTCAATGTATTAAATTATGCTAATGAAAACATAATGGAATCAGTTTGGACCCTCTAGTATGTTTAAAATAAAACTCAGAAAACACTGCTTAGATTTTCTTTTTTGAATATTCATCATCTATGTCAAAACTTTTTATAGATGAACATATGACATTTACATTTGTCATATATATTATGCTAAATTGGAAATAACTAACATTTTGCACCAGTCAAAATCTACTATTTGTAGATGTCAAGGCAAAAATAAATGTACTTTTAAAATATTATGTGTATAAAGAGATTTTAACTGTGATAACAATACCATATGGAAGACAAAAATACCCTTTATAAACATTTTCTCTTCAATATTTATATAAAAATATCAAAGGTTATTTTATCTATTTAAAAGTTTCAGATGAAAAGTATATAAATGTCTCAGAAATGGGAACTTAAAGATTCTCTTTACTACTTTTCAAAAACTTTTGCTGTTATTGATTCAGATTATATTTGGAGTTTTCAAGTTTGGTACATTAGTGACACTGTATTGCAATATTTTTTAGTATATAACTCCAGACTTTCAAATAATGATTGGATATTGGATGTTCCATAAACATCATGATCTGTAGTCCTTAAAATGAATTTGAAGTTCCTAAGAATCTGGCAACACTTCTGGTGTGTTACTTATGTTGGAATGAAACTTTAAAAAAAAAAAAAAAAAAAAAAGCAAAAATGTTCTATTATTACCTTTGTCTTTGTTTATAGTGATGTAACTTGCAAAAGTCAGACTTGTTTTACTCCTTGCACAAAAAAAAAAAAAAAAATTGCAGCAGCATCTGCCATTGTATGTGAATTTATAAAAGTGGACTTTTAGTATGTCAACTCAAACGTGCAAACACAAATTTTTTATTATCCTGGAAAAATTAAATTCTGTACTAGTTGAGGTACATTCTGGCAGCATTAAAATACATTGTATGCTTTTAAGTATAATGATGTCAAAAAATTGCTAAGTATTTTTTGCCTTGACATCTATAATTGATTTTAATTGTTGCAAAATACTACAGATATTTCCAATTAAGCATAAAACACTGAGTGCTACTGAAATATCCACTTTGCTAATAAATGAGTTAAGTGATTTGAATATGAGATCTCTTTTAGATAGTTTGACTTTCATAATGTGTGTTCTTTATATATGCAATATTATTTGATCTTGACTTTTTCTCAATACATAGTTATGTAGTTAGAAACACCTTGGAGTTACTATGTAAAAATATGGCATTAAGATTAATGGTGTAAGATTAATAGGAATAGATACTAGTAAAATTTATTTACTTTGTAAATAAAACATCATCCACATTACATAGCTAAACTTAGCAAAACGGTCAGATACAGTTTTGAAAAAAAAATGTGGTATAATTATTTGTAGCATAATTATTGAATTTTAATGGATGTGAGATAACATGAGATGGCTGTGCAAACACACACACATACACACACATATATCACATCACATTTATTAGCAAAGAAGTTCAGTCTGCATGCCCAGCCTCAAAATATTTGTTCCCTTTTATTGAAACTAATTGACCTAAAATTCTACTGAAGTCTTATGAATAGATAGATACCTTGCTCATGGAAAGTTCAATTTCTGCATTTAAGAGTGTGACTTTGCTGAATTCATTTATTAGTTCTAGAAGTTTTATGGTGGAATATTTTGGATCTTCTAAATATAGAGTCATGTCATTGGCAAATAGTGATAGTTTGAGTTCTTCTTTTCCTATTCATATCCCTTTAATGTCTTCCTTCTGTCCAATTGCTCTGGCTAGAATTTCAAGGACGGTGTTGAATAAAAGTGGTGAAATAGGGCATCCTTGGCTTGTTCCAGTTCTTAAAGGGAATGCTTTCAATTTTTCCCCATCTAGAAGAATGTTGACCTTAGGTTTAGCATATATAGCTTTTACAATGTTGAGGTGCATTCTATGCCATAAATAACTAAAAAAATAAAAATAAGTAAATAGAGAGTGACTTTGATACACTTCTTATCAATAAAATATAAGTGGAAACCTATTAGGAGGTCTTGAGAAAACTTACTTCCAAGAAAGGGAAGAGATAATTAAACCTCTGATCCCAACACCTTTTTCTTTGGGTTAAATGTGGAATACATGTGTAAAACATAAAGGGTCACAATCCTCTGATATTCTAGATTACAGAGTTGTCCATTATCTTATTCTACTCATATGAACAAAGAAAAACCCTTTTGGATGAAATCTGTGAATGTTTAGCTACTTGAACCCTAAGATTTCCTAAAAACTTAGCTTTTCTCTAAGCAGTGTATTTTTTTCATGTTATTCATTTTATTGAACAACATTAGTGATTTCATTATTCAGCTTTCTTCCTTCCCACATGCAAACTGAAAAAATGAAAGCAAGATTTGACAGGCAATTAAATATGTCAATAGAATCCACATAGATCTTAAGATTAATTCCTCAATTAAAACAAGGAATCAACTCAAATTTTAAATCAGCAAACGGGGAAATAGCTTTGTTATGTTACTTGGTTGCATTGCTCTGGTAAGTAATTTTAAGGATTATAGTTTTGTGCTCCTTCCTATATTCAACCAAGTATTTTTCAATAGTAGAAAACTATTGATGATTTAAAGAGCTAAATCTTGGACACAAAAACTTCATATATCAAATCTGTTGTTTAGTAGTTCTAATACTAATTAGTTTTATATTTGTATTCAAAAATTTTTATTTTTATATGCATAATAAACTACTTCATGAAACATGTTCCATTTCCTATAAAAATGTATATATAGTAAGTAGTCTATGTGGGTATGTAAAATAGAAATCAGTTACTTCAAATATCAACACTGAAATCACTGAGTGCTAAGAAAAATAAATCCTAGAAATTTATATTTATGGATTTTAATGCACTAAAATGGACTTTTAGTGTTGGCTCCTCTCCCTTTGCCCTTCCTTCATCCATCATGTAATGACACAGAAAGAAGAGCCTTACCAGATGCTGCTTGTTGGCACCTTGACATGGTACCCTGCCTGTAGAACTGTGGGCCAGTAAATTTAAATTCATCATAAATCACAAAGTTTGTGGTATTTTGTTAAAGAACACAAAATGGGCTGAGACAAGTATGTATGTATACTCACATAGACACACATCTCTCGAAGGCAATTTTCTTACATTTAATATTTAACTTTATATATAATTTCATGTATTCTCATGGCTTTATCTTCCTTCATCTTCCAACTGAATCTGCTGTTAGAGCATTTTTTAATTCCACACATCACCTGTTTTTATTATTTGTGCCAAGCGTATTGCTCTCCATCTCACTCATTCCCTGTTTTTCCTAAACAATATTGTAGAATTAATTACCCTTTATAAGAATTTTGGAGTACTTCTTTAGCTCAGTAGTTAAAAGGTTCTGAAGTTACTTGTATACATACATTAAACTTTTGGGAAAAGCACATTTTATAAGTAGAAAAGCCGACTCAGGAATTGGCTACTTTTACAATCCTGAGATATACAGTAGAAGGTAAGTGGCCTGTCAAGAATCTTCCTCCTAAGTTTGTCCTTCTTTATAGGACAGTTTCCACCTGGTTTACAACCAGTAATCACTAGGCTATTGGTGTCCTTAGGGCAGGAATAGGATCTACTTTGTACAATGTTGTAACTTTAGTACTCAACCCACTGTTGGCCAGGCTAGTAGGCTAGTGCTCTCTGAATATTTTCCATTTTGTGCTGCTACTGTAATAAATTAAAATATACAAATGTATTATCTTACAGTGAGTAGGTTAGAAGTACCACAGCAGACTCACCAGGTATCAGCTTGTCTGTGTTCCTTCTGGAAGCCCGTGGGGAGAAAGTGCTCTCCCTAGTTCCTTGCTCCCTGTTTTCTGGGTTTCATAACCGCCTCCTCCCTTTGAAAGCCAGGAATGAAACCCCAGGCTGGCTGAGCTCTTCTTATGCTGCCTGCTCTCTGATTGGCTGCAGCGGCAACAGGTTCGGATAGTCCAAGTTACTCTGCGGAATTTGAGGTCCTTAATCTTAATCAGGTGTGCAAAAACCCTTCCCCAGATAAATAGCAAATTCACAGGTTCCAAGGATTAGGGCACTGGGAGGACCTACCGCAATAGTGATTAAATAAAAAAGACTTCTGGAACTATCTCACTACGTTTAACTAGCAAACTCAGTTAGCTACTTCTAACCATCTGTTGGACTCGGTGGACTCTGTCTAGCATTCTCCATAAGCACTTCTTGTTTGGGTGGCTACCGCTCCTTTTTCCTCAGTGTATCTCTGTCTGTTTTCCACCACTCCACCGACTCCCTAGTCCACAACTAATGGGAGCTAATGAGTGCACGAGTCATCCTCAGGCTGAAACTGTAGGTTAATTAAGTTCAGGTCAATATCCTTAGAACCATTATCCACATTTGGCTGGTACATAATGACAATGAGTAAATAGATACTTTTTCTTAAAAAAAAGTCTGAATAAAATTTTAATCCTTATATGGTCCTATAAAATGCTTTGCTTTGAAGATTATATTCATGATTAGAGTGGTAAACTTACATGTCCAACAAATCTATAGAAAATTCACATAAATCATTTTGCTAAAGTACTTTATGTGTATTTCTCATTTATGGATAATAAATCAATCATGGGAATGTTATTATGCTACATTATAGGATATTTTGATAATTATTACATGCAAGAAATAAATTAATATAGATTATGTCATGATTTCAGTCACAAACACATTCGTACACCTGATATTACAATGATGTTTGGACAACTATTTAGTCTTTCATAAGTAAGGCTGGATCCACTTAATAGAGATAAAATGAATCAAAATACAATGGAAAGATTATTTGAACATTCAAGAACACTTGACTGGAAGTGTGAAGATTTATTATAATTTGCACATACTTAAAAACCCATAAAGACAACTTCTTAAGATAAAAATAATTATACTACTATTTTTTTCATAACTGCATTCAGTTTCTTTGTTCAGTTATATGACTGGGCTGACAACCAATATTATTTCCCTAGTAAGTAAGTTGTACTAGTGCCAATTCCTTTTAACATATTACTTAATCTTATGTAATACCAGTGATTTTCTTTAATCTCCTGAAGGTCTCTCAATATCTAATCCATCTATTTAGATTTTAATCTTTTGACTCAAAAACAAAAATGTTTGCTCAGAGAGACTTCTTGCAGAAGCATACTGTTCTCCGCCCAGCCCCCCACCCGTATTGCCAAAATTCTGTTCTTTTCCAAACTGGACCAGCATGGCTCTTTTGTGCCAAATATGCCTTTTTAGTAAAATGCCCCGACATTCTAATAAATGAAAAAGAATGAATTTTGAAAAATAGCATGTGGATCAATCTTTAAGGAGGTCAAAACTCTTAAAAATATTTAAAGAAAACAAAGAACCAAATTCGTCTTAGCTCAAAAGGCTAACAAGCTACAAATACTAAAACAACAAAAGTTTTTTCAAGTACTTAAAATGATTACAATTTCTAATAAAATGCCATAATGCTGATTCTTGTGCTTCAAAAATATTAGAAGAAAATGTGGGAAAAGATAAGAAGGCATCTCACTCCACACATGGTAGTTTATTGTATTCTGTTTCCAGTTAGTTCCGGTTCAGCAAGATTCCATTGTATTCCAATCCCTGATGCATTTTGATCACTTCTTCTCGACTAAAGTTATCAGTTAAAAGGGAGAGATATGGTATTCTGAGAGTTCAGTAAAATAAGGCATTACTACAGATGTGTGATAGGATCTGAGAGTAACAGAATAAAAAGGAAAGACATGGATATAAGGAATAGCTCTCACACAAAATGTAGTTGTATATTAAACTGAAATGTACACTAGCTCACAGCAGTTTAATAGTACTTACTGAACTATTGCATAGCTGCTTAGCTGTATTTGAGATTTTCTAGTCATTGCACAATAGAAACTTCTTTCTTATTTGTCAGTATAACTTTCTGAAAACAAATCGCTATATATTTAATGTAAAAATTCTTATACTAAACAGGATAAACTTTTAACTTTTTTTTTTTTACATTTGTGGATTAGGTGAGATAATACTTAATTTTGTCATTTGAATCTTTATTTTATGTAACCTAGCTACTTCAGAATGCTATTAGAATATTTTCCTGATAATTTGTTGTCCCCTGACTCCTTCCTGAAAACAAAATGGCAGTGACACTTCATCCTTTTTTTCTTTTTGATTTATGGCTATCCTATTTTAGTTAAATATGTATAAAGTTAAAAATAAATAGCTGTATACATTTTAATATTTTGGTATCATTTTAATTTTAAATACTCTTAATAATGCATATGGTATACAATCCAATACCATCTCTCTCAGAAAGTGTTATTCAAGCAACAAAGAGAGTATAGAGATAACCCTACCTCTCCTAAGTCAAAATAACAAGTTTTTAAATTCTGAAACTGTTCTCTACCACTTCCAATTCTAGAGAAAACAAATTTTATTTTATATTTTTTTTTCTCTCTTCTTAATGGGAATATTATAAAGAATCATGGGAAAGAAAGTGTAAAACTGGTATCAAGAAAAACCAAAGTTCTGTTGTGTTGATTGTATTAAAGCATGGAACTAAGATTGAGTCCATGCTCCTAAGGATATCATTCCACCCACCTGTTTGATAAAAGGAATAGGCATTCAAGACATCACATAGCACCTAGGAAGCTATTCCACAGGACAAAGCCCAATCATACTTGGTTTTGTTTTGTTTTGGTTTGGGGTTGGTTTGGTTTGGTTTGGTTTGGTGATGCAGGGAAGGAACCCAGGGCCTTGTGCAAGTTAGGCAAACACTCTTTTACTGAGCTAATCCCCAAATCACTCCTAACAAGGATATTCACTAACTGAGGAGTGCTTTATCTCTCCCATGCACTCAAAATATCAAGAAGAATATTTTGTCTGAAAGATGAAACATATCAAAGAGTAGATATGAAAGAAATTGAATGATTCAGGAAAGTTGGAGATTTAAAAGACTTTTCCACAATATCAACACAAACTTAAGGTCAGAAAAAAACTGTTGAAATATGATTAAGGAGAAATATTAAACTATTTCAAAATTTGATATTGCCAAAAATGATTTGAAAATCCCTCAAAGATATGGAAAATATTGTGTCTAGGAACATTTTATATATATAGCTAATTTTAGTTATGAAAACGTAAGGAATTGCAAACCTCACAAATTGTTATTAGAAAGTAACTTGATCATATTATTCAGCTAATTGAACACTGAATTGAAATAAAGAACTGAGGAATAGAGAAGACATGGTAAAGAGATAAGGATGGGAATTGATTCTATTTAGTCCTAGAACTAATAGTAATAGTTTGCTTGAGCTAGTGTTGCACAATGGGATGCAAATAACATAAGTTGACAATATAAACATACATCTAACAGTAATTGAACAGAAGGTGGGTATATCAGAGAGTTAATACCTATCTCTTCCACAGAGGAAGGTAAATGATACTCAATGATACTTCAGTTTGAATTCAAATTTAAGTTAAGCATAATGGCTCATATCTTACCCTTTATAAATTTTCTTCAAATTATTCTTAGCAATGTAATATATTTGACATTTGAGTTTGGGCTAAATTCATGAAATATTTTAAATCTAAAACTTTTTTAGGAATTGAATGAATGACTGAAAAGAAAACATTTTACATGCAAAGTTAAGTAAATGCATGTATCTGGTAGATAAAATATGATGTTCTTTTCACCTCTATTTTCTTTATTTCCCATTATAGATCATTCTGAAATGATTCATAAATTCATTTATGAAAATGTATAAAGTAACTTCCTCTGTAACTTTGTTCTGCTATTAACTGGATAACTCTCATTAAATCTCTCTACTTATTGTTGGAATATAAAATTAAGATTCTTTAATCTGTTTCATGTTTTCATATAGTTAGGCTTTATATATGTAAAATTTAGAACACATATACTTATTAATAAATATTTGGGAGCTATTATATAATAAGTGCTGAAAATAAAAAAGATGCGAAAGCAAGACTCGTGTTCTTAAGCTGCAAGGTTAACAACTGTATGAGAAATTATAATATGCTAAGAATGTATGACATACGCTGTTCAAATAGAGGATGTGCTGGTTATCTGCTAATGAAGCATAAAGAATTATTTGACAAGTAGGTTATATTTAGTCTTTGTCATGAAGAAAAGAAGGCTCAGTTAGCATAACAAAAATGGAAAGTAAAGCCCAGAATTATTGGAGGTAAGTGGAAGAATCATGAGAAGTGGGGATGAAAAGTGGGTAAAGACAAAAGAAAAGTCTGATATAATATTAAAAAAGCATGGTGTTCATAGTTTCCACTCCAGTGAACAAATGCTGTGTTTATCGAAGATAATGACATGGACAAACTGTTTTACCAAACTCTGCAAAGAGTGCCTTTCAGAAGAAAGAGTGGAGCTAAATGAAGGAGGCTACCGTAAGAATCCAGCTGAGTTTAATTTAAGGCCTGAATTAATGGCATTATGAAGAAGGAAATAATTCAGAATCCACAGGGAAACAAGAATAAATAATTCAAGGTTGATTAATTTGTTTCTAGCTTGTGTAGGTAAAAGCAGTCAGCAAATGCATTTGCATTAACTAATAATTTTTATTAGTTAATTAATTACTTATTGGTGGAAACACATTAACTGTAGAACTTGCAGACTTTGACAATAAAATGAGAAAAAGAAGTAATATCCAAATTATTATTTATTTGTGTATTTGAGGTGGTAGAGACCAAATCAGGGCCTCACACGTTAGGCAAGTAAGTTGTGATTGAAGACTAATTACTTCAAACACAAAATTTGAATCTCTGAAAAAATACAAACTAAGGAGTTACTACCATACAAATTGTACTCAGAAATAGTAGTTCCATGAGAAAAGAAGATAGCAAGAAATTAACCATTTGTACTATAAAAGTTTTTAGGACAAAAATAGAAGGATAGCCTTAGAAATGTATGCATGGGATTGATAATTAACATAGCAGAAACTACTGAGGATGATTTTGAAATGAGTAGATAGAGTTAGAAGGAATTGTTAAAAGTAAGTGTTAAATAATAGGGCTAATTTAAGTAAGGTAAGACTAGTAAGGTATTCCCACCTTGATCTTAACAGTAAGTTAAAGACCATTAGCAGAGTAATTGTTTTCTTTCTTTCTTTCTTTTTTTGAGGTGTTGGGGACCGAACCCAAGGCCTTGTGCTTGCAAAGCAAGCACTGTATCGACTGAGCTATATCCCCAGTCCAGAGTAATTGTTTTGAGTTTGGGGCAGAAGGAATGCTGCCATGAGAGGAGAGCAAATGCTGCATTGGAGAGCAGGCACAGCAGGGGGAGAGGGTTACAAGAATTCCTCTAAAAGAAAATTAAAAGAAATTTTGGTACATAAAGATGGTATGGAATATGCCTTTCTGAGTATAAAGGGAAAGAATTGGTATTTTTGCTTAAGAATGGGTTAATCTTAATTTATTTTCATGCAGAGGGAGGGAAGATACATAACAATTATACCTTTTTATAACAAAGTTGAATAGTATATAAAGTAAGAAAATGTATATAAGTTGCTAAAGTTAGTAAAAACACTATCAACTTTCTATTTCATAGTTTAGGGAGAATTAGAGTTCTGTCATGTAATACACCTTCAACTTTTAGGTGCATAGGGCGATGATAATGGACATAGTCAGCTTTCTGTTACTGTAACAAATACTTGAGATAATCAGTTTATAAACAGTAAAGGTTATAGGTTATTTTGGCTCACAGTTTCAGAGGTTTCAGTCCAGAGTCTAGCAGACACCTTGCTTTAGATACTGTGACAACACTGTATATTATAACATGGAGAACACAGCCAGCAAACTGCTCACCCATGCTGATTAGAAAATGGAGAAAATGGAAGAGGGGGGACTGGAGTCCCAATATCATCTTTGAGGACTTGCTTCCAATGAGCTATCTTCCTCACTAGGCCCTACTCTCAAAGTTTGTATCACTTCCAAGGAGTCACAGACTCATCATTAACCCATGGACAATAGGGCAACATTGAAAATCCAAATGGTAGCAGTAATCTAACTTCCTTGATGAATTTAATAATGGATATATTTCTTGGCATACTGGGAGAAAGAATAGAAGCAATATCCTACTGCCTATATAATTGTGGCAAAATGTTCATCTTCAAGATACAAAGTGCTGCTGAATTTACTTAGTTGAAGTTTCAGTGAGGTAGACTATCTTAGTGAGCATTCAAATGCCATATGACTTCATAACGTTGACAAGAACAACTGTTTAATGACTTCATTCCCATATGTCTAAAGAAGAGTAATATTATATAAAATGAATGAATGAGGCTTCTTGTAGTTATTGAATGTTTTGGTCAGTATGTTTAGAGAAAAATAACCTCTGTGATTCATTATTCCATCCACAACCTAACACAAATATTGAGTAATGGATTTGTGCTTTATGATGGTTATCTGACTCTGAAATTGCTAAGGATTTTACCCTGAGAATCCACAAGTAAAGCATCTATTTTTATTTTAATTTTATAGTAAAGTGTTATGACCTTAAAAAAAAGCAGAGATTTAAAAATTGATATGTTCAGTAAACATTGGCAAACTTATTCAGTTTTATTCATGAAACTTTGTGCAACCACTTATTCAATATTAATTGACATAATCATACCTAATTTAACATGTGTAAGCCCTGCTTTAAAGTCCAGAGCCTAGGTGTGTGAGGGCAATGAATAGGTTATCAAGAGTCAAAAACCATCCAGAGATGGTTTTATTGGGGAAGGTCCAGTGGCAACAGGCAGAAAAGACAGCACCTCTGTCCCCCACAGTGCTTGCTCAACCAGTGCTTCATTTCCATGATGGTGTTTGTCCAGTGGTAGGATTCTGGACAAGTGACACATATCCTTTCACAGTGCCTTTAGTTCTGCACCAGTCACCACCAAGAGACAAGGTTTACATAAGGAACAGAGGATGTGACATCCAAAGCCTAAGGTTGCTCAGTTTGTTTGTATGACCAGCATCTCAAGGACCAACAGTCCTAGTATTTATGCAACAATCATCTCTCTACAGTTAACATTAGCTTGTTCCAGTTCCCAATATGCGTGAGAGAAAGTCATTGACCTCCAAGATGACATTATTCTGTTCTGGGTTCCCCGTTTGTTCCCTGGTCTTAGTCATATTCTTGGGATTCGAGAGGGTTGTCTCAGGAGCATAGTGTTTACTGTCCTCATTTTCTTTAATGTTGGCACACTTTTCAAACAGTATCAATGATTCTGGCACTCCCTTCTTATGTTTACCTGTGTCACATCTTTATAAAAAACATGCAGTCAATCAAGTTCATGAAAAATAACTAAAAAATAAAAGATATTATTAATCATTTAAAATTTATAGCAAGTGGTATATTATATGAATGGTTATAGGATTTTATGTTTGTGTATTATTAATTCTGTTCCATCACAGACTACATATACCCAGAATATATATATATACTATATTATATGTGTTTTGCACATATAAAGATAAAAAAGAATCCTTGTTAGATCTTATACCTAAAAACAACCCAAATAACAAGATTAGAAATATATGTAAAGATAAGAAACTTATTTTGGTAATAAAGTAATGAATTTGGGTATAAACTGCCATGTAATAACAGCATCAGAAGAACTAGATGTTTGAATAAATTGGTCATACCTGATATGGGTAACTTAACCTGCAAATGGAAAAAAATATATATAAATTTCAACTTGTAAAGAAAAACACATTTTTGTTTAAAAAACTATACTCTGAGTTTGGGACCCACATGATTATTTCTTTTGTGAAAATCTTCCAGGATATCAGGTGTTCAAACAGACAACTTCATGTGTTTACTATAAATGGTGTTATCAGTGTATTTTAAGAAAGCATGCCCAACTCTTTTGGGGCAGCAAAAGAAAACACAAGTCACTTCTCTATGCTCTCCATTTCATATTGGTTTTATAGTCCTGAGTTCCTATAACACTTATCTTGCATGCTTGTTTTAGAATTTAATTATATATAATTATTCAGTAAGTTTTTTCAGAAGTTTATGTGTTTAGTTTGTTTCTTCTAATTTCTTAAGTAATGGACATTTGCATCTTCTACCCTAGAAAATACAGTGATGGATGCACATCAGTTTTTTACAAAGAAAAAGACCCAAATACAGAAGACCCAAATACAAGAAACAATTCTATTGGGCTTCATGTTCCATGACTCAAGCCCATTATGGAGAAAAAATCATCAAGATATTTTCACATGCATGCATATGTGTTGCTTTGTGTTAATTTTTTTTGTCTAATTTTGTTAACTTTTTAAAGAAGAAAAATGATGACTGTAAAAAGAGTATCAAAATGTTGCATAAGTCTTGTTATTAACTCAATATTTAAATGGAGAAGAAATTCCAAATTTGAGTATTTCATGTCATATAATATGGAAAAGACAAAATAAAAAGAACAAAAGTTTGGCCTCAGAATTTTTAGAAC
The DNA here is from genome assembly GCA_020662805.1 of Glaucomys volans. NCBI lineage: Eukaryota > Metazoa > Chordata > Mammalia > Rodentia > Sciuridae > Glaucomys > Glaucomys volans. The sequence continues at coordinate 2,558 of JAJEJO010000793.1, read as the reverse complement.
AAATGCTTACGATCATGGCAGATTAAGTATAATAGATTGGGACAGAGAAATATGGGTTTTTTCCTTCTCTGCAAGTTGTACTGCATATTAATATTTAAATACTTATTTAAACATTTTGTAAGTCATCAGAAAAAGAAAAACTGAAACCAGTTTAATTTAACATTTACTTAAACAAGAAATATTCTAAGCAGGGTAGTGTTCCACATCAAAGATGTTTTGGAATTCTCCCTTCCTAACACATGCAGAGGCCATATCTATAGCTAGAAGTGGTAACAGAAAGGAAGGAAGTGGTTACAGAAAGGAGCTGGTGTGCTGCAGTTGGCATCTGCTTCATGTGGACCTATCCCGATCAGTTGGCAGCCTGGAATTGGAGATTTAGTTGCTTAGCTACAAAGGTATCATGTTAAATGAGGTTGCCATTTGTGTATACACACCACTAAGGTAAAGTCATTGGGCATAGTAAACCTGTCAGTCAAGTAGAGAGGCTTGTTTAGGCCAAATTTACTCCCATTCAACAAATTCAACAAATTATTATAATTTTCAAAGAAATAGAAAAGAGTATGCATTTGAAAACAGGTCAGTATGAAATATCTTTCAGGAACTAATTGAAATAAAAACAAACTAAAAGGAACATCCATTCCATGATTGTTTTTAATGCATCATGATCCAGCATTTTTCTATGGCCATAGAAAATATAAAGTAAAATCAACTTTTTGGATTTTTTTTTATTCATTTTGTATGGTTCATTCGACAATACAATAAATACACTTGTGACAGCTCTTTTGATACCACTATTAAATAATTATAATGAATGATAATGCTTCTGAAACTTTAAAGCCATATTGTGATTCCCTCTATAAACTTTAGCTTTTCTTAGAACAGCTATAAGGTTTTTCAATGTAAAAATTCAAAGCAAGAAGTGCTAAATTTGTATTAACCTAAGAGATCTTATGTGTATAGAGTTCCTAAAGCAAAGTATATTACTGCATTAGGAAAACGACCACATTAGGAAAGGTATTGTAATTAACTGCTATAGCTTTTATATTGCAAAATATGCAATAACTGATAAGGATTTCCAGAATACAGCAAAAAACTATATCTTAAAATAGGTATGCTTACTAACAATATCTCTTTAAATTATCTCCTTTTCTTTTCTAAAATATTGTTGGAGAAGAAAGGAACAATACATAGTTCTTTAAGCTAAAATGTCTTTGTCATTCTCTCTCTCAAACATGTTGCATGCATGTGCTCACACACACACACACACACACACACACACGGAAGTATGAAATTAGTGAAACTCATTTAGAGCAAAACCATGATGTTCCACATCAAATGAAAGATTTCTCAGCACCTTATGAGAGCAAACTATAAGTAGAACTCCCCATAGACTTTATTAGCTGAATGATTCTACTCTTTTGCTTTTTCCTCTCTCCATGGAGCTGCTTAGATGGGGTGTTTCATTTACATGAGGCAAGATTCCTGTGGTTCAGTTGTACACTGAGAAGAGGTCTGTGGGAATGGGCTAGAAGTGCAGATCATTGGAGCAGAGAAGCAAGTAACAGTGAAAAGCAAGTGTAACTCCCCTAAAATCTGCCTTTGACACTACTCAGAAAGAGTACACACACACCCACACAAGCACGCAGGAAGGCAACTCTTCTTTTTCATGACATGAGCAGATTTTTCCCAATAATATTGTCTCATTTGATCCACAGAGTAATTCAATCTTCGTATTGCCTGTCTATATTTTACATTTGAGGAAATTAAACCTCAAATCAGTTATGCTGACTACAGTCCCATGTCAAGCAAATGACACAACTAATGATGAGAACTAATTCATTCACATTCCCAAGATAATTACTCCTCCAATTCTAAGACTTTTTATAGAAATCAATTATTATATGACATTTTATTTCCACATACAGTGAGGGGTGGCTTAAAATTATACAAAGTATTGTTAACATTTTAATATGAGAAAATATTTATATATTATGGTCATTAACAATTTGCAATTTTGAAACCTACATTCTAGGATCTGCTTATGAATATCAGTATTGCCTGCATATGAAGAAATGCAATCTTTTGCCAAATAATGAGTTCTTGGAATGAATACTAATAATAGTTTAAATAAGATTTCCTAAATAACTCAATTACTCCCCTTTACCCTTCCATCTGTCCACATCAGCACTACTTTGGAACTGACTGCCAAATCTGTATGGAATATAAAAAGAAGAAAAAAAAACGTAAGACCAGATTCATTCTCCCGACTGTACACATATATCATCTTCATAAATCCCAAATGAGCCAGTTGGCTGGCAGAGACTTTGCCTCAGCAAAATTTAGGGAAATTATATAATTTTTTGTTTTGCTTTTATTAACAGACTAGAGAATTTACAATGATAGAGAAGATGTATGCAATGTGGTTGATGTTTCCATGTAAATATACTGAATAAAAGAGGACCATTAACCTTCAGCATTTCACTCTTCCAGCATAAAAGGACAGTTGCTCTGAGAGTTCAGGTCAGGTTGATTTAGTGCCAGAGGAGTTGAGATTGATC
>JAJEJO010000792.1:764988-788916 GCA_020662805.1 Glaucomys volans | reverse complement strand
TTTTTATTAGCTAAATTTGGCAACTCTGACATCCTGAACCTTTCAAATTGTACTTCATAGACACCTTCACATTCCTCCTCACCAAAGGCAAGACACAGTCCCAAAGTCCATTACACCCCGGCCGAGAAGAGAGTCACAGTAGAGATCCAAAATGCTAAAACAATAATTGGTAACAAGTAAATTTTTTAAACAACTGTAAGTCACTTTTCATGCATTGTTTCTGCAAATATTATTATAACCTTCCAAATGCCTGTCTTTGCAAGGCATTTGGAAATTCATTCTCAGAGATTAACTTGCCTCTGGTCACCCAACTACTAAAATGCAGACTGAGAATTCAAACATAGCTCTTCTGCCAGGCACAGTGGCACACGCCTGTAATCCCAGCACTTGGGAGGCTGAGGCAGGAGGATCGCGAGTTCAAAGGCAGCCTCAGCAACTTAGTGAGGCCCTAAGCAACTCAGTGAGACCCTGTGTCTAAATAAAATACAAAATAGGGCTGGGGATGTGGCTCAGTGGTGGAGTGCCCCTGGGTTCAATCCCCAGTACCAAAAAAAACCAAACACATAGCTCTTCTGTCTGCCCCCAGAGGTCAGCCATCCCCCAACCCACCCCACCAATGGCGATGCCCATGGGGAAACCACAGCCCTGCTCCTTCACAGGGTTCTGTGGTTTTCCATCCACACATTCCATCCTCTGAACCAGGGCTTTCTCTGGCCTTAATAAAGCCATATTTGATTCTTGCCAAACTTGAAATACATGTACATATGAACCCCAGACAGAAAAAGATGGAAAAAGGAACTGCACACCCGATCTAAAGGACGGGAGCCAATATCTCCTGCTGTCATATGGGACCATAGCTTAGCTTTTTCTCCATTTGTAGAAACTTCCTAAGTTGTTTTTAACGTCAGAGGCATATCGTTTCTGAGGCCACTGTGACTAAGTCGACAGGATCGAATTGTATTTAATTCCATTCGATATTGAATCTGCTTTGAAGGTCACCTCTGATCATCCAGACCAAAGAAGAGCATTGCAAAATGCGAGATAAGGCGAAAACTAAATTTGCCTTCAGACTCTATTTCTGTGCTTGTATTTGGCCTGACACCTTTGCAGCAGTGAGTCGCAGGCTCCCCGCCTGCCTCGCGCAGCCCCTCCCCGCTGTCTGTGAATGAAGGCCTCCTGCGAAGGAGGGTGCCTGTGTGCTGTGGTCTTGTTCAAGGGGCACAGACACGGTTAAGCAGCTGGAATTCAGAGGACTGTCCTATTAGGACACAGCTGAAAATGACATCCACAGATCCAGGTGTACTCTCAAGATCTAGTACCTCCAAGTGATGTGCACCCCGTAACTCCTTCCCTCTCACTGAATCATCAGTACAGACCATTTACCCTTTCTTTCCTTCAGCTGGGTTGAGTGCTGGAAGTGCAATATACTGTGCATTACCTCTGCCCTCCAGGGACTCAGAGTCTGGAAGGGAATCAAAAACACAATGCCATACGCATAGAAAACGAAAATATGGTCGATACCTCCAAAGGAGTATTACGTGGCCATAAAAAAGAAACAAGCGGGCTGAGGATATAGCGCAGTAGGGAGAGTGCCTGCCCCGCAAGCAAAAGGCCGTGGGTTCAATCCCCAAAAAAAAAAAAAAAAAAAAAAAAAAATCCCTTTAAGAACCACAGAAATGAATTTAAAGCACATCATTCAGATAAGCTATGATGTATTGGGCTGCAAGGAAAAAATACAAGCTGTCCACTTAAATTTGAATCTCCAATCAACAAGGACAAATTTCTTAGCAAGAGAAATAAATGTCCCAAATATTGAATGGGGAAACTTAGATTAAACATTTTCTGTTGTTTACCTTAAATTGACATTTGACTGGGTGTGTGATATTTTTATTAGCTAAATTTGGCAACTCTGACATCCTGAACCTTTCAAAAAAAAAAAAGAAAAAGAAAAAGAAACAAGCTGCAACATGAATATAAAACTGAAAAATAATATACTCAGTGAAATTAACTAGACACAACAGGACAAATACTGTATAATTGCACTTAGATAAGGTACCTAGAATTGTTTTCCTCCTCTAAGTTGTTCTTGTCAAGTATTTTGGTCACAGCAATGAAAAGCTGATAACACAAACATGTACAATAATAAACATGGAAGTGTAGTGTTCCTTGAGAAAACCTGACATTAAGTGGAAGAAAACCCCACATTATTTAATGCCAGTTTGATATCAAAATGTTTGGAGATATAATAAAGGAATTGCCTGCCCGAGAATATTTCCCTTGACTGTTTTCCTTCACACAGCATATGCAGAATATGGGCTCAGGCACCAGGTCCTCAAAACATAGGGCTCATTTTCAACATATGTGAAAAGAGTATCTGCAAGTGGCAAGACAAATCAGGATTCGCTCCTTTCAGAGACCAGAGCATGTTGTGGAGAATAAGAGGCATAACTGAAATAACGTTTTACATTCCATCTGAGCAAGCGAAAATTCTACTCAGCACTGAATTTTTTGCAAAGCAAAGCCAGTGTCCCTAGTGTGGGTACACAGATAAGACCTACTTTGGCTTCAGTGATTTTAAAAATGATATATTATTGGAGATAAAGGCAGGGCTTCAGAAGCACGTCTCATCTGTCTTTTCAGAAACCCACACTGTTGCACATCTTCTCCTTTTAATTTTTTCAACTTGCCTGACATTATTTTTTTTATTTGCAAATGTGCTAGAATATGATTGTACGAGGGTTGACTTTATTAAATGTCAGAGAGAAGGATATAAAACCTGATTAATAAAACTGATTATAAAATACTTTCAAAGTATTATAGATTTTCCAAGCAGTGAATTCAGAATATCTTACTGGAAACACTAAATGGTGTAGAAGAAGCAGCACCTGGCTGATCAATGAATACACACCTTGATTTGAGTCTCACTGAGAGAATTTTGTATGTCCAGGTCCCTGGAGTGACATCAGCCTCAGGCCCTTTCTCAGCAGTGGGCAGGACCCTATGATTTCGATTCTGAAAGTGCTCGTGCACCTCAAGGGTCAGTTGTATAGTGTGTCACTGCCGATGACACTCATATTTCAGGATTATTTGTTGCAAGCAAATAGTTGTTGCAGAAATGTTCTGTTTGCTTTAAGTAAGAATAGCCTCATTGAAAGGATACCAAGAAACTCACAAAAGTATTGGGAGGCCATGGGACTACTGCACTGGTCTAAGCACTTGATTTACCTAAGATCATGGCCACACTCTCCCTCATTGGTAACCTTCTTGCTTACAAGGTGTCATGTTATTCTAAAAGCTTTAAAAGAAATGACTAATAATTTAATTCTTCCAATGACCTTATGAGATGATGTAGTGGGCTGGATAATGGTCCCCCAAAATCCCACCCCAAAAACATTAATCTTAATCCCTGGAATATGGAAATGTTTCAGATTCATCTCTCGCAGATGTAAGTCAAGAGTCTTGGTTGAGATCCTGGCTGAGATTACCATGGATCATCCTAATTCCAATCTCAAATGTCTTTTCTGAGAGAAGGGCAGAGGGAGGCTCAGCACACAGAAGGGAAGGCATAGATTATAGGGACCTGGTCACCAGCCCAGGGGTGGCAGCAGCCTCCAGAACAAGAGGAAGAGGCAAAAGAGGATCTCTCTCTGGAGTCTCCGGAGGGTGTGGGCCCTGCCAACATCATGGTCTCAGATTTCAGGTCTCCACAACTGTGAACAAATAAATTCCCACTGTGTCCAGCCACTGAATCATGGTAACTTATTACGGCAGCCTCAGGAACTAACGTGGGAGATGTTATCTCCATCCTCACTTTGCAAATGGAGAAACTAAGGTCTGAAAAGGTGACGCCCGCTCAAGGTCACTCAGTCAATAAGTGGCAGATCCAGGATTTGAACCCAGGCATCTTGGTTGTACAGGCAAATCCAAACCCAAAATAAGAATGCATTCCGTTGAGACAAGTTGCTGCTTCTCTACCCAGGAAGAGGCACAATCGAGTCAGCAGGCCACAGAGGCCCTGGTTCCCTTGCCCACCTCCCAGCCCCCAGGATTCATCAGAGGCTCAGGGCCAGTCCTGCTGGTAGCCAGTGAACACTTGGCACTGGTGGTGGCCAAGTCAAGACCCATCTCTGCCACCAAGGGCATTTTACCATGACCCTCGTGAACAAGCACTGGAGCTGCTGTGAAGGAGGCCACCCACTCTAGACAATGTAGGACCCTCAACCTTCCCAAGTCTTGGGATTCCACTCTGCCTTGAATTGCTAGGGTGGCCATGGCAAAGTGTCACAAATGAGGTGGCCCAGTCCACACAGTTCTGGAGGCTGGCACTCTGACATCAAGTTGCCAGCAGGCTTGGTTCCTTTTGGGCTGTGAGGGAGAACGCTCCAGGCCTCTCCCCTGGTTCTGGAGGTTGCTGGTGCTCTTGGGTGTTCCTTGGTAAGAGGAGCCTCACCCTGAGGTTCTGTCTTCCCTGTCCATGACATTCTCCCCTGTGCTCATCTGTCCCCAAATCCTCAGTGACATGGGATTAGGTTCTGCCCTAATGACTTCATCTTAACCTGTTATATTGCAATTTGCAAATAAGGTCACATTCTTAGGCATTGGGGGTTCAGACTTCAACATAAGAAGCAGAGGGCAGCAGGGTTCAACTCATAAGTAATCCTTCCTGCTGGGTTTCAGAGCTGCCACTGAACTCAGTGGTAAGAGCAGTGAGGTCCCTTTCTTGACTCGCTTGACCAGAATCACAAACAGTACCGACCAGAGTAGGTGCTCAGGGCATAGATGTTGCTTGTGTTTTGCTTACTTTGAAAACTTCTCAGAATAGAGCTTCCTGTTCTATTTTCAATACTTTCAACCTCATAGTTTCTAAAGCAAAGACTTACTTCTATCACAACCATTAAAAAAGAGAGAGAGAGAGAGAGAGAGAGAGAGAGAGAGAGAGAGAGAGAGAGAAAATCCCTGATTTTCCAACTGCATCAAGGGCAGAACGTTAAGACTTGAAACTCATCAGGTCCACCTTTAATCAGTCACCCTGAGAAAGTCACCCACCCCACAGTCTAATCCTACTACTTGATGTCAGCATCTTATCCCCTAAATCCTGAATCCAACTCATCTAACGCCACAGACCTGGCAGCCCAGCACACTTTCCACCCTTTTATTATGTGCTGGTTGTCTGGGGTGGAGAAGGGGGGCTTCCAGGTGAAGGTCGAGGGTCCTGACTTTCAAGGTCAAGAGTTCAAGAAGTTGAGAGCCAGGCAGGTAGTGTCGATCCTCGTTATTCGTAGACTCTATGTTTGCAAATTCACCTGCTTGCTAGAATTTATTCATTCCCCCCAAATCAATGCTGGCAGCCCCTTCCTGGGTCATTTGCAAATGTGCAGAGCAGCAGGGTGTGCGTCTCTGGCGCGCACACGCCCAGCTGAGGTGGACCGGGTTGACGCTCGGTCTTCTGGTCTCAGCTCTCATCCTGGACCTGGGTCGCGTTCAGGGGATGCACAGCCGCATCTTCCAGTTTTATCCTTTTGCATGTGATATCATTGTGCCAAACAGCCCCCAAATCAGTGTCAAATGCAGCCTGGCGTTCCTCAGCACAGAAGGCTGTGACGTGCCTCATTTGGAGAATCCAAGTGTTGGAAGAACTTCCTTCAAGCCTGAGTTACAGTCCCAAGACCATGAGTTCCACATCAATGAATCAAAACTGTCTACTAACTAAAGCATCTTTAAGCATAAAATGCACATCAAACAAGGTCATGTGTCGATGAGTTGATGTAATGTTATGAGCAAAGGCTCATAGGAACCTGACCCTGCATGTCCCCAAGCACTGGTCTGTCACCCGCTGACTCGGGGTTTGCAGTGACTTCGGAGAACCTAACACCTCGAATACCAAGAATTGACTTGCCTCTACATCTTACTGGGAAATGACCCCATCAGGCACATTCACAACTGCATCCTCACTACCGAGGATATAGCTTCCGGTACACACTAAGTATTTAATAAATGCCTGTTGGAAAGGAATGAACAAATGAACTTGTTCACTCGGGATCAGAGCAACCAGCACCTTGTGTCCACAACTTTCTTGACTCTTAAGAATCAATTGGCCAAATTATATGACTATGTTATGTGCATGCACAAACATGTAATAACAAATCCACCTTTATGTACAACTATAATGCATCAATAAAAATATGGGGAAAAAATGAAACATCCAATCTAAAGAAAAAGAAAAAGAATCAATGGCAACAAGGATCTTCCCCAAATTCAGCCTCGTCTATATAAGGATGCTCCCTCCAGGGTTTTAAAATCACGTCCTTCCAATTGCTGCTACTGCAAAAAAAAAAGAAAATCCCCCTCTGGACTCGGTGCTTTTGTTTCTAGAGTTTTCTGACAGTGCTTCACAGTCATTGCCTGAGCCTCAGAACTCGGCTCAAGGGTACGTGTGCTGCTCCTGGAGAAGGGAACAGACGGGCATCTCATCCACACGCTTGGGGTCAGCAGGAAGGCTGGGGAGCAGATCTGAAGCCCCTGGAGTGTGTGTCGCAACCCTTGGCCAGTGTTCATTTCCTCAAAGCAAAGTCATTTTCTAAAGAGAATTACTTCACATTTCAGTAATTGGAAGTGTCACTATAACCAGAATTGCAATTTTAGTGCTTCCGTGTTGGGGCAATTGGGGACTTAAATTTTACTTCATGATGTGTCATTATGAATATTTCCACTGTCAAAACAGAGTTCGGTGGGCAGCCTTCGCCCAGAAGCACCTCAGAACTAATGCAGCCTGAGGCCTGGGGAGCTGCTCCCTCCCGCCTTGCTCTCTAGGTGGCTCTGGAAGCAGGAGCGGGAGAGGAAGGCCGTGCCACATGGGCTGACAGCCCTGGCTTTAATCTCCTTCCCAACACAACCATCTCACCAGGCGCTGAAGAATCTGTCACCAGCTTCTGCAGCTCTGGAATCTCAAGAAAGCACAAATTGTTCCCATTTTGGCTGGAAAAATAATAAATGGCAGTCACTTCAGAAGGAAGCGCCACCTGGAAAGCTTCTGTCAACCAGTGATGTGAGCTGGGAGGTTAGGTACAGTTGGGTGGCTGAGGAAGGAAGAGTCCCTGAGGCTTGTGGTTCTGACCACCGGAGGCTGCACTGCACAAATGTGGTGCAGGCTGGGAGGAACGTCACCAAATGCAAACTTAAAGAGCCTGATAACTGGCTCATAGTGAATGTCACATTCACATCACCCACAACAAAGCAGATTACAAACACCAAGTGTTTCAGTCAACTTTTTTGTTGCTGTGACTAAATGACCCAACCAGCACGATTATAGAGGAGGAAAGGTTATTTAAGGGCTCTCAGTTTCAAAGGTCTTAGTCCATAGAAGGCCAGCTCCATTCCTTGGGGCTCGAGGTGAGGCTGAACATCATGGTGGAAGAGTGTGGCAGAGGGAAGCAGCCCCCATGATGATCAGAAAAAGAGTGAGAGAGACTCCACTCTCCAGATACAAAATATATACCCCAAAGCCACGCCAAATTCCCACCTCCTCCAGCCACACCCTGCCACTTTAATTAATCCCATCAGGGATTGAGTCACTGATTGGGTTAAGACTCTTACAACCAATCATTTCTCCTCTGAACCTTCCTGCATTGTCTCATGTGTGAGCTTTTGGGGGACACCTCACATCCAAATCGTAACACCAAGGAAGGTGATCAGTACAACATCCCCCATGCCCAGAGAAGCCCGAAATGGCATCAGAGTTCCCTCCCCCATTTAAGCCCAGGCATTATGCCAGATACGTGTAAAACACCACACCATCAGCCCCTTTCTGGGCAAGAGGCTTGAAGGAAGGAAGGAGCAAATCTAGAGAAGTGGTAGGCACCTGGTCGTATGAGAAGACAAGGCGTAGACTACACAGGGAGACTGCAGAGAACGGCAGAAGTGGCAGTGGACAGCTACCTGTCAGGCTTAGTGGCCGTGCCCTTTGAAACTAGCCTCTTGGGTTTCATAGGTCTCCAAGTTGTCATCAGCAAAGTGAGGATAATTAAAAACTGTCCTCTCTGCAAAACACAGTTCTGAGAAAATGCTATCAAAACGTGCAAGATTTTCTGTCTTCACTGCATATGACATTTATGGGTTGGAGAAAAGTGATCTAATGTAAATTTAAAATTTTTATACTTGTAAATATTCATAAAAGCATTATTAACTCAGATCCTTACCCTGTCCACAGCCAGGCCAACTGTACAGGTAAAATACACAGTGAACAGAACCAGACTCAGAGTCAGGATTCTGGAAGTACTTTCCCAGCTCTGCCATTAACTGTCTCTAAAGTTTGGGCAGGTCACAGCCACTTTGGACGTGGACTGACTCATCTATAGAATGAAAAAACTTGACTAGGTGGTTTATAAGACCCTTTCCAGCGCTAAGATTTTAGGCAGGATTTTTCTCGTCTCCCATTCTGCATTAGAGATCCTTCCAGTCCCTCCCCAGGTCAAGGATCTTGTCCACTTCAACTCCACTGAAAGAGGCACTGCCCTGAATGGTTTGGGGACACAGAGGAGCATCCAAAGCCAGAGGATGAATTTCTTTCCTTCTTCATTGCTGAAGTCCCATTATAATTCATGAGAACTGGAAAGGGGGATGATTAAATTGAGGATCCCCATTTCTTGAAAGGAAGAGAGCATTTGGGAGGAAAGTTGACTTTGCCAGGTATTAAAGTCCTGAAAGTGATCATATTTGAGTTGAGGGGATATATAAACCTGTGTTCAATATAAGCACATCGATTGGGCAAATTCGTCTTCCCTGGCTGAGAGAAAGGATGCAGTGATCACAAAGCAGAGAACAAAACCTCACCAGACTTCAATATCAGGTATTGTTAACTGGCGTAATCTCTTGAGAAAGTGAGAGGCCTCAAATTAACAGCACGGAATTGAGTCTAATAACTGCATTGCACAACATCAGATCTACTCCTCAATCAATACTTAATTTTCTCATACAGCCTTCAGCCTCCTACAAGATTTTATTGGGTTTTGCAGAGAACAGCATTGACCTTGAAGGGCACCAGTCACCTTCAACCTTAATATCCCAAATGGCCAAATGTGTCTTGAAATATTATCAAGACAAATACATGTTGAAGTCCACACACAGGGGAAAATAATGTTCTATGATATTTATTTCTTACCGTGTTTCTTTCATTCTTCATTTAGTCTTCATTTAATCATTAATTTAATGTCCACAGTTGGACATTTCACCTTATAATAAACCACGATGATTCAGATTTGGAAAGCAACCTGTGCTTTTAGAAGAAATAACTTGGAAAGACTTTGCTCATGGTCACATAAATCCAATCAGCAAATTCTTACTCTTGGGCTGTGTTTTTGCTGCCTACATTTCACATGCCACAATCCTGGATCTTTGGTCACTGAAGATCAGCAAGTTTCAGGGGAAAGACACTTTTTCCATTTCAATTAATAGAAGGTGCTCTCTGATACCATGGCAGATTAACTGAGTCTTTGAAGACTTCTTTATGATTTTGTCCCAGCATTTTGATGTTGTATATTACATGGTAGAGCTATTTTTGAAGGTAGGAGGAGAGTTTGTAAATAAATAATCTTTTCTCTGTTCACTCTTTTAATTCATAAATGAAGTGCCGAGGTGACATTTCTTCAAGAAGCAAAGAATATTAAAAAGGCAGTTGACATCTCATCACATGCCCCAAAGTTCGATTAACTCCATTTAAAAAAAAAAAAAAACTTTGCCCTTCCTACAGTTTACTTAGGTCCTGCTTCACCTTTTCTGTTTGTATTAGGTTTCTGTTAACATAACAAGTCACTACAAATTCCTACCCAGCAAGATAATAGGTTTATCATTGTCCCAGCCTTTCCAGAATATTCTTGAGATTCACCGTCCCAGATGGCGTGATCATAGTCCCCAAGACTATGGTAGAGGAGGTAAAACCTAGGACACAGGTTCCAACCCTGGAACTAGGCAGAAAGCAAGCTCTTTTATCAAAAAAGTGTGAATGAATGGATCTTGGGCAGAAAAACAGTATTTGTCTATTACATCAGTGTGTTTAAAACTTTTCATCAACTTCATTTTAACACATGAGCATATTTTCCTAACTATTACCTCATAATTGGACATTTCAGACTATTTCTAGTGTCTTATTATTTTAAAAAATTCACCCAATTAATAACTTTGCCCTGGAATATTCATTTTCTTTGAGATCATTTCCTAAAATATATTTGCACTAGCAGCAGAACTACTAAGGCTAATGGAATGAACTCTTTAAAGGCTCTTAATACCTATTGCCAAAGTTCTTTCCAGAAGCTTATATCACCTTTTTGCTGACAAAATATGAAGCCTCTTCATCTTCCTCTATGTTTGCCAGTTGGATAAGCTCAAAGGAGACGCAGAATGAGCTGAATAAAACCAGCATGGTGAAATCAGCAGCCTGACCTGGTCCTCCTTCCTGCATTCAAAATATGTTAATGACTTCCCATGGCCTTGAGGTCCAAAGTCCAGACTCCCTAGAATACACACAAGGCCTCCTAGGACGTGACTCCTGAGGCTCCCCACCTGCCCACCCCCTAAGGCTTCCCAACTCACCCTGGCGAATTGAACCACTTCCTTGACTCCATCTTAATTCTTATCTTGGTGTCTCTACAGACATTGTTCCCTTCTTCTCTATGCACGTTCTATTTCTAGTTCTGAGTTCTGCAACCTCGTACATACCATCTGATCAGAGCCTCCACCACACATCATTGTGTTAACTCTTTACCTGACCCTTTCCCATACAAAACATCTTCTAGTGACAGGGACTACAGTGATAAAAGTGCCTTGTCCACCTCTGTATATCAAAGTGCTACATGGATCTCGGTGTGATAAGGAACAACATTGGTGAAGTACTCTTAAGGATGTGTAGAAGTACGTACTCCACACCTCTTCAGTGGACACACATCCCAGAATTTCTTCCCCTTCATAGACCTCAGATGATCAACAGGTGAAGAAAAGGTGGCAGATGGGAGAGCACAGAACATCTAAGAGAAAAGTAACCAAACTCCTATGAAAGCCATCCAAAATCCTATTAGGTGCTTATCCTTAGTACAGACACACAGCACTGCAGGGTTTCCAGATAGAAGCAGGACAGAGGGCAAATCTACCGCTGCAGTGGACAATGCTGCCGACAGCCATTAGCCATGGTCAGATCAAAAGGGCCAAAGGAAGGTTCACACTATTTGCACCAGCGTGCATAGAAGACAGGGTCCATGATAATCAGCAACATAGCCCATGCAGAAATGGTGTGCCCCCCACCCCACCCCGCAACTGAAGAGAGAACTGGAAACAATGGAGAGAAGGGCAAGTGTGCTGTAATGGTTGATTTGAATTGTCAACTTGATTGGATTAAGAGATGCCCATGATTAAGAGGCTTCTGGGTGTGTCAATGAGGGTGTGTCTAGGAATGATTGGCATGTGGGATAGGAACTGAAGTGGAGCCCCTCCCTCAGCGTGGGCAGCACCACCCAATAGGATGGTGGAAGAACAAGGAAGCAGATGCAGATGCAAGCTGGGCTCTTGAAGGGGTTCTTGATCGCTGCTTCCATCCTCTAAGGATGAACTCTCGCTTCTTCACTCTTCCAAAGTGGACTCTGCCAGTGATTCTCCAGGCAGTTTCCAGAAACCTTGGTCTCAGACTAGGGTAGTACTGTTGATCTTTCTTGTTCTGGGGCTTCTGTGTCTTGGACTGCACAGCTGCTGGTTCTTCAGTTCTCCAGCCGGCAGACGGCCATTGTGGACTCTCCAGCTTCCGGTCGTGTAAGCCAATCTAATCAATCCCCTTTTTACAATCATACTTCCTATTGATTCTGTTCCTCTAGACCCCTGACTAATACATGTGTGTTAATAGGAATGGAGCCACATTAAAGGCCAAAAAAATCCATTAAGCAAGATGCATTGGCTGGAAGTCTCTAGAATATGCCTCTGCCTCTCTCCAGGCATAACTAAGGACATGACATTATGCAGAAGAGGGAACATGCAGCTGAGGAGCTGATTGATGGCCCTGTGACTCCTTGGCAGAGAGCACTGCCCTGGCATGGAGGAGAGGCTGCATGCACAGCCTTGGGACGGGGAGGCTGATTTTGACAGCTGCTGTCACTTTCCATAAGCCAGACCAGAAGAGCAGCCATAGCACGGGACGGCTGCCTCGTTCTCTGAGGCAGAAGCAGGCTCCGAGCTTGCAGACAGAACGGGGATGTGAAGGGGATTAATTAGACCATGTCTCTAAAGTGCTTTGAGCACCTTGGAGAAAGGTCTTTTAATTATAGTGCTGGCAGGAGCAAGCGGGGACAGGCAGGGGAATGGTACCAATTTTGTCAGGGGTTGGAAAGCATAGTCACTGTTAGTATCATTTTCTTGCCTCAAGTGATGCATCTGTGTTTCCCTCCTCATTCTAGAACCCGGATATTGCTTAAATAAGACATGGCAACCTTATGCCTCGTTTGTTCATGGGATGGGCTATAGCTGTTCTTTTCACTGATATTATTCTGACTTCTTAAATTCTTTTTTATTGATGTTTATTCAGACATACTATTCAAGTCAATTCATTTTTGAAAATTGCCCTAATAGGACAAAGTCCTCTTTATTCTGCCTGCTAAAACTTTGTATTAAATGTATAGAAAGAACAAATTCACCTTAATTTGGATGCAATATTTGGTCATAGATGTAATTTGTTAGCTCATAAAATTATTGCATACTAAGAAGCAAATATCAGCTTTTGCAAAGGAGGGGCGCAGGGGATTGAACTCAGGGATACTTAACCACTGAGCTACATTCCCAGCCCCTTTTATTTTTAAAATTGAGACAGTGATTTGCTAAGTTTCTGAGGCTGGTCTCCAACTTGTGATCCTCCGGCTTTGGCCTCCCAAGTTGTTAAACCACCTCACAAAGGCACACAACACAGTTTAAATTCCTAGGAAATAGAAGTGCTCTCCAAATCTCAGATAAGTAAGCCAGGCAAGGTTGTGGCACCATAATCAGATCCAATGCATGTTTTTAAGGAGTTCGTACTGATGTACCATTCACAGGAAGACTGAGATAATCAGCGTTTCAGCTCAGGCTGAGATTAAATCACTTGCATTTCAGAAGTGGGAGATTTAACTTTGTTTCCACTATTGTTTTAATCTGTATAATTAATAATATGAAGGAATCGTACTCAGTGAACTGGGAATAGATGCAAGATCCTCTGTCCTCTATAGATTTATGTTCTAGTTTTAATTAGTTGAAAAGGAATTTCAATTCAAAGGTCCTACCCTGGCACTTGGAGCTTAGAGTACAGAAAGCAGTCTGTAGTTTCTCCAGATCAAGTTAAGGAAGGGAAATGAGCAGGAACTTCTCCTGCCCTCCTCTCCTCCATGGTAAGGAGGAGCTGAAAGTGAGGAATGAACTGGTGTTTGGAAAGGGAGTAAGAGAAACCAGTACACTGTCCCTTCCCTGAGCCCTCCAGGTTCAAAGTCATCCTCAGTGTGAGTCTTCACACTTAAGAGTACAGCTGACATGACTACCAGGCAATGAACTGCTGCCTCCTCCTGTGGTGCCCAGAGGCTCTGCCTACAGGTTTGACAGTGGTGCCTACTTGGGAATTATGTGCTCAGAGGCATCTCTGAAGGCAGGTCAGAGATCCATTCAGTGTCTGCAAGCTCTTCTCAACAGGCTGTTGTCCAGTCACTATGCAGCACAGCATAGGAACACTTTCATCTGGAATCAGAGTAAAAGTAACCAAAGCAAGGGGATGCAAACCATTTGACTGATCAATAAAGAGAAATGAAGTCTCCTCAAGTCAGAAATTTGGTTGCTTTTGCCTTAATTGCTTCAGAATCAATAAGTCCTTCTATATCTGCAATATCTGGTCATAGATGTAATTTGTTAGCTCATAAAATTATTGCATACTAAGAAGCAAATATCAGCTTTCGTGGAGTCGGGGGCACTGGGGATTGAACTCAGGGATACTTAACCACTGAGCTATATTCCCAGCCCCCTCTGAGCTTCCCAGAGCACTGTGGGACCCTCCCAGTCACCCCTGCCACCTGTGCCCTGGCAAGGGCAGACAACACTGGATTGGATGACTCCCAACTGTCATCATCTTTTCCATTTGCATCATGATTTCATCTTTGGTCCACTGGGCTATTGAGATGTGTAGTTTAATTTCTAAATATATGGGCTTTAAAAGATGTTTAATCTTCTTGCTATTGATTTCTAACTTGATTGTGTTGAGAGAATATAACCTGACTATTCCCAGTTCTTCAAAAGTAGCTGAAACTTGCCTGTGGCCTAATATAGGGTCAGTTTTGTAAATCTTCTATGTGCTTGTGAAGATTATGCATTGGAGCAGATTTCTATATATGCTCAATGAATCAAGGGAGGTCATTGTGTTATGCAGATCTTCTTTACCCCATTGGTCAACCTACGTGACGTAGCAATAATTGAGAGAGATGTGCTGGAATCTCTCACTGTGATAATGAATTGCTAATGAGTTCTGCAAGTTAGACCAATTTTTTTTCGCATATTTTCAAGACATTTTGTTAAGTGCATATATATCTGAAATGTTAAGTCTTTCTAGTAACTTGAATCTTTATCACTAAAAAGTGAACCTCCCAGTTCCTAATAATGCTTTCTGTCTCAAAGTCAACTTTTGTTCGATAATCATATGACTGCTACAACTTGATTTTTAATTGCATTTGACAGTTCTATATTTTCTATCCTCCCTCAACTTTTCTGTCCTTAGAAGACTATTTCTTAGAAACGTCATAACATTAGATCTGTTTCCCTGCTATATCTGGGGGTTTTTTTAATGTTTTTTCGAGTCATAAATTTAGTTTTTTAGATTCACATTATATTTGAATTTGCATTGGCCATCTTGCTTGGTATAAGATTTTGGTTTCTCTCCCCTTTTCTGTACCTCTTATTCTTCTTTCTTGTTCTTCAGAGCCTCTTTTCCTTCTTTCTTTGTCCAATGGGCTTGCATGAGGAGTTTCATATGCTTCCATACCATTGCTCCATTTATTCCCTTCACTGGTTTCAAAGTTAAAACCGACCTCTTAGTGCCTTTGAATTTGTACTATGCATATTTAACTTAACAAAGTCTAGTCATGGATTATATCTTAACCTCTTTACCCAAATCCAAGGACTTCAGGGTCCTTTCCCATAGCCACTATCCTTCCTCTGGTTCAATTGGCAGACTCACAGTCGGCCAGTGTTTCCATTCTGTGCTTTTCAAAGACACAAATCCATCATTATTCTCTTATCTAGAAATTCCTGGCTTAAATTTGCAAAGTCGCCAATTTTTTTTTGTTTGCTTGTTTGTTTTTGTTTGTTTGTTTTTTGCTCACCTTTCCATTTTGCCTCTCAGACCTTCTTTTGCAGTCATTTTTTATTCTTCTTCTCCTTCCCCTTCCTTCTTCCCCTCTTCCTCCTGCTCCTCTTCCTCCTCCTCTTCCTTCTCCTTCTGCTTCCTGAAATATGCCCTTCAGAGGGTGATGGATCCTACACACTTTATCTGAAAATGTCTTTCTTTCTCACTTTTAAAAAGTAATGCCAATGCGGTATAGAATTCTAGGATGACATGACTTTTTCCCATGCACATATTATTCTACTGTCTTCCATCTTACATGCACCTAGCAAGAAGTTTCCTGTCATTCTCCATAGGTGATCTGTCTTCCTCTCAGATAACTTTAAAATGTCCTTGTCTTCAGTAGTGTGAAATTTCACTACACCTGCTACCTCTCAGTATGGAATCTATTTGTTCATCTCTTTAACGTTCAGGAATTGTCTCTTCAAATAAGGCCTTGGTGGATGCACTCTATCTTCTCTTTCTAGAATCTCCTATACTTTAGTTACACTTTCTCCTTCTATGCTCTCAAATTTTCTGCCATATTTTCCATCTCTTTTCTCTAAATGCCATCAGGGTAACTCCTTCAAATACACCTTCCAGTGATTCTTGATTTAAGTGTGTCTCCTTAACCGTTTCTTCATCCCACTTTTTTAAAAATTTCAACCATTACAGTTTTCATTTTCAGAAATTCTCTTGTGTTCTTTCTGAGTCATCGTGATCACTTCTGATGGCTCGTATTCTTGCTCATCTGGTGATTCCATCCTCTAGGAGCGGTAAAAGTTAGCTTCTCCAGCATGGATAACCTAAAGGTTGACCTTCTAGAAAAAGACTTGACCTCCTGCAAATTTCATGGAAACCATAGAATAGTGCTTAAGGCAATCGATTCTACCTAACTTCACAGCATGGCCTGCAGCTGTCTGGCCTGACCGGGGATGGGCTGCAGTTCTTCATCCATGAACACTAACTTGGTGGACTAGTGCTGGAGACAAAGTTCAACCACACCTCATTGCTATGGTACCCCTTCCCAAACCCATGGCTCAAGGTGAGGGTTCTTCTTATGGATTCTGCTGCTGCCTCTGTACTACCCTAAATCTTTGTGTTTTGCCCACTAAACACCATATCAAGAGAAGGCCAAGTCTCCAGGCCAGTTGACCTCAAGTTGCTGGTCCTCCATTTAGTGATCATCCATGTCAAGATGCTGCTGTTCACATCTGCTCCCAGGATAACCCCTTGCTCCTGCCAGCTTACTGCTCAGGGTCAGCTCACTGGTTTTCCTTTGAGGAGGTCTGGGAGGGAAAATATCCTGCATCTTTCCAACTAAGCAATTTATCAAGAAATATATTTTATTTAGAATTTAGCTGTTTCTCAGTGGGAACCCCCACTCCAGATGATTTCAGTCCTGAACTGCCAGAACAGAATCTGATCTAGAACTTAAAAAGTCATTCTAGCTGGGCACAGTGGCACACACCTACAATCCCAGTGACTCAGGAGGCTGAGGCAGGAGGATGGTGAGTTCAAAGCCAGCCTCAGCAAAAGTGAGGCACTAAGCAACTCAGTGAGACCCTGTCTCTAAATAAAATACAAAGTAGGTTAGTCTTGGGATGTGGCTCAGTGGTCGAGTGCCCCTGAGTTCAATCCTTGGTAACCCCTGCCCCCCCAAAAAAAAATCATTCTAAGAGTGAAGCTTAAAATGCACTGGCGACACTGGTAATCCCAATATGGCGCCTCACAGGCTCACCCTTTACCCCACACATGCTCTGCCTTTACCACAAAACCAAAGCCAGATGTTGGCTCGAGTATCCTCCCTTCCATCACTGACACCTCTTGAGAGAAAGTTCCCAAGAGCTTGGACAAATCTAGGAAAACACTAAAACACTGGTCAAAAGCAATTCTATTCAACCCTGCCTGCAGCTCAGAGTCCCTCGAGGAGCTTTTAAATGCCATCGTGCCAAGGCAGCACCCAGATCAATAGCATCAGAAACTGTGGGTATGGGACCCAAGCCTCAGGATGTGGATACAAAGACAAATGATTCACAGTCGCTGTCCTGCATGAGCTAACAGGCCAGAGAAGCAGACTCTCAAAATGATATGACATCACCATATTAAAGAGCACAGGGAATCAGAAGATGCCGCCCCACATTTTATGCCACTTTGCCATTTGGATTCTTTCCAACTAAAAGCAATTGGGACTCAACAGATGCAGACAGACGCCGTTTCAGAGATTTCCTTATCTGACTAAAAGCAGAAACTTCCAAGAAATGAGGACAGCCATAAATCCCTTTCTCCACGGGAGTTTTACAGCCATGAAGATGAGAAACTTATCCCGAGATGAGTCTGCAGAAACAAACCTTACTAAAACAACCCCTGTCTCCATTAGTCTCCCCACATATCCATCTTCCCACCCTTTACTGCCCTCAGTAGTTCACCCCCCTTTCTCCTGTCTCGTCACCTCTCCACAATGTATGGCCCTTTGTTAACATGATATAGAAGCTTCCAGTCTAACTACTTCTTTGGGTTTTCACTTCCTTCCTGGGAAGCCCCTATGCACATAAAAATATTAGCATCAATAAGGAAACATGCCTTTTCTCCTGGTAACCTGTCTTTTGTTGGCGTGATTCACAGGCCCCCTGTCACTGAATCTGAAGAGCAAAGGAGAAGTGTTTTTCCTCCCCTACGGAGCAGCATTCATATATTAGGAGCAGAAAGAAAGGATTGCTTATTTCTTTGAAGGATGGGGAATGCGGGGAGGAGGGAGGAGATGCCTGTGATACTCCTGGGGAAACAAATCAGAGTTTGCTGGGTGGCAAGAATTCCATCCCCAGGCCTGAAAGAGAGGAAGGAAGGAACAAAGGAAAGAAAGGGAGGGAGAAATGAAAGTCATGATCCAGGAACTCAGACTTCATTCAGAAGGCAACAGGAGAGGTTTCAATGGATCATATAAAGTTGACAATTGGATTTGCATCTTAAAAAGATGTAAAGGAACAACCCTTCTGCTGCAGCCCACGTTGCTGTGTCATGAAGTTGCACTGTGGTTTGGGATGTGTCACAAAGCTAGGCGATGGCCTTCTAGGGAAAAGGATGTGGCTGCCCCTAGAAGAGAATGGAACCCCAGAATCAACCCTCTTGGGACAGCAGTTGAGCATTTAGCAGTGTGTCATGAGAACAAAGGGAAAGGAGTTCTCTGGAGATGGTGGCAGGAGGAAGGGAACACTGTCCTCTGCCATGTGGTTCCCCAGAGCGGGAGCTGACTGAGCACCCAGGAGCTCGCTGAGCACCTCTTGCAACCAGGAAAACTGCTCCTTGCTTCACCCTTCCCTATTTTTTCCACAGAGAGAAAAAGAGTAAGAACGTACATACCAGTCCTGGCCTTTCTGTGAGGTGGAAAATTAAACAAAGGGTCTATGTCCCTAAGAGACAAGAGGAGAACAGAGCCCTCAAAGCCAATAGAGCTAACAACTATGACCGATGGCTTCCTGAGGAGAGGCTAAATCTCAGGGACAGTTAAGTGGGCTGTGATGTCCAGTTGGCCCTCCCCACCCACCAGACACTCCTCTACCATCCCCTAGGGTTTTTAGGGTATGAGCCAAGGACCACAGGGGACAAGGTTGAAGGCGTGAAACTCCACAATGAGGATCTGAGTCCAGTTAAGGAATTACAATGAGACAGTGGGGATGGAAAGCCAGGGAGAAGAGCCGGTTAGAAGGTGGACAGGGCAGGTGTAATGAAACCTGGATGGGGAGAGTGATGGCCTGGCAAATGAGAATAAAGGAGAGAATGCGTGAGGCAGCAGGGAAAGTTCCCGAAGAGGGAGGCACAGAGTGGCCTTAACTGGGAAGCAGGCTTCTCCTGCTCAGAATGCTAGTCTGAAAAACGGAAATGAAAACCAAGACCAAAGCTATGCCCTGTCTTCCCTCTGCCCAGCCTCAGCTCACTGCTGTGTACACTTTCACTGAATGAACAGAAGAAAAGGGACTCCATAACAGAGTAGCTATGAAATGGATCCGTCTGGCAGAGGGAGCTTGCCCCATGGCCCGAGTCACCATTCAAACCCAAATGTGTCTTGCCCCAAATCCTCTGTGCCTTCCACCACAACATTCATGCTTGGGGGATTTCAGGTTTTTGTTTTCTTTCTTTCTTTCTTTCTTTCTTTCTTTCTTTCTTTCTTTCTTTCTTTCTTTCTGTCTTTCTTTCCTTCCTTCCTTCCTTCCTTCCTTCCTCTATCCTTCCTTCCTTTCTCTTTTTTTCTTTTTTTTATGAACTGGGATGTCTCCACTTTATTTCATCAACACTGTTCTGCTCATGAGGACCACCTGCCATGTCAACTCACAGACACAGGATGCATTCCAGGATACTGGGACCCAGAAGTGACCAGTATCACACAGCTCATCAGGAAATGAAGATGAATTCACACCATCCCTGGTCCTGCTCCAAAACCTTTGCTCTTTCCACCACAAGAAACAGGTTTGAAACCTGCATCAGCTTCTCAGTAGTGATCTTCTCAGCTTGGTTTCCTCGTGTGCTCAGTGAGTCGCACAGGGGCTGCCCTGCAGGGCTGCCGGGCACACTGAGCAAGACCATAGGCACAGAGAACGTGGTGTAGGTCGCCTCCAGCACAGAGCACAGGCCCCTGACTGCTGTCAGTCTTCCTGGGGGCACAAAGGCCAGTCCCCAAAGATCACATGTTCCGATCCCCAGAAGGTGTGCTGGGATACATGGTAACATGGTGGAAGGGACTTGGCAGGTGTGGTAACTTAAGGACCTTGCAATGGATCCACATTATCCAAGACCATCCAAGTGGCCCAACACGATCTCGTAAGTGCTTAAAAGTAGAAGTGGGGGTGGGGAAGGAAGTCAGAGAAAAAGACGTGGAGACCTAAGAAGAGTGGAGGCAGGTGCAAAGCTGCTGGCCTCTAACAAGGAGAGAGCAGCCCTGGGCAAAGGCGCAGGCACCTCTGGACTCGGGGAAAGGAAGGAGACTTACCAAGGTCAATGAAATGCAAGCAGAGGTGTCCTGCCTTGTTCCCAGGAGGAAGCAATTAAAGATCAGCAATGGTTCCCACCTCCCAGTTCCTGCCTCACTGGCCATGGCAGTGGAGACAGGCCCTCTGAGCAGCACAGTACGAAGGCACGTAATGCCACTGAGTCACACTGAAAATGGTTAAGATGAACAGTCCTGTGGTGTGTGTACTGTACCACAATCAAAAAGGAGGGGGGAAAAGCATAGGGCCTCCCAATCCTATGACCCTATGTGGCCAGAGCCAGCAAAGCCCCCTCCCTGGTCATGGAGCAGGGGCTAGAAATCCAGGTGCATTGCTAAGCCACAGAGATTCGGGGACTGTTTGCAATTTCCATTCATTTTTATGGCATAGGGAGCAGCTTACCTTCCATAATCTCTTCTGCAAATGCTACTGTTTATCCACTGCTAACATGACTGTTTAACTCTCCTATTTTTTAAGTTTCTTAGAAAAAACTTACTAAACAAGGAGATTATTGGTTTGGGGTTCCATTTCCTTCCAGCAGTGTTTTCGTTAGAATTTTAAATAACTTTGACAATAAAACACACACACTCGCACGCACACGCGCACACACACACACACGCACACACACACACACACAAGTAAAACGCCACTAGAACATAACACTGACACTCACATTGCATCCTAGCGTTCAAAACCCTTTACGTACATGTTCGATTGACCTGAGTTAGGAGTCATTTGTCTCTATCCCAATGGAAGAACTGAGACCAAGGGGCCCATGGTGTGCCGGGACTGGGACTAGAACCCAAGGTCAAGGAGGTTGGACTGGAACCCAACCTCCTCTGCCTCTCTAATAATGAACACTACATGGCTTGGTTTTTCATCTCATTTCTAAACACCAGTGCCCTGTAGTTAGGGTAATATAACCAACATAGGAACTAAAAGAGCTTTAAACCAAATTATAGCAAGATACTGCAAAGCTTAGCTTAGCAAACATTACAAATAGCTCATTGAACCAAGACAGTTTGTTTGCAGGGGAAGCAAGCAGATTTCCTGCATAATGTAATTGTGCAGCTGGTAATAGCAGACCCCAAAATAAAGGACAGGGTTTGAGGGTGGGGGCCTCATTTATGGACAAGTAGTAGACCCTAATGAAATTGCATTTGGCCTATCATCCTCCTCCTGAGAAAATTCCCTGTGAGGTTTTTCCATTTGAATCCTGGGCGTATTTATGAAGATCAAAGTAATGGCTTTTTAAAATTAATTACATGAATTTGTAGCTCAACAACATTGAGTGAAAGGCGGGCACTGTACCCCATGCCTAGTTACAGCTGTACATCACACACATCAAAAGCCCAGGACACTGGGGAGAGCACGTTCCCCCCACACCAGGCCCCGAGCAGCCGGGACAGACGTGGAAAGAGTACAAAAGATCAGTCCCCAAAGTTGTTGTGACAGCTTAATTGTATTATAGAGCTCAGATAATTCCCATTTATTTGGCTTTTTTTCCTCAGCGCAAATGCTTGGCCCCCCAAGCATAGCTATTACCAGGAGAATTAAGATTCACAACTTTGATGGGTCTTCTCGCTCCCCCAATGCTATCCCTGCTCAAAAGTCCTGGTAATTGTTCCACACTGATCAGGACTTCCCAGTCCTCAGCATGCTGAGACCCGACAGCAACTAACTAATTGCAATTAAAATCTGCCACGTGAGTGGAAGAGAATAACATAAATTAATCAGTACATTAGCAGAATTACATTTAAATGTTCAAATGTGCATCCAACATAGTGGGACATTTTAAATTATAAAGCAAAGTACTTCATTATGGATGCTGATATTTTAATGAGGAAATGTGATGTTTGGTTAAATAGAAGTACAATATAGAGACTTCCTTAAAATTAGCATCAATGATGCATTTTAATTCAAAAAGCAAGTTGTGGGCTATGTGATTCCTGCATATCAATGTGGAAAATCGCCTGGAGCCGTGGAAACAGTTGAACATCTCATTCTCTGAAGAATTAATAATTTCAGCTGTACTAACTAGCACTTTATGTAAATTGTCAGATAAATCACAGCAATAAATACAGGTTTTAGAAGAACAGAACAGTATGCTTATCCTTAATTTATTCAGTCATCAATTCAAGTATAGTGAAGCTAAGGGATATGAAAGATTCAACATACTGGGCAAAAATAAATAAATAAAAATAAAAAGGAAAAGAGGAGAAAATGGTTTCTATAGCTGCACAGAGACGCCAGAATAAAGGACCCATCTCATTTCACAAAACTCTTGCACATAAAAGTCACTCTCTGATGCATATAAGCATAAAAGCTGGATTAAAAATTTTATTGTTTGTTTTCAAGTACTGACGAAGCTTACAGTCGACATGCACACTACAGTTTTGGAAGTCCTCCTTGTGGTCTAGGGATATAGCTCAATGGTAGAGCACTTGACAGTCATGCACGAGGCCCTGGGTTTGATCTCCAGCCTGGGAAAAAAGAGAAGCCCTTGTTATGAAATATCTTATTTAGTTGCAGAAACATACAATCCATGCCGCATACATTCAATTAAAAGGCTGCACCGCCTGTCTTCATTATTGGTGTGAGCCACTTTGGATTTTTGATGTCGGAGGTACAGTTCTAAGATGCACGTAGGTGACAAAAACTGACCTGAACTTGGTTTGCCGCTCCTGTCCCTGGTTAGAGATGGGCCCAACTCTAGGAGACAAAATCCTTCTTCTGGCTTATCTTCCTATTTTACTAGATGTCATAGGAATTCCTGCTTCCTGCTGGGCTGATGATACGACGAAGCCAGGACAGGGCGGGTTTTCACAACCAAGAACACACGCAGAACCACCAGGGCCACAGTGCGTGTGAGAGCGAGTGTCTCCTTATCAGCGTTCGAGAAATGTGGTGTGAAATGAATGACAGCAAGAAGCAGCACACACGACCCAAGAAAAAGGAAGCCTGTCTTCCAGGAAGCCTGTTCTCAGCTTCCAGAGTCCTGCCCATCGCCACCTACGTCCCACTGAAAATCCCTACTGACACAGCCTTACTGCACCCGACTCTTTTTTAAGAGAAGAACAGAAGTTTCTGGTCAACCCCTTCCCTGGGTTTCAGAAGAAAGTTTTTCTTCTTCCCAACAGTTTTCTCCCTAAATTTATTTCTCCTCTTGGTGTCTCCATGACATGTTAGTGTCATTCTGACCCAAGTGACAGGAACCCACCTTCTCCCAGGTAACTCAGAGCGGGGCTTGGCACCCTGACATGTATAAGGATACTTGTTCGCTGAGCTGGGTCATCCTGAAAAATAGAGATGGATAAGAAATCCCCACACTTTTTTTTTTTTTTTTTTGGTACTGGGGATTGAACCTCGGGGCACTCCACCACTGAGCCACATCCCCAGCCCTATTTTGTATTTTATTTAGAGACAGGGTCTCACTGAGTTGCTTAGGGCCTCGCTAAATTGCTGAGGCTGGCTTTGAACTCCCGATCCTCCTGCCTCAGCCTCCCAAGTGCTGGGATTACAGGCATGTGCCACCGCATCCGGCAAGAAATCCCCACACTCTTGTCTTCTAGAAAATAACTGCCTGCA
>JAJEJO010000792.1:707593-764888 GCA_020662805.1 Glaucomys volans | reverse complement strand
GGCAAGAAATCCCCACACTCTTGTCTTCTAGAAAATAACTGCCTGCAAAGACCATCCCCCTTCCCCATAGGACTTAGCTAAGACCCAGGGCAATCCCTCTTGTTCACCTATGACAAGAGCAGACACTGACCCGCCAGCTCCCATTCTTGGCCTCACAAAAGATGAGCTGATCTGCCTGTCCTCGAAAATCAATCCAAACAAAGCATTTCTTAACCAAACCTTGGTCAAGCTCTCACCTCCGCAGGCCCCTGACCTGGGTCTCCTCAGCCTGAGCAGCATGACTGACCTCACTGTCCTCCCACCTCTTGCACTGGGTCTCTCCAGCCTGTTGACTTCTTTCTGTAAACCATTCTGCCTCCCTCCTGATGCCTGTAGACCTGAAGGCTGAGCACTCCCCTTCCAACAGGAGCCCCCTCCTCCAGTAATCCTCTCCACCCTCTCTCCTTCCCAAGCACAGGTTGGTTTTGCACTTGACACCATCAACAGCCAGAGAGGCCTAAGCCCTGCAGCGCGAAGCGTTATCAAAATCTATGTGAAGACATCTCCTTGGGTCTGAATGAAGGCCACTGAATCCCAGAACCAACTGAGGCTACTGGAAATTGAGTCAGACAACAACAGGATTTTTGTGGGTCCTATCAGAACAAAAAGCTCATCACTGTGTCCACCTGCAAACAGCGGCCAAGGAACCACACCCAGGCAGGCTCCTGGCACAGCGGGCCAGCGTCTGGTGTGAACAGAGCCTTTGGAAAGAGTCACAGTGCACCTGTTCCCAGCACAGCTCCATCCGGGGTAGTCTGAGTCCTGAACGGTAGAGGGGAAGCAGCAGGCACTGCGGGGCCTTGTGTGTTAACACAAGTGGAGGAACGACACAGAGCTCTGACTTCTGGTCTCAGGTCTACACTGCAGTGTGAGGCACTGTGCTTGCCTCCATCTCTGCATTCTGGAATATGTTTGTATGCATAAATTATGTTTATATTTGCTATATTTTCATGTATTCACAAATACCTACACAAATCTCAAGAAATAAAATCACTGTCACATAACTTTCTCAGTGTGCTAATCAGGACGGAGGAGTCTATATCCTCTGCAAGTACCAAACTAGAAGCCGGAGGGAAGAGAAACCAGGGTTGAGAAAGCTACCCATATAGGAGCTTGGAAGATAACCATGTCCACTGGTTTGGGCTTGGTAATGTTATACTATTTTCCCATGAAACTCTATTTATTATGAGCTCCATTTCTCACCAAGAGCAAGAAATGATATTGAGCAAAGAGAAAATAAATCACAGCACAATTGAAAATGGATAAGTCTAGGAGTAGTTTATCTTTTCTCATATTTCCAATGGAAATGTTCTACTACATACACTGTTTTAATAATCTGAAACAAAGCCGTATGTGGGAAAAGAAGCAAAGGGACGAAGACCAGTGGATTCCACTTTCAGGGCCCATGAGAACAGCAGGAGGAGCCTAGCTGACAGCTTTGGAATGCCATCCCCTGGCTGCCAAGGTCAGAACGAGATTTGTACATATAAATAAAGAGGTTTTGGGTTTGTGGAGCTTCGTGAGATTATTTTAACTTCTCATAATTAAAGTTATTTTACTGTGGTCATTTTTGTGAAGGAGTAACATTCATTATTTCTTCTCTCCTCCTCCTCCTCCTCCTCCTTCTCCTCCTTCTCCTTTTCTTTCTCCTTCTCCTTCTTCTTCTTCATTTCAGGTAGGACGCAGAGAGGATAAAAGCTCTTTGACCCCGCACATGGGGAAGGAGAAAGATTCCAGCAGTAACTATCAGTTTCACCCACCCAGGAGACAAAGTTTTGTAAATAGGATTCCAAATAACCCATGGAAGTGCAACCTGTCCTGGCAACATTCAAGACCCTGATTCTAGCAGGTCCCTTCGCATGTGAGAGCCACGGAGCCTCATACTTGCGGTTTTTTACTAAGCTGGGCCTACCATGTGTGCCCATGAGTCCTAGCACATATTTGCCACATGATCCTCTTGTAATAACCACTGTCTACTAAAATCCACGTATTGCAGGCTCTCTTCTAAGTGCTTCATATACACAAGCAACTGCAGAGATGTCTGAATATCCCTGCAAGATTTGAGGCCCAAAATGGTTAAGTAAGTTGTCCAAAGCCACACAAGTAAGAAGGGAGTAAGAATGTAAACCCAGGATCATCTGGATCTTGATCACTCTGCTACCCAGCTTCCCAGGATACCAAGTCCAGGACTTGAACCCCATGAATGTGTAAGTGTCCCTTCCCTGGCCTCATCCCCTTGCCTCAGCTTCCACAGCTGACTAAGCCATGATATCACACACACACACACACACACACACACACACTTGATTTCCACAACTGGGTCTTGGATTAAGATCTGCTTTCTCTTGGCGTGACTCTATGCCTCTCTGTGCAAACCCACTTCATATAGTTCCACTGTCAGCAGATGCCTCTCCTCCCTCTTTTTGCAAGCTCTTGACATGAACTCCTCAAGGTCATTTCTTATGTTCTCTATAATAGTGACTTGGAGAAAAAACAAGAATATTCCAGAAGGATCCACATGGTTATGGTAAGCAGGCTTCTATAAGTTGAACTGAGTCTCTCAAGAAGATATGTTAAAGTCCTAACCCCCAGTACCCATGAATGTCACCTTCCATGAAAAAGGGCCACTGCAGTTATAATTAGTTAAGATGAGGTCACATGGAATAGAAAAGGTCCTTAATCAAAATTACTGTGTCCTTATAAGAGGAGAATGTCATGTGATGACAGACACACGGGAAGAAGAGTCAGGGGCAGACAGAGACTGGAGCTGCAGAAGGCCTGCAGTCACCAGAAGCTGGAAAGGTAAGGAAGGATCCCCCATAGGGGTTCCAGAAAGAGCCCTGACTTGCCACCAACTGATCGCACACTTCTAACCTCTAGAGCTATGACAATAAAGGTGGGTGTTTCAGGCCACCAAGTTTTTGGCACCCTACTCTGCTCTGACAGTCCTAGGGAGCCATCATATGCAGTGATATAAAGAGACTAGAAGGAGATAAGTTAGCCTGGAGGCTGTTGTATTTGATAACCCTGTTCAGATTAAAAGCTCTGGGCCAGGGTGGTTGTGAGCAGTGAGGACAGACAACCCCTTGAATAAGAGGATTTATTCCCATTAAACCATTAAGGAAAACCTGCTTTAAAAGGTATTCAAGGAGGAGCTGGAAAGAGCACCAGTTAAGAACACTCCAGAATTCAAACCAGAGAGACACTGCCAATTGTTCTCTGTCAGCAAAGACAAATAAATACTGCATTTGTTTGATTTCTGTTCCCAACTGAGATATATCAACATCCAAGCATGAAACTGATGGAAATTTTAAAGCCTAAAGAAATAGAATCAGAAGAATTAGATAATATAATCCAAGGTGCAGGTCCCTTATGTGGTTCTGTGGCAGAGACAGGGAGTAAGACCCAGAGAAGCTGGAGCACATAAAAATTCATGGAGCCAGCTTGGCACAGGGCAAGGTGGTCTCTCAACTCCAAGTTCAATGTCATTCTTAACCAACAGGAAGAGGATTTTAAAATACAAGTGCCTCTGGGCAGACCTCCAAATCCTTTCTTGTGGGATAAAACTTGTAGAACTTCCTTGTTGGAACAGGAAGTCTTTCCTCACCTTCCTTGGATCATTAGCAGGACCAAAAGGAATCATTCAAGAAAAGGGAACAAGAGCCTTTTGCTTTCTTGGGAATGAGAGGTCACTCCCACCATGTTTCCTGGGAAAGTAATAACACATTGTGCCTCTAATTTTTTTAATGTAAGTTTTATTATTACTCAGATGTGGTAAGTCCATCATGTCAGGAGATGAAGACCATGAAAGGATTGTCTGTTATTCTCACAGATCCCAAAGGAAGGGAGCTTGCCACATCACACAGGGCCACAGGGAGAAGCACCAGAACTGGTCAAGAGGGAACAAGAAGAATGTGAACAAGAGCCCTGATGTGGTTCCTGCGGGAAGGAACAGTAATGCAGGGTAAGCGGGCTTCCGTTTGGCTACTTTGAATAATTGCAGTGGGCGCTGGGTTGGAAGTGGCCTCGCTAGGTGTCTGGTACGTGGCCCTGGGTGATTAGAGCAGATGGATAGTGACCCAAAATGCAAGAGCTCAATAAAGGAGGTGTTGGGGTATGGATTCTGAACTGGTGGCTTTGCATACAAAAAAAGCACCCTAGGAACTGGCTAAGCTTGGAAGAGGCATTTCCTCCAAAATTAGGGCAGAGGAACATTCAGCTAGGCCACCCAGGTGGTATAAAATCAGGGCACGGTGAAGAGGTTCTCAATGGGTGGGCCAACCTGAATACAGAGGACTGAGACCCTGAGGGTGGGGTGAGAGGCCAGTCAGGGAAGGAGGCAGGGTCCTGAGAATGCTCTCGGGACCAGTAAGAACCAGAGATGTGTACAGGAGAGGCGTACAGGGCAGGTGAGGAGCCTCATGGTGTCCAGGCATGGGTGACCAGAACCCAGCCAGAGCCTGTTGGAATAAAGAAGGATGTGACACACTCAGATTTCTAAATTTTTAAATGACCTGACACTATTTCAAAATATGTATCACCCCGTATTTTAAATATTCTTTTTGATAGGATTAGAAAAGCTTAGAAAACGGCTCGTATCCAGAATGACATAACTGCTTTTACCCTCAGAATAATCAGTCATTATGAAATAGTTGCACACTGTCACCCAATGGGAGAGTCTACTCTCTTCTATTTCTTTATTGAAGATTATTGTAAACTCCCACATGACACAAAGAACTTGCCGGAACACTAGGCTGACACCTGACCCATCATTAGCCTGGCTTTTACCTAGGTCATGTCCCTAAAGGTGGCCCAGGACCATGTTGAGCTTTTTTTGCACAAGAAAATGCAAGAACGCCAAACCACAAAAGGCATATTGTCCCAATCCACATTGCCAAGCCATTTTCAGTAACTCTCCACCTACCCCCTTCTGGAAGTTTCCATTTCCCTGAAGCCCAAGTAGTTCATTTTCATTCTCCCTTTTCACTTCCCCAGAGCCCCCATTTGTTCCTGTGTCCCTTTAATGTCTTAGTTCAAGTTCAGCTGGTTACTGGAGCCTCTCTCCTTTGCTGCACTAGTTTGAATAAAATCTAACTTGCCACCTTCAAAAGTACTCAGGGCTATTTGTCTTTGACATGACTATATTGAGTTAGCCAAACCAGTCTTATCACCAAAAGTGGCTCCTGCCTTTCCCTTATATTTGCCCAAAGGCCTCTGCTCCAAACTACAGATCAGGAATTCAGCCTCCTGGAAGAAAGATCAGGAGAACAATAGATAGCCGTGGTAGAATATTGTACAGGTACTTGTGACTCCTTCTGTGAAGTGACATCGTCACCTCCCAGACTGTACCAGGCTCTACAATAGGATTCTCAGGGCTCTTATAGCTCAGAAGCACACAAGTTTGTGACAGCCACTGCTGTCACCCAAGATCCAGCAGAATAGACAGTAATTGGGCTAAATGGAACTGAAAAAGGTAACTTTATTGTCGTTAGTATTCTTTTTCTTATAGGAGGCTTAGGAGAAAAGACCTTTCCTTTCATCTTGACCCATCTTTTCTTTCCAGAATTTAATAGAAGAAAATTTTGTGCAAACTGAAGGAAATACTCACTGAATAAAATATTGCCCCAATGTTGCTCCAAATCTCTTTCAGAATTCAGTGTAAATACTCCATGGGATATCTTGATACAAGTTGTAAGTCAATTAATTGACAAAGGAATTTAGGAATGATGAGTTTGTAGGAAACACTGTAAACTGATTTGTTCACAACTGAATTATTTGTCAACAACACTAATCAGAGCAATCAGAGGGCTCTACCTTGTCTCTTTACCTTGCATGGTATTATAGTTATGTGTTAGTCAGCTTCTGTCTCTGTGACCAAAATGCCTGACAAGAACAACTTAGAGGAGGCAAAGTTTATTTGGGCTTCATGGTTTCAGAGGTTCAGACCATGATTGGACAGTTCCATTGCTCTGGGCCTAAAGTGAAGCTGAGCGTCATGGCCAAAAGACCTGGCTGAGGAGCGCTCCTCCACTCATGGTGACCAGGAAGCAGAGAGAGCAAGGGAAAGGGTCAGGGAAGATGAGACATTCCAGGGCATCGCCCCAGTGACCTGCCTCCTCCCACCACTCGCCACCTGCCTACAGTCACCAATGAGTCCATTCAAACTAGGACGGACCTATTAGGTTACAGTTCTTGTAATCTAACCATTTAACCTCGGAAGATTCTTGCGGTAACACAGGAGCTTTGGGGAGACACCTCACATCCAAACCATAACAAGTTATTTGCATATATCTCATAAGAATCTGTCTCTGTAATGATTTAATTGAATAAAACAAATTTGCAATTATTTCAGAAATGCCTCATTTGAGTCCTATTTGACGGGGCTTGACCATCCCATTATGAAGGACAGGACTGTAGACTGCAAGGCTGGAAATGAGGCCTACAAAATCCTTCTGGAAAACATCTCTGAGGCTCACCCGGTAGCTTATGGAACCCCAGCCTTACAGGAAATCAAGGCGAGCACTCCCAGCAGGCAGGAACAAGCCAACACGAGATCTCAGAGAAGCCTTAGAGTTACTGGCAATGTCCTTGGCTCCTGAACTGGAAGTGGATGAACTAATAAAGTCAACAGAGAATATTTTTGGCATAATAAATGATCAAAAATATCTTCGTAGGATCTTCGTAAAGGAAGATCTAACACAAGATCACACCTTAACTGCGTCGTCTCATGAACAAGCACAGCGTCATTTTTTGTACCAATATAAATCAAACCAACTAAATAAAACAGAACATCAAGTTAATTATGCCAGATCAGAAAATCTAAAAACCAACATCCTTGGTTGAATTCATGTCTTCCCTGTAGAATTTGCTCTGAAAGAAATGTGAAAATGGTCAAAATCAGAAGAGTCACTTGTGTCAACCCTAATAAAAGAAAGTAAATAAAGCCAGGAGGTAATGAAGAAAGGGTTCTTACACATGAATGCCTGCTCATAACTATCACAAAAGACTGCCAGAACCACAGGCTTACATGGAGGCCACCAGGACTTCATACAAAAAAAGCTACTTCTGCAAGGACATCTGCCCAGCAACTGCCTGTTCAACCTCAGCCTGACACCACTCTTGTTATTAATCATCATGACCCAGGATTATTGTTCCAGAATATCTGATGAAGTAATACTCCACCTCTTTGTCTTCCAAAACCTCCCCTGGCCTAAATCTCTTTGAATATACACACACAGTTTACAGTGACATGCCTGTTCCCATTGCCATTCTCTGTATTCCCAAATATTAGTATTCTTTGGGGAATATCTCTCTGATTATTTTTCATTTAGGTTGACAGCTCATAAGATGACCTGCAAAAATAAAACTGACATTCTCATCCGTAGCTTAGCCAGGTCTGATAGAAGAAGATGGCAGCCTCCAGAGCCCAGAAAAGATTTACATGTTTAAAAGCCAGGCATTCCCAGAGATAAGCCTTGAATTACAGGCCATTCCAAAGCCTTACAGCCCGAGATAAGCTGTGATCCTCTTTTTCCTATTATCAGAGACAGGACTTTACATCAAAACCGAGCTGTCAGCCGCTCTATAATAACTCGAACTCTATATGCACAGCCTCCTCTCATTATTGTGGGCGCCCAGGTTTTCTGAAAGCTTGCTTCAGGCAAGCAAAACTTGGCTAAGTGATGGAAAATTGTCTGAGTGGGTTTTTACTGCAGAGAGAAGGACAGATTTCTTTTTAAAAGAAAAAATAAAAATTTAATCAGGTAGAATACAAACAATTTAAAGGTAACTACTCAGCCATCATCACTTTCCAGCTAAAAGAGCTTCCATTGTATCACTAAAGAAAACCAGAGGTGGAGAGTAAAGCACTACAAACGGATTTTATTCAGAAACCACTGCAATAGGGGAGAGGCCTCGGTATAGAAGTGGGCTCCACTCCAAATTCAGCCCAGACAAGTAGGGGTTTGTAGCTGAGGAGCAAGTGGGGGTCTGTGGATGGAAAATTACCAGCAGGATAGGTTAAACAGACCTAACAGGATTCAGGCTGAAGGCAAGCCACGGTGGTCAGGTGTCACCTGTGGCAATGTGAGACAGGAAGTCCCCAAAGTGGTACCAATCAGATGGTCCTGATCAGATATTAATCTCAATTTTTGCTACAACTTGAAGGCAAGGCTTAATGACAGGGCCTCATCAATACAGGGCTAAGGAGCCTGTCCTGGGTTTGATCAAGCAATCTAACAGAGGTACCGCGGGTAAGTGAGCTGTGATTGGCGCTGAGGCAAGGATTGATATGGTGTTCCTGACAACGAAAGGGGCCACAAACAGGAAAGAAACCATGAGAGGATCCAGGAGGAGGATCATCGAAAAGAAACGGGAATGACAGTCTGTTTGGTGGCAACCACACCCTCACCTCTGTTATTAAAACTGATCCTAAGCTAGCATGATGGTGCACATCTATAATCCCAGTGACTCCAGAGGCTGAGGCAGGAGGATCCCAAGTTCAAAGTCAGCCTCAGCAACTTAGGCCCTGAGCAACTTAGCAAGACCCTGTCTCAAAATAAAAAATTTAAAAGGATTGGGGATGTGGTTCAGTGGTAAAGGGCCTCTGGGTTCAATCTCCAGAACCAAAGAAAGAATAAAGAAAAAAAAAATGATCCCCGGTGCTGTCATTTGGATAAATGTCCCACATTTATCCCTATGTGTTAAAGGCTTCAGTATCAGCCTGTGGGGCTGTCAGGAGGTGGTAGAACCTTTAGGAGGTAGAGCTTAGTAGAAGGAAGTTAGGTCATTGGGGTGTGTCCTTGAACCCCGGCCTCTTCCTTTTGCTCTTTGCTTCCTGACCACCATGAAGTGAGTGATCAGTCTTCTACTACGCATTCCCAACATAATATACTGCCTCATCTCAGGCCCCAAAGCAACAGGGCCTGCCCATTATGGACTGGTACCTCTGAAACCGTGAGCCAAAACAAACCTCCTTGTAAGTTGTTTATCTCAGGTATTTTTTCATAGTGGCCGAAAGCTGACTAATACATGGGACCCTGAAACTTGGAAGACTGCCTTCTGTAGCACCATTTTCAAAGCATAAATCCCCTTTCCTCCTAACTTGGCTGAACATCTCAAGGAGCAGAGCACCCCAAGAAGCCTCAAACACAAACTGGCATCCTGCCCCCTCCATTCTGCCCATTTTTGATCTCAAGGGTGCTGGTCAGTGCAGAGATGAATCAAGTTGCCTTGAGCTGATCAAGGGGTAGACTTGTTGTGTGGCTTGTCTCCTCCTCTGACCTGAAACAACTGGTCCTCCCTGCCCTGCAGAAACTCCATCCACCCAGCATGAGGGCAGATGCTGCGTAACTTAAAATCAGAACTCAAGAAAGACATAATAATTTCCTGAACCCACAGGGGACCTGAATGCTCAATGGAATGCAGTAGACTATCTCTTTATCTGTTGTCTGGAAAAGAAAAGCTAGCAACTGAAGGTGTGGCCTCCTAGAAAAGAACGTTCTCAGACCTAAAGACTTGAGCTTGGCAAATTCTGAGTATAGTGGATACTGCCAAACAGAACTGGTCAGTCCTGGGTCTCCTGGCTTTCTTTGAATCTGGGTATCAGTTAAAATGGGCAAACCAACCAAAAAGACTACTAGTAGTTAATAGCTAACATGTATTTATTAAAAACGATCAAAGAAGAAACAAATCAGAACTTACTAAGTAGAGACTTTTATTCAGGATTACTGCGAGGCAGGGGGAGGGAGGTTGCTCTAACCACAAGGGCTACAGAAAAGAGGCCTCTTTGATAAGGTGAAGGAGGTGAGCAGAGGTTGGCAGAGCTTTGGAGGAGAGATGAATACAAGGGGAAATGATCACTGGGATCTGACCTGAAAGGAGTCCCCCTGGGCACAGTCCACTTGTTCTGTTTGCACAGACCTAGGGACAGCCAGAGGTCAGGGGCCTGCAAAGGAGACAGAGGCTGTCAGTCAGCTCTTCATCACTGTGACCAAAATACCTGTCGGGAAAAACTTAGAGGAGGAATAACTTATTTGGGTTCATGTTTCAGAGATTGGGTCCACACTTGGCCAACTCTGGGGCTCAGGGCCTGAGTGAGGTGTCATATCATGGCAGAAGGACAAGGCAGAGGAAAGTGGCTCAGCTCGTGGGCAGCTGGGTACTGAGACAGCACAGCAATAGTGGCAAAATATAAACCCCAACGACGTGCCCCAGTGCCCTCCCTCCTCCAGCCACACCACACCTGCTTAGTTACACCCAGTTAGTCCATTCAAATTATTAATCCAGGGTTGGGGATTTAGCTCAGTTGGTAGAGTGCCTGCCTCACAAGCACAAGGCCCTGGGTTCAATCCCCAGCATGGCAAAAAAAAAAAAAAAATATATATATATATATATATATTAATCCAGCAAACGAATGAACCCACGACTCAGTTGCAGCTCTTGTAACCTAATCCTTGCACCGTGAACATTTCCACATTAACACAGGGACTTTGGGGACCTACCTCATATGCAAACCATAACGGAGAGCAGCTAAAATGTGGTCAAGACAAAGTGGACAGTATGAGATGGACAACCGGGAGCCCCTGGTGGGACTTCCTAAGTGGCAAGCACTAGGCTCAAGTCCCCACAAAGAAGGTGCTGGTACTTTTCCCATTTTGCAAAAACAGGAACTTTCTCATCCCAAGTTGTCTATCAAGCTGCCCTCAGACACTCTAGATCCATCACTGGGAGATGGAACCAAGGGAAGTGGCCACATCTGCACCCTTTCTCATGAACTTCCACGCAGGAGGCCGGAGGAGGGAGAACCCTTTCCTGCCAAGCGCACCCTGTGAAGGCCTTTGCACTCTGGACACCTTCACCCTGCAGGACCGGCCATTGTGACTTCTGCACCCTCGATGGGTGCCCCAAGCCCCTCGTGACTGGCCACCCATTTCACCACCACCATCACTGGGAACTCCTAGAGGGGTGTGCCTGCCTTGAAGAAGGGGTGGTGACCTTATCCCTGCTGTCTCAGGACACCTTCCATTCACAACATTGAAACTGAGAGCACCACCCTTCAGGGAGCACAATGAACAGAAGCCTCCATGCAGAACTAACGAGAAAGAAATCTGATTCATGCTCTATGCAGAGACAAAGCCTCAACTCTGGTCTTAAAAGTCCTGTACCCAGAAGGACAACACGCTGAAGCAAAGAAACCAGAATCACGAAGTCTTCTTCCTTAGGCCCTTCCAAAAATAATGTTACATTCTGAAGGGATTGCTCCTGGCACTTTCTGAATTCTAGGTGACACAGGTGTCCCGTGGGGTTAGGCTGGAGTTAGGGTCCATCACAGGCATCTTTCCTCAGCAAGATCAGGCAGCTGTGGATCAGTGACATCTCAGGCCTGCAGATACAAGTCACTGTGAACTCTAGTTTGACTCGATCGGTAAACAGGAATGTTCATGATGCTTCCTCACACCTGCCTGTAAATTCCTCAAGGATGGGCCAGATCCACCTTGTTCACCTCCTCCTCAGCTGTACCTCATGATGTACCCAGGGCCACCCGCAAATCAGTAGGTGCTTGTTGAGTGAATAAAAGAATAAAGGAATGAATTCATCCTTCCTCACTAGGTTCTTACGAATATCTAATAAGATCATGTATGACTTATAAACTCCAGTTCTCTGAAAATCACAGTTAAAAATAAATGAGCTGTTGTTACTCTCAGAGGTCTATGCTGTAGGCATGCTTTATTACAAAAATTAAAATGAACCCTATTTATAATAGAAATCTTTCCCTGGAAAGAGCACATTTTTCTCAAATGATAAAAATGGAAGAAATTCTTTATTTCGAAAGTCTTAATATTTAAATCACTTGCATATACATTTTATATTAAAAACATAAATACCATATGCAATGAATTAACATTGAAATTAAAAATATTTTCCATGTTTAGAATCAGTGTAGAGAAATAAAGATGATAAATGACTTATAATTAAGAGCCTGGCCACACTTCTTCTCCCCTAAACAAACACACCCCCAACACACAACTCAAAATAAGAAAGCCCACGAGCCACTGTCAGAGGCCATAGCTGGGAACCCAAGTCACCTTCCGGAATGGGGGAGAGAGAGAACTACAAGTGGTCCAGGACGGCTGGAATTAGCAGGCCCCTGGAACTTCCCAGAAATGAGCACCCCACAGTGTGATGGGAAGAATTTACTGATGACTTGGAGAGTCCAAGAAGCCATAAAAACGTAACTAGAGGTCATTGTAACTATGACTCACAGAGGGAGGGACACCAAATCCGTAGATTTCTCGAACTCCCTGGGCAGACCATGCGGTCACCGCCTGGGAAGCAAGGGACAGAGAGGCTGTGTGTGGACGGCCAGCCAGCCACTCCAGATAAAGCCGTTCCTCCTTCTCCACCTTCTGGAAGGAGAACGTCTGCTCTTCACATTCACCCTGCCACAGCTGGTCTTTGACTGAATCTGGAATTGTTCCCAGATCAAAGGGGTCGGTCACTGTGATCTTGGGAGAGAGGGCAGTGTGTGCCTGTCCCCCTTCTCTATCACTTGCCAGAGTCTGACAATTACCCCATTCTGCCTCCTCCTTTGGCAGCCCAGCCTTGCTGAGATCTCAGGCCAAGCACAGACTCAATTCACAGTAAATGGAGGTTTCTCTCTGCATGACTCTTGTTTGAGATGCAATTTTCTTTAATTCCCATGATTCCTGATTTCTGACATAAATAGTTTTCTTTAACCCAAAGCAATAGTTATTTCCAAGTTGTAGGAAGTCCCAAACTGAAATGAATTGGGTTCTCACATTTGAAGAGTCAGTTGTTTGAAATTCCACATAGGAATTTAATACGAATTAATGAAGGTATAGAGAGAAAGAAGCATTTTCTTTTTTTATCATTTAAACATTTTGTTTATATTGTAATATTTTTATTGGTGAATTATAATTATACATAATAGTAGACTTTGTTGTGATATATTCACAGAAGCATTTTCTACCTAAAGAATAGTTTGGTCAGGGAATGACCTCCCTCTTCAGAGGTGAGGGACTAGGCTGGGGTTGTGGCTCAGTGGTAGAGCATGTCCCTAACCCATGCGAGGCACTGGGTTCCATCCTCAGCACCACATGAAAAATAAATAAATAAAATAAAGTTATGTTTTAAAAAGAGGTGAGGGACATCCTGTCAGCAGCTGAGTGGACAACTACTTGGTCAGTGGGGTGACAA
This sequence comes from Glaucomys volans, assembly GCA_020662805.1. Classification (NCBI taxonomy): domain Eukaryota; kingdom Metazoa; phylum Chordata; class Mammalia; order Rodentia; family Sciuridae; genus Glaucomys; species Glaucomys volans. The sequence goes on along the minus strand of JAJEJO010000792.1, from coordinate 751,631 downwards.
GTGGGGGGAACATGGAGAACTTTGTGGATCTTCTGATGGGACTGAGGGAATTGCAACCCCCTTTAGTAAATGCTTTACATTCACTACAGGAATCTGAGAAAAAGTCTAGAGAGAAAAATGATCGAGAAATAGGGTCTAAAAGGAGATGGATAAGTGAGACCATTTGTCTTTGAAGCCAAACCTTCAAAGTCACCACTGAAAAAATTTAAAACTCATCATGGGGAGGGTAACTGACTTAGGGATTGATTCTAATCCCTGAGTCCTCTTCTGTAAGGTGCAGACACCAGCAGGAGCAGACTGTCCCCACAGGGCTGCTTCCCCACTAATGGCGGGTGCCACTTGCTTCCACCTACTGAGTAAACCATCACCAGAATGGTCCCAAAGGCACAGTTTTGAGCTCTGACTCTGCCTCCTGCCAGGTGGGTATCAGCCCAAGATGCCTGTGCAGGATGAGAAATCCTTATCCAAAACACTTGGGACCAGAAATGTTAGGGATTTCAGATTTTTTTCAGATATTGGAATATTTGCCTACATACACAAGATGAGATATCTTGGGGATGGGACCCAAGCTAAACACAAAATTCATTTACATTTCATAAATACACATAGCCTGATGATAATTCTATATAATATTTTTGGTCACCTGCCTTTCGACCACCACCCAGCCCATGAGGTCAAGGGTGGAATTTTCTGCTTGTGGTAGCAAGTCAGTGGTCATAAAATTTCAGATTTTGGAGCGTTTGGGATTTCATATTTTCAGATTAGGAATGTTCAACCTGGTTCAGTGTGCTGAGGCTGCTGTAACCACGTGCCACAGATTGGGTGGCTTAACTATGGAAAGATGTGCATTTTCCAAAGTTGCAGGGGAGAGGAGTCAGATCAAGGTGTCAGCAGGGCTGGTTTCTGAGGGCCGTGATAAGAATGTGTTCCAGACCCCTTTCTTGGCTGTAGATGCCATCTTCCCTCTGTGTCCAGATTTCCTCTCCTTATAAGGATCTTAGTCATATTGGATTAGAGCTCAACCCAACAACTTCATTTTATCCTAATTTCCTTTATCACAAAAGATAATTACTTATCTCGAAATATGGTTACATTCTGAAGTAGGATTAGAGCTTCAACACGTGAATTTGGCAGAGGGAACACAATTTAGCCCATACAATGCTGAACCCAGGAGCCCCCCAACCCCAACCGGACATCTTCATATACTCACACTTGAAACCAGGAAAGAGCAGTTTGCCCCCCGTTGTCCACTGATGACAGTCCTCAGTACTCACTGGGTGAGGACACAGGCTCTTCCCAGGGCAACTTTTTACCATAAAACCAACACGTTGGTTGCAGGACACTAATGAGGGCCTCTTTCCTTTTATGTGATGGATGAACCCAATAAGTAATATAAACACAAACCCCTTTCAACAAAAAATGAATAAACAAAAACTGTTTTTAATTCAGTGATGAAAATCAAAAGCTGTAATGGGAGTAGGTTATTACCTTTGTTAACGATGTGTTATTGACATCCTGATCCAGCCCAGTTATTGAGCTGGGAATTGTTGAGAGGAAAATATTGACACATTGCAGACAACTTACACCTGTCACCAAATCGTGACTATAGAGAGGATCTAAGAAATCAGCCAACTCACATCCTGCACTCACACCCCATCCTAATGTGCTTAATGCTGCATGTTCTTGTTATTATAAAGAAGTCATTTGTTTTAAGATTCTTCCCCTCCCTGGAAAGAAAAATACCAAAAATTAGACATTTTCTTCTGATATTGACATATTTCACAATGCACTTCAGCCAACATGTGAAGAGAAATTTTTTAACAATTCTATTTGCAAGTTCCCCTCATGCCTACCAGTTTCCTGTCCTGATTTGACAATCAGAACAAATCTTTCTCTGAGGATGAATAGGCCACACAAGACTCTGGAAAGCCAAGAGGTAGGCTGGAAACCAGCTTTTCAAACTGAACACTTTAAGCATGCAGGATCTGCAGGATGCTCTGTACAAGGTGTGGATCAGGCCTGATTGGACTCAGTAGGTATGATTTTGTCTGTGAATTATCAGACCTTGCCTAACATTTTATTTGAGGAAAGAATTCTGTTCCCAAGAGAAGAAAAGAGATTGAAAGAAACTAGGATAGTCAAAGTAATGATACAGGCTCACTTAAATTCATATTATCCAATCACCAAAAATGTCAAATCAAATGGAGACAAGAGAATTCTACTAACTAGGAAGAAAAATTGCATCTGGTCCACAGAGATTCACAGGAAGGGGAGAAAGAGACCTCTGCATCCAGTCCAGACCAGAGACCAGGCCAGTCACTGTAAAGACCTCCAAATGCCCACTTATTTCTAGGCTTAATAACTTCCAGTGCTCAGAATCAAATTAGAATTGTGCCTGCTATAACCAAGCCAGATATTTGAACTCTTGCTTATATAAAGCAACTTAGGCATCTATTTATTCACTCTGTAAATGGAGTCTTTAAAAATAAATGCCAAATGATTCAACATCACTTATGAGCTGATCAAGAAGGCATAACCTGAATATAATGATGAGGAGACATCAGACGAACACAAAATAAGAAACATTCCTTTAAAAAAAAATAAGTGGGACATTGCATTCTCCAAGAATAGCAATACCATGAAAAATAAAGCAAGGCTTAGGAACTCTCTCAGATTGAATGAGCTGAAGCGGACATGATAACTGAATACCACATGTAATTCTGGACTGGCCTGGACCAAAAGAAATAAGATTCTATACTTCTATATGTACATAACACAATTTTGTTAAATGCATTCTGCATTTCCTCCCCTTTCTCATCCATCTCCCTCCTTCTCAGTCTCCTTCTACACCACTGATCTTCCCTACATATTGATGATATCCAATCCCTGCCCCTACTTTCTTTCCCTTAGTTTAGCTTCCACATATGAGAGAAAATATTCGGCCATTGATTTTCTGAGTCTGGCTTATTTCACTTAGCATGATGCTCTCCATTTCTATCCATTTACTGGCAAGTGTCATAATTTCATTCTTCTTTATGACAGAGTCAAACTCCATTGTATATTTATACCACATTTTCTGAATCCATTCATCTATTGATGGGCATCTGGGCTGACTCCATAATTTGGTTATTGAGAATTTTGCTGCTATAAACATTGAAGTGGCTTTATCACAATAGTATGCTTATTTTAGTTCTTTCAGATAAATACCAAGGAGTTGTATAGTTGGGTCCCATGGTCATTTCATTCCTAGTTTTTAAAGGAATCTCCATACTACTTTCCAGAGTGGTTATATTAATTTGCAGTTCCCGAAAATATTTGAGTGTACCTTTTTCCCCACATCTTGCCAGCATTTTTTTTATTTGTATTCCTGATAATTGCCATTCTAACTGGAGTGAGGTGAAATCCTAGTGTAGTTTGATTCGCATTTCCTTGATTGATAGAGATGTTACACATTTTTGCATGTATTTGTTGGCCCTCTGTGTTTCTTCATTTGAGAAATCTTGGTTTAGTTCTTTTGCCCATTTATTGATTCAGTAAAATAACCCCATTTTAAAATGACAAAGAAGTTGACAAGATATTTCTCCAGAGAGGATCACAAACGACCAACAAGCACATGAAAAGATGCTTGACATCAAAACCACAGTGAGATACCACTTTGCAGCCACTAGAGTGGTTATAATATAAACCACAGGCAATAACAAAGCCTTAGGAAGGATGGGGAAACACCCATACTGCTGGTAGGCAGGTACAAAGGTGTGGCTGCTTTGGGAAATTGTTCATCAGCATTCAGAAAGTTAGACATAAAGTTATCACATGAACTGGCCATTTCACTCCTGGGTATATACCCAAGAGAACTGGAGGCATATGTTCACACAAAAGTTCATGTGCAAATGTTCAGAGCAGTGTTAGAGGCAGAAAGTGGATGAATGGATAAACACAACGTGCGACGTCTGCATATTAATATAGTATCCAGCCACAGAAAGGAGTGAAGTAGTGACACATGATAGGACTTGGTGAGCCTGAAAACATGCAGACTGCAAGAAGCCAGACACAAAAAGCCACATGGGTGTGATTCCATTTCTAGAAAATGTCCAAAACAGGCCAAACCACAAGACAAGTAGCGCATCAGTGGGGGCCTGGGGTTGCGGGAAATAGGGAATGGGGAGTAACTGCTACAGGGTGTTGGGATAGTGCTGGGTGATGAAATGCTCTGGAATTAGCTAGCGGTGATGAATGTGCAAGTCTGTGGTGCACTGACAGGCACGGAAGTACCCACTTCAACAGGGTGAGTTGTATGCTATGAAAAGAAAGAGAAGGTCCCAGTTCTTAAATCAGATACTCTGAAACATTACAGAGGCACACGTCTTTCAACTTATTAAAATGGTTCAAAGTAAGAAATAATCTGTATATACATAGAAAACAAATGATAAGGCAAACAGGCAATGTGTTAACAACTGGCACATCCCAGTAAAGCACACCTGAGAGTCCTCTGCCCTGCTCTTGCAACTTTCCATATGATTATGTTTATTTCCAAATACAAAGGTTTTAAAATTCTGAAATAAATCCATGTTTAAAACACAGTAAGCCAGATGCAGTGGCACATGACTCAAATCCCAGCTACTCAGGAGACTGAGGCAGGATGCTCTAAAGCTCAAGGTCATCCTGGACAATTGAGTGAGATCCTGTCTCAAAAAATAAAAAGGGTTGGGGATGTAGCTCAGTGTAGTGCTCTTGCCTAGCATGGTCCTAGGAGGCCCTGGGTTTTGTCCCCTGAACCAAAAGAAAGAAAGAAAGAGAGAGAGAAAGAAAGAAAGAAAGAAAGAAAGAAAGAGAGAGAGAGAAAGAAGGAAGGAAGAGAGAGAGAAAGAAAAAGAAAGAAAGAAAGAAAGAAAGAAAGAAAGAAAGAAAGAAAGAAAGAAAGAAGAAAGAAAGAAAAAGAAAGAAAGAAAGAAAGAAAGAAAGAAAGAAAGAAAGAAAGAAAGAAAGAAAGAGAAAGAAAGAGAATGAATCTATCTCTCAGGGGAGCTGAACAGCCTCCAAGTAAGCACAGATACAAGAAGGACTTAGGAAGTGCAGGCAAAGGGCGCTCTTAATTGAATGCTGATTAATATCTGCCTAAAACCTCTTCTCACGTGGTTGAGTGATCACATTTAAAGGAAATGTTTCACTGAAATGCTTTTGGGAACATGTGATTTTAATGCATATTTTATGTCAGTTCATCCCAGCTTCCAATGATGTAATTCTCAGAAGACAGAAAGCAGATGTCTGAATCCTCCTTGTAACTGGATCACCAAAGAGATAAAATCTTTATGAATATTTATATCTTTCCAAATTCCATTGGACTGACCTAAATTCTAAACATTTAGCTTTGTATCATATTGCATAGAATAGGTAACGTGATATTGGAAGGGCTGTAACACAGGTCAAGTGTCAAGTACTACAGTTTGCCTGTCTTTTCTGATTCAGAATCTCAGGAATAAAGCAGAGGATGATGATTATTTTAACCTCCTTGAGTTGGGAACTCAGAGCTTGGGAAGTAGAGAAAAGGGTCACCACGCCAGAGACCAGCAAACGACCCAGAAGGCCACGCCTTGCCCAAGGCCTTTGTTGGGCATCCTGCAACCTGAGAATGACTTTCACATTTTTAACCAGTTCAGAATATATATAGACGGCAAGCCCTAAAATATTTACTATCTGGCCCTTCACAGAAAAAGTCTGCCAACCCCTAGAGGGAGGCAAAGATGGAACAGAAATTCCCTCTCCTATGAAGCTGATGGCACTCACCTTTCCAAAGTGAAAATCAAAGCAACTCACCTAAACAGATTGTATGAAAGGACTAATAGGAGACAGGTATGTATAATAGTCATTAGTCAGTCACTATATTTTCTATACTGACAGTAAGTAAATTGCATATGAGAAGATGTTTCTTTGCTGTAATGGAGGGAGAAAATCTCAGTCACCTGCTCCCCTCTCTGAAGGACATTGAAAACCAATAGTAAATAAGTAGCTGATAAAAACAAATAAATAATAAAAATAAGTACTTGATTACAGAACTATTACCTAAATATCCTTTGTATCCCTCTGGAGAAAGAAAGAAAGAGAGAGAGGGAGGAAGGAGGGAGGGAGAGAGAGAGGAAGGAAGGAAGGAAGGAAGGAAGGAAGGAAGGAAGGAAGGAAGGAAGGAAGGGAAAGAGAGAAAGAAAAGTCTATGAAACACTAAATAGCAGGTTCTGGTGTTGGCATAAAAGGCAAAGAGAGCAGGAAGCTGGTGCTCTCTAAGTCGATGTTATGTTTCTTGCTCCAAATACGATCAGAACCAAAGCCACAACCCCTGGTATATATTCAGCTCCTCCAAGTCTCCAAACAAAGCCAGTAGATGAAAGCAGCCTCCTATTCCAAAGACAACCAGAATCTTTCTGAAACTGAGATAAAGTCTTAAATCTCTCCTTCTTGAACCTTTTACTAGATGAATAACTGCTGTGACTTTTTGAAATCTAGCTCTGTGCAGCTCTCCTTAGCTATATGTTTCTAATCCATTCTAACTGAATGAGATAGTGATTATCATTCTCATTCTGTAGATGTGAGAACTATGAATAATGCACACAAAGTCATCAATGAGTAAGAATGAGCTAAGATTGGGACAATCCAAGCCCATGATCTTCTCTCTATATTCCCTTTAATTTTTAGTTTACTCTTAGAACATCACTTAGCTAAACCAGATGAGAGACTTATTAGTTTTATATTCTTTGTTCATTTTTTAGGATCAAAAATGATATGGTCATCAGGAATATAGCCATTCAAAAGTTTGGAGGTTCTAACATATAATGACACTATATGACAAAGCAACAATAGAGGAGCAATAAGTAGCAGAGGTCAGGTGGACAGCCATATGGGGAAAATATGACCATTCCCTACCTCACACCATATCGCAAAAATCCTTCACAGGGAGATCTAAACATGAAAAGTAAAACAATACATTTGCAAAAGATATTATACAAAAATATATTTTTTGCCCTGAGGTAGGAAAACTTTTCTTAAACAAGACAAAATGCTCTAAGGTTGAAATAAAAGATTGATTAACAAAAACCCAGACATTGCAAAATACAAATTGTCAAGGAGCTGAATAAACTACTCACAAGAAGATATTCAAATTGCCAGTAAACATATCAAAAGGAGTTTAGCTTTATTAATCATCAAGGAAAATGGCAATATAATACCATTGCATTAAGCTAAAACTAGCAAGGAGATGGAGCCACTTCAACACTATATATTCTTGTAAGAGTGTAAATTGATAGAATCTCTTTGGAAAACTCCTTGGTGAACCTCTCCTAGGATCTGTCCCATAAAAATACATACTTAACAACTACAAAAGACATGTACAAGAATGTTCAGGTTAGGGCCCCAAATGGGAAGTCATCCAAGTATCTGTCACCATAGAATGGGGAAATTAATTTTGGTATGTTCATTCAGTGGAATGTTATAAAGTTGTGAATATGAATAAACTTATATACAACATGACTGAACCTCATAAGTGCAATCTTATGCAAAAATCATATCACATGGTTAATATTACATGCTTCTCTTTACATAAAGTTCGAAACAAGCAGAACTGATTTGTGATATTGGAATCATGATTTTGGTTAGCTGTACAGAAGAAGATGGGGATGAACCAGAGGGAGCTTCTAGAATATTAGATATATTCTATTTCTTGGTTTGGGTGATATAGTCCCCTTGTGAAGAAACTTTCCCAACCTAAGCTCTTACAATTTGTGCACTTTGGGGTATGTGCGTTATTCCTCAAAAGAAGGCTTATTAAAAACAAAACAAAGAACATAGCTAAGACATAAGTAGACACATTATAAACAGAAGTGAGTAAGGGAAGGACAAACAAAGGCCAAGAGAGATAAGGACAGATGAAAAGCAATCAAAAATCATGCTGATTTTGGAGAGATAAGCCTCATCAGAAAGGTGAAGTGCCAATGTTGAGGAACTAAGAACAGAGAAGTGAGAGAGGAAATAACAGATACAGCAAAGACTGGGAAGAAAAATAAAGCAGAAGACTCAGAACAATTGTTCTTAAAGATGAAAACCCAGTGTGTCTGAGAGCATAGAAGATGGAGAGTCAACCATCAACGAATGGAGGAAGAAGGAAGAGAGAAGTCATGGATGAGTGGATGAGTGAACAGCATTTATAAAGGGCTTACTCATGGCAGAGCCTACTAGGGAACTTCAGGTAAAAAAGACAACCAAGTGGAAGAGAAGAGCAGTTGTGCTGATCTGAAATGATCAGGCAACAGGCGAATCTGTGAGGCCTCATGGACTTGCCACACACACAGCCCGCACGTCAGGTCAGATCAGGTCCTTACCTCACATAAGGCGAGATCATCTTGTCTGAAGAGGCACAAAGAAGACCAACCACCTCTGAGGCAGCTTGGGGCAGACCCCTCTCCTAAAGCTATATAGTTTGCTAGGACTGCCTTAGCAAAGTATCATGAACTGGGCAACTTGACAGCACAGAAGGGTATTGTCTTACAGGGCAAAGGGTAGGAAATCAAGCTGTCAACAGGGCCATGCTCTCCCTGATGGCACTGGGGGGATGCTTTCTGTGCCTGTCCAGCTTCTTAAGTTTGCCAGAATCTTTGGTGTCTCTTGGCTTCTAGAAGCCACTTCAAGTTTGTGGCCATCTTCTCCCTATGTGTCTTCTCATTGTCTTCCCTGAAGGTCTATCTCCACATAGTCATCTTCACAAAAGGAGACCACTCATTGGATTAGGGACCCACCATAGTCCAGCATGACCTCATCTTGACAGATTATCTGCAACCACCCTATATCCAAATAAACTCACATTCAAAAGTAATGATGCTAGGACTTCAGCATAGCATTCTGGGGAAACAACATTCAACCGATAACAAGGGTATGTATACTGTTACAAAAAATCAATAATCAAACTTTCTCTTAGAAGCAGTGTAAGTGGTAGATAAGTATAGGAAGGTTAGGTTGTTTTTCTGAACTGCGTTTCCAGATCTCATTAGCCCAAGGTACATTCCAGTATCTGAAGAGCTAAGACCCATTGTGTGCAAGGGGTAAATAAAGGAACTCACATGCTAATCTATTTCTATTCATTCTTGTGCTCCAGTTGGTGTGGCTGTGTAACAAATGACCCCAAAACTTCATGCTGTAAAGCTACCACTATATGCTCACAGATTTTGTGGTCGTGAATTCAGAGAGATAATCACAGTTGATCTCTGCTCACAATGCCTGATGCTAGAGCAGGAAAATACAAAGGTTAGGGATGGAATTACCTGAAGGCCTGTTCACTCACAGGTCTTGTAAATGATGCTGAGTGAGGACCATCAGCAGGAGAAATACATTGCTTCCCCAGTGGCCAAGGCTCCCTCAGATTTGGCGGCTGGTTTCCAAGGGTGAGCATGCAGGGCTGGGGCTAGGGTATATACAAGTCATGGCCTATGGTCTTTTATGACCTAAGTTCAAAGTCATGCAGTAGCAAAGGTTGTGTTTGTTTAAAAATTTTATATTTATCATGTATTTTTGCATTAACTTTGATTTTTAAAAGTATTACACCAGAAAAGCATTTATCTCTATTGCTAAGTTTTTTCAACACCCCTTTATGTGGTACACCCAAGGCCAGTGCCACACTCATCTCAGCCTCATCCTGACCTAAACAGCATCATTTCCACCACATTCCATTTATTGAGATAGTCACCAAGCCCTGACCAGCTTCAAGGGAAGAGAAAGGAGGCTCCAATTCTCCATAGGAATGGAAAAACTCAGAAGGGCACGTGAGCTCAGAAATATTACTATGCCCACTTTGAGAAAGTACAATCTCCCATGCCTTGCGATAAAGCAACACTAAGGAATCTGAATTGACAAAGACAAAAACATAAGCTAAACTGATTCAAAAATCCCAAAGAGAAAAATATCAAGACTAATATCCTCAGTGAAAAGATCTTAGAACTTTCCACAGCCTTGTCTAAGCAAGATTTCTACTGCCTATATGATCTCCAAAGAACAGGCATTTCTTTAGATGTTCTCTTACAAAGCAATGCTCAGTAAAGGCCTCAGTAAATATCTGTTCAATCCATTTGAACTGAGAATTTTGTATTTGTAGAAAATATTTCTTAGGCCTGATGAAATATTAAGAAGGAAAATCTCCCTTTATTTCTTAGGAAATCACCTTAATCATTTTGATTTTCCAAGAACCATGAAGCATATTAATTTTAAAAAGATTCTAAGAACTTATTTGTGTTGATAAATACAAAAAAGCAAAAGATAATAATTTTCAACAGGCGTTCCCATCTATATTCAGATGTATAACTATGTGAGAATTGGAAATAATTTGAAAAATTCTCCCAGTCATTAGATGCAATGCAAAGCTTACTTTAGATTGGAATTCTCTTATCATTCTCTTTTAATAAAAAGGAAAAATTACATTTAGAACATTACCGGGAGCAAAATGTTCCTTGGTACTTTAAAGAAGAGAGCAAAAAGAGCCTTCAGAAAACAAACTTGAAAACTATCCCAAACAAAATACTTAGGAGCTTAAGTTTTACCTCCACATCAAGAACTGTGAAGATTGTGACATTTTAGCCTATTAGAAGCTAAAAATCAGCCCACCATCAATTTCATAGATGCTGGTAGAAAATGCAAAACTTCTGAGTCAGAGACAAAAGAGTGTATTGCTCCTAGCAACATCAGAGTCAGACTGTTGGGCAGTCATTGTTTATGCTCAAAAAAATTTAAATGGCCAATAGCCATGCCTGCCCTGTATCCACTTGCTCCACAGGAAGAGAGTGCCTCTATTTCCAACACTGTTCACTGGACAAACATCTTTTGAAAGATAATCCAGAACAAATACTTTTGAATATGGTGTTCTCTAGTCATTAATTTAATATGAATTAATTAAAACTAAAACCAAATAAACTTTAGAATTCAGGTTTTTTATTGCCTTGGCCATATTTCAGGGACTCAATAGCCACATGTTATTATTGGCTAGCATATTGGATGGCACAGAGTAAAACATTTCTTAACAGCCCTGAATGCAGCTGAACCCAGTCAGCCAACCACAAAAGTGGAAAGAGATATACAAGTCAGTTAATCATCCCATTTATTTAACATTTCCTTGTGCCAGAAAAACATTTTATGTCAATTTTGTTCCGTGCAACTCTGAAGTCTGTAGTGAAGCAGGGAAGATAGATCTTATTAAGTAAATAAGTACAATAGTGAAACGTGATGGCGATTGAAAGGATGCTGACTTAATACAAAGGACCTGGCAATGCTCCCTGAAAAAAAAAGAAGCTTAGACTGAGATTTCAGTTAACTGGAAAAAAAAAAGAAAAGAAAAGAAGACTTTTCCAGGCAGCTGGAACATTGTTAACCTTGTTGTAGCATCAATGGTAGCAATTTCAGAAATTAAGAAAATTCAAATTAGGTGGAGAGACTGGGGAGAAAGTAGCACTAGATGAGATCCACAGAGGTCAGGGTTATCTGAGGTTTTATCAACCACATTAAGAAATTTGGACTTAGTTCTAAAGGCACTAGGGAACTCTTAAAGGATTTTAAATAAATAACATACAATCTCTCACGCATTAACCTTCTATAAAGACCACTCGACAGGATGAATGGATTAAGTAGAGAAGGACAGGAGTGGACCCTTGAAGGCTATTTCAGAGGCTTAGATCAAGAGGGATGACTGAGTACCTACTTTCAAAAGAAATTTTAAAATAATATTGACAATAAACTCTTAAAAAATAAGGGAAAAAATAGACTAAATTTCCTAGGGAAAAAAAATCAAAGCCCAAAAGAGACTAAGAGAAAATTCACTCAGCCAAGGATCCAGACAGTGGGAGGGCCCTGGGTACATTCAGGGTAATATTTGGAGAATCCAGCTGATCTTTCCCCCACCCTGACCTTGGGTAGCTACTGCAACAATCTGTTCTATTCTGTTCATTTGCTGGATCCCAGAAGAGAGTCTGGAATGAATGATGAACCATCACTAGTTGTCAAGTATTGAGTATTGGTGAATAATGAGCCTCGGTATGAGATAGAGCGGTAGGGCAGCATCCCAGGAGAAGCACAAACCCCCCAAAGCAAAGGACAGATCCCTCAATAATACACTACCACCACCACCACCATTCAATCGCCTCCGGCAAGCTAGGAGGAACCCGCAGACTGTTGGACAGGGAGTCTCAGAGAAACAGGAAGCAGGACACAGGAGCAAGGACAGTCCCTGAAAAAGGGAGTCAAGCTAAGCTCTTTGGAGAATAATTTACTTCTAAGAAACAGAGCTAACTGAACAAACAGAAGACTTTAAAATAAGTGTGGCTTATAAACTCAAAGACTTTGGAGAAGAAAGTATGGCGATGAGTTAGGACCAGATGATGAAGGCCTGGCCCAAGGGGGATGGAGTAGGAACAGAGATGTTAGAAGATACTGAACTATTTCAGAGGCAGAAGTGATAGAACTTGGAAGTGACAGAGGGAGAAGTTAAGACTAAGCAGGTGTGTGCTCGAGGGGTTTGGTGACGTGTCTTCTGGTCAGGGGAGCACCAGAGTAGCAGACTGAGAGGGAGATGGTACATTCAGTCTGGAGAATGCCACTCTGGTTGGCATGGACATCAGACATCTGATGGAGACACTGAAGGGCTGTCAGCTGTCTGTGTTGGGCACTCGGCTGACAGGTATGAGGTCACTATGAAGGTGACATTATTGACATAGAGCATGCAAGTGTCTGTGGAGTGAGCTATTGTGAGACTAACCGAGGTCACGGAGCAGAACCTCCCTTGTCAGGGAAACTCTGGTAGTGGGCAGCGAGTTGTGCAGGGGGAAAACACAAGGCTCTGTGAAAAGCCAAATTAACTGTCAAACTTTCAATTCTCCCATTTCTGTTTTGCTTTAATGGAAGCCATGTTGAAAAAAAGGCTGTGAGATGGGAATCAGAACAGTATCAGTCCCAAAGAGTCTGATGTGAAGATTAAAATGATGAGCAGTTGTCACTTAGCTCAGTGGCTGACCCATAGTAATTGTTCATTCAATTTAATGAGTTATAGCACAATGGAAGTTGACATAGGTAGGAAGAAGTTTCTCCCAGGATCTCCAAGGTCTCATAATATAACTGAGGAGTGCTTTTCTTAATAGTTTAGGATTTTAGCTTTGGATTTTTAAAAATCTACTTTTGTTAGGCATTTAAAAAAACATAAATATGAAATACAGGGATATTTTTATTTATTTCTGTAATAGAAATCTTGTAGGTATATTTGTACCTATGAGATATTTGTAGGTTTTGCACTGAAAACATGAAAACCTTAAATTAATCTTGTGTGAAATACGATAAGCAGAATATCTGTAATAGTAAACATTCAATTGCATGTCACAACGATAATTGGTACAATTCATTTCTTATAATACCTCTCCTTACGCCACCACAAGTGCCTATTTTATTCTAAACGCACAGAATAAATGCAGCTCTAATGATTACAAAGCGTGTGGAATGAAATCAAGAGCAACTAGAATTTTCGTTGTTTTTCTGACAACTCTTTAGCAGAATCCTCTGATGCATGTAGGCTGTACATTTTTGTTTGCAATCGAGATAAATAAAACCCTGAATCCAGAATCAGGCTCTGAGAACAGAACAGGAAGACTTCTGCCCTGCTAGGAACAATCACAGAGATGGCAGAATGAAATCATTTTTCTCATGCCATTTGCATACCACAAATCCAACAGAAAAAGAAATTGTTCCAGAGAATGCGTGAACCTGCACTACCCTCCTGTCTGCTGACTCAGAAGACAAGTGAAGAGGGAATAGGAAAGGCCAGAGGGAGATGAGCTGCTTCTCTGTGTCAGAGGTCATCTTAAGTGAACTCAGAGGGCTACACCAAGTAGACAAAACAAAAGAAAAAACAAAGAAACAGCAAAGTTTTAATTAAAAATGTTTTTAAAAAGAGCTTTCACTGGAGCTGAACCATCACACAGGTCTCTTTCTTCAAGCTCACATGGGAATGGTGGGGCCATATTGGGGAGATGGACAACTTGCCCACCCTCTGTTTCCTCTCTGTAACTCCATTTGTGAACAGAATCATCTTCCTCAAGCTCTGCTCCTCCTACAGACCATACTACTCCCATGGCCTTCTCAGTCTAGTCGGACTTCTGCCACACCCACCACTATTCCCCTCAGTGCTTACATGGTTCCACTGGGAATAATGAAGATTCTTGCATGGTCTAATCCTCTGGGAAATGTGGACGTGGCATGCTCTTTCTTGTTTTCGTGTTATTTCTTATTGGTATCAGTAAAGATTTCAGTAGATAATAAGACAGTAAGTGATTTGGAACATAAAAATAACACTGCTCAAGTTAATTGATTTCATATTAATATTATCTCAAGCAAACAGAGAAAATGTTGTGGGTCAGATCAACAAGAGTTATTGTCCACTGCTCTCAGTTAGCTTAGCAGCCAGACTGCCTGTCTGCTTTAGCCTAAACCAGAATGTGCCCCCCTCTTAGGGAAACTGTTTTCACAGTTCAGGGACCAGAGTGGATTGCATATAAGATTGATGGGAAGCTGTATCTTGGGTGTCAATTAACTATTAGCAGAAGGAAGTTCCAGTTTATATACTATAGACAGGTCAAAAGGTATTTATGCTTCAGCCTCCCAGAGATGTCTAAGTACAACTGTTCGTTATCCTTGACATAACTTTAAACCATGACGTGTCAAAACCTATATAGTTTATGAGGATGGCCTCAACTCTTATCTTTCCTAGTAAGGTGAAAACCAGAACCAGTTAATGGTTTAATGATGTTTTGTTTAAGTAGAACTTGATTTGTTTTGATTATACTTATGTCCATCACATTTCCTTGGAGCTTTATCACCTCCCCTTCTATGTAACCACAAAAGAATGTCCTCAAGTTGAATGTATAGATATATATAGATTGTGTGTGAAACGGTAGCTAGACTTAGAATTTAGCCATGTAACAGTAAAGTTAAAACTAAGCCTCAGATCTTTGAGTCTGTCGCTTTACTCTCGTCGCCGACGCCTTCCCCCCCGCCAAGCTGTGCCACGACCCCTGCTAGGCTGGACCTTGGCAGACTTCCTCTTCATAAATATCAGAATTAATGAATGTGAAGCCTTGCCCTTAACCAGCTGTCCAGGGCCCTGGTGAGCCGGTCTCTCTGTGGACAGCAGAGCCCTGAGCCTAGCACTAGGCCCACTTCCCAACCCTTTGCCCCACACCCATCTGAGAACATCTCCATCTCCATCTTCTAAACAGCTGATGTCTTCCCCTGTGACTAACAAGACTGGTTTTGTGTGGTGAAAAGTTGGCTGCAAACACTGGGGGCCGTTTTCTGATTTGGGGATATAAATCAAAAGATATGCATCAAAAGGCTGCAGGACTCTACAAAACACTATTATAATGGGTGGTGACATAGAAGACTTTCCCTTTTATCTAATATATGTTTGTGATATTTAAACTTTGTATTTATTTATACATAATAATCATTAAAATAAAGAACAATTATTCTCAGCCTACCTTCTCTGTGACATTTTATCATATTGCTCCTTTTGAACTCCACCCATTGCCATCACTCCTGCGAAGGGTTTAACAGGTGGAGACTTCTATCACTTTTTTACATAGGCATTTATGAGTACATACATTCCTTCTTTTTCCTTCATTCATATGGTTCTCTCTGCCCACCTTGTAACAGATATCTCCTAAAAGACCTGACTTCCTTAACAAGACTCCCAAAGCACAAGAAATAAAATCAAGAATAAACAAATGGGATGGATTCAGACTAAAAAGCTTCTTCTCAGCAAAGGAAACAATAACATGAAGAGAGAGCCTACAGAGTGGGAGGAAATCTTTACCACACATAGATCAGGTAGAGCACTAATCTCCAGGATATATAAAGAACTCAAAAAACTTAACACCAAAAAAACAAATAACCCAGTCAATAAATGGGCTAAGGAACTGAGTAGATACTTTGCAGAAGAAAATATACAATCGATCAACAAATATATGAAAAAATGTTTGACATCTCTAGTAATTACAGAAATGCAAATCAAAACTACTCTAAGATACCACCTCACTCCAGTCAGAATGGCAATTATCAAGAATACAAGCAACAATGAGTGTTGGTGAGGATGTGGGCGAAAAGGTACACTCTTACATTGCTGGTGGGACTGCAAATTGGTGCAACCACTCTGGAAAACAGTACCGAGATTCCTTAGAAAACTTGGAATGGAACCATTTTACTCAGGTAGCCCACTCCTCATCTATACCCAAAAGACTTAAAATCTGCATACTATGGTGATGCAGCCACATCAATGTTTATAGTAGCTCAATTCACAATGGCTAAGCTATGGAACCAAACTTGGTGCTCTTCAATAGATGAAGGATCAAGAAACTGTGGTATATACACACAATGGAATATTACTCAGCCTTAAAGGAGAATAAAATTATGGCATTTGCAGGTAAATGGATAGAGTTGGAGAATATCATGCTAAGCAAAATAAGCCAATCCCAAAAAAACAAGGTCAAATGTTTTCTCTGACATGTGGATGCTGATCCATAATGGGAGTGTGGGATGAATGGAGGAACATTGGATTGGGCAAAGGGGAGTGAGGGGAGGGGAGGTTGCAGAAGAGTGGGAAAGATGGTGGAATGAGGTTGACATCATTACCCTAGGTACTTGTATGATTGCATGAATGATATGACTCTACATCATGTACAACCAGAGAAATGATGAGTTATACTCCATTCATGTACAATGAATCAAAATGCATTCTGCTGTCATGTGTAACTAGTTAGAACAAATTAAAAAAAGATTCAGGCAAGTTTTGTATGAGATGATAGACAAGACTACCCATAACCAAAAGACACAGATACTTATTTTAATATTCCCTGGAACCCAGCTCTTGGTAGACAATTTATTGAATAAGTACAGAGTGAGTGTAGTCATGAATAAAACTGGCTTTGATATTCACTTGTCCTTCACCAGCTGTCCAATCTCTCTGAAGCAACATAAAATGCATTAAATCATCCTGGTCCCAAGAATTCCTGGAAACCTCCCTTGCCTTGCTTGCAGCTGTCATCAAAGATCCTGAAGCCAGTTTTACTTACCAGCAAGCCAGTCATTCCTGATAACCGACTGAATACTGAAGACCCTTTTCCAAAGACCTAATACTGGCCAGGCTAACAGGACCTCAGATGAGGTCAGCATGACAGTTCCACTTAGCTTCCTCCTGCTGATGAGACAAGACTTAACAGCTTTGTAGGAACAACCTGCTTTTCCAGCCTCCCATTTGTCTGTCAGACTCTAATTGTACTTCTGAAGACTGGAGACAAACTATCTTTTCTTCTTCCCAAATGAGAATTTGTAGGAGTTTTCTGGTCCCATTTGCCACCATAAACACATCAGAAGATGGATATCCCAGCAGGAGGTCAATGACAGACCAGGAAGAAGACATCCCTTCCAAGCCCAGAGGCACAGCCAGCAGAGGGCCTTCCCCAGCTCAAGTTGCCATGGCAAACCATCTAATGAAAAATGCTTCCATTCTGAATTCATCACTGGAGGGCGATTAGAATGCAAATAATGATGAGATATGTAAGTGATAACATTTTTCTATTAAAAGCAATGTGATGAAAAGCACATCCCAGTTGGATAGTCACTAGCAATGGGCGTGGCTACTGTTTATCGCACATTAAAACCCCGAAGCCCTTCACAGAGCCTACTGTTTTCCATCGCATCTTTCTGTAAACTTTCATTATATTGCATTAACAATATGCAACAATTAAGGCAATTTAAAATTTAAATGGATTTTGGGCAAGGGGAGCAAAGTCTGTCGTTTTTCTCACTGTAGGGTATGTGTAGAGCATTGGTTAGCATCTGTTCTCAGTAATTCCTCCAATTACAACACATTTGGAAACTGCAGAGGTATGTAAGGCATTATTTTGAATCACAATTTATCTTTTTTTTCTTTTTTCCCCCATTTTTAGCGATTCAGAATAGAGATTTCTAAACATTTCCAGCCATAATGTGGCCCCATTTGTGAAAACCTCGTGGTTTGTTGTTCTTGCCTCCTTGGGTTTGCCTGCTGGACTCTTCAGACCCTTCTCCCACACTGGGAAAAGTGAGGCTATAATTTTACTTTGGCACTGAGATGAGGTGAGTAGAGAGGAAGAGTCGCCAGAACACTGATTAATCCAAAGAGAAAGAATTTTGTGTTTCTCCCGCATTCATTCATGTGTTCATGCATAGACTCATTCAAGAATATTTACGGAGCACCCAAGGCCATTGTCATCTGTGCATGGACTAGAACCGGGTGTCTCAATGAAGTTGCCTGTGCAGGGCACAAATTGCAAAGTTACTTTCTGAAAGAATCTGCCCAAACTCTGCCCAAGACCATGCAACAGGTAACAAATCTCAGTAACTGCTGAAGAAGGATTGCAGTGGATGGCACAAAATCACTTTTTGTTCTCTTACCTCATTCCACCCCTGACTGCAGCACCGAGTCGCTGCCAGCACCGTGTCACATTTGTGGGAATTACAAACATCACCCTCTGAGGGAGTAAATCACAAAAACAATCCCTTTCTCAGGAGTTTAGCCCCCTGTCTCCTCCACCAGGCTCCTCTGAGCACGTGCTGGTGGCATTCTATGTTTTATTTTTTAATTGTGAGACAGTCTCACTAAGTTGCAGAGGTTGGCCTTGAACTTGTGATCCTCCTGCCTCAAACTCCCAAGTCACTGGGATTTACAGATATGTGCCACCAGGCCCAGTGATCCAGAAGATTAATTTTAACAGACAACTAATGAGAATTCCTGAATACATTTAAGATAACCAAACATGCTCTGGAAGTTTAAGAGAAAAAAAGAATCCTTGTGTTATTGAGTGAATTGTGCCCCAAGTTCATTTCCTAAGCCTTAACCCCCTGTGTGAGGGTGTTTGGAAATGCAGCCTTGGGAGATAACTGGATTTAGATGAAGTCCTCACAGTGGGATTAGTGCCCTCATAAGAAGAGATACCAAAAAGCTTGCTTGTTGTGTCTTTACCAGAAAACAATCCTGCTGGCACCTTGACCTTGAACTTCCAGCGTCCAGAACACTGAGAAATAGATTTCTGTTGGTTAAGCCACTTCATCTGTGGTATATTTTTATGGCAGTGCAGTTGGCTAGGACACTAGGAATTCTTTAAAAATTAATGAACCAGAAGATGATCATGACTGAGAACCAAATTAAGGACCACGCAAACCAAGATCTCATTACCTGTACAGCAAAAGATGCAGAGATGAAAATCCTAAGGGAAAAGATAAAAGATTTAGAGGAGAAATCAGGACATGGTACCTTCAACTATCTGGATAAAGTTTTCTTATCTGCACGGACTCAGGAGATATACCGTCAGTGTTTCCAGCCAAGGAAAATTGGAAACAGGTAAGTAAATGCCAGTTGACTCACATCAGTCTCAAGAAAGTAGATGAAGGAAAAAGAAATGGTAATGAGCACTTAATCCTTCCAAGTATAGCTGCACCAGAAGGATGTTTGCAATCAAGATAGAAATCTAGTGTTAATACTGGATGAAAATGCTGCAAACAGAAGGGATCTACTAATGCAAAAGGAGGGACAAATTTTTTTTTAAATAATAAAAGAAGATCCTAACAACTATCTTTCTAAATTTGACAAATCAAATAGAGTAAAATCAATAATGATATAGAAGATTTGAATAAGATATTAAACAAGAACAAATTAATAAATACAGAAAACTGCGTTTCCTACACACAGAAAATGCAATTTTTCTTTGGCATCCGCATTATGAAAATCAATCATGTGCCTGGCCATAAAGAAAATTTCCCTTAAGTAGAAATTTTACAGGCCATATTCTTGGTTTGTACTCTAATAAAATTAGAAAGGAGCACTGGAAAGATTTCAAACTTATGCTCCTAGCACTAAGAAACACTCCATTAATCAGCCCCTTTATCAAAAATACATCAAAATTTGTTTGCAATTTATCTCAAAATACATCCAGTGGATTGATGGGTAGAGAGAGGGATAAATAGTTGAATTTGCCCGTGAGCCAATAAATACAGCAAAGGGTTCCTTGTAGAATTTGATGGTATTCACTGTACGATTCTTTCAACTCTTCTGTACATTTGAAAAGATGTTATAATAAATATTGGAAGAAATATATCAAAAACTCAAATAATAATCTAGAAACTACTGAAAGAAAGGTCTCATATCAAAAATATAGCTAAAAATATGTCCAAAATTAATGGCTCTATGTTAACTCTTACTATTTAAAGAAGTTCACTTATTTTCTTTCTATATATTTTTTTACTCAGGGAGATGCTATATGCCAGGCACTATTTTGAGAGCTTACATACATTAATTCATTTAATTTTCACAACCTGTTCCACAGATGAGGGCATAGGTACAGAGAGTCAGAGAAACTTTCCAAAGTCACACAGCTTAGAAGTAGCAAAGCCAAGTTTGGATTCAAAGTAGTTAGTGTGCAGATGCCTTAGATTGAATCAGTACAGCACATTACATTGCTCCTAAGTTTTTCGAGTAGGAAATTAAAATAACTATTACCCAAAACAAAGTAAGAAGATTGATTTAAGAAGGTAAAAGTTACACACAGTGGCTCAGGCCTGTAATCCCAGAAATTTGGAAGGCTGCGGGGAGGATCACAAGTATGAGGCCAGCAGCCACCTGAGTTCCCAGCGCGGAGCTCAGGCCTGCCTGGGCCATCAAGCCCAGTGTCTCCATCACTGGGCACAGATCTGTGCCCCCTCCCCCAACTCGATCTAGTGCCCAGGCCCACACCCTGGCCCTGCGCTGCGACTGATTGTCTATCAACACCAGATCTCCTCTGCCCGGAAGCATTGATTATTCCCAACCTGGAGGTAGTGGGACAGCACCCTTCTTGGGTCACCGCTTGATCAAGCACCTCTCAAACATCAGGCCATTGAAAAATAAGAGGGGAGGTATTGGAAATAGACAGGAACCCTATAAGTCTTTAAGGGAAAACTGCAATACCTAGGATTCACACTACTAGAGGGGAAGATACACTAGCAACATGAGAAAACATGGGAAGAAAACATCCCAAACAAACCCAGATACTATGCCAAAAGAACCCAATGACAACATGGCAGAAGCATTGTCAGAAAGGAAGTTGTACATAATTAAAATGATCCGAGAAGCAAACGAGGAGTTAAGAGAGCAAATGCAGGCAATGCTAAAAGAGCAACTGCAGGAAGCAAAGATCATTTCAAAAAAGAGATAGAGATTCTGAAAAAAACAAGTGTGAGGCCAGCCTGGGCAACTTAGCAATACCCAATTCTACTTTGTGTACAATGAACCCCCCCAAAAAAAACATAAAAGGAGATGGGGTGAAGTTCAGTGATAAGGCATCCCTGGGTTTAATATCTAGTGCCACAAGGAGGAGGAGGAGGAAGAGGAAGAGGAGGGGGAGACTGAGATTTGAAAGCTAGAATTAAATAGAAAAGGTTTTAAAAGCATTAAAGGAATGAAAAAACTAAATCTTTATAAAAATAATCTAAAATAGGAAAAACCTAAAGAGCAAAATTGCCGGGAGAGAGAGATTTCTCATTATGTTCACAATAAATGAGTAAATTTTATTACAGGAAGAGTGGATTAAAATGTCTAAAAATATTAGGTGCATTTTGGAATCACAAATTTAATATCTGAAAGGAAAGTAATAATTTTAAAAGTCTGTCCAAGAAGAACACCTAAAAAGACCAGTAATGAGAGGAGAGATTGGACTATTATGTGCTACTACTTAAAAAGACATTTGGTAGGCTGGGGATATAGCTCAGTTGGTAGAGTGCCTGCCTCACAAGCACATAGGCCCTGGGTTCAATCCCCAGCACCATTAAAAAAAAAAAGACATTTGGTGTTTGGTTTTATGGCTGCTCTCAAACTTCTGAATATAAGAACTACTTTTAGCCTTCTTTAGACCTTAGAAAAAAGTGATCTTAATGAGTTTCAGAGAACTATGCAAATGTGACCCATTTTCATAAAAGTAAGTGGTAAATTCTACACACATGTTTAATTGTTGTTCAAGCATTAGGTGAGTTGTGTAAGGTTATAAACCACGTTGCTAAAGTGTTAAGACGAGGGAAATCAAGAGCAGAGGTGTTAGAAAAAATAAGCTTTTAAGTCAACCAAACAAAACTTTAGGTCCCTGCCCTGCTATCTTCTCCTTGAGTAACCTTGGGCATCTCAACCCCCATAGGCCTCAGTCACTGTCACCACTATGAGGTTATGACGAGTGATTGATGCAGAGCATGCGCAGTGCCGGATGTGCCTACCTAGGAAGACACACGGCTCCCAGAGCTAAGCGTGCCCCTGCTCCCAATGTGCGCTTTGTCACAATAAGAAGCGTCTATCTGCGTGTCTCCCAGAACCACTCCTCTAAATGTCAACTGTACCCTGGAATTGATCATCTGCCCAATCCTCACTTGATGTGGAGAGGCGGAGGAAGCCCAGATATTTTCCACAGCCTTGGGGCATTGGGTCCCTTTTTCCTCGCAGAAAAAAAATGCATCTGCTCGGACACATGCTCCACGCACAGCTGGGCGATTGTTCTGCATCACGTCTCACTTTTCCGGGTGATTACAGCTAATTGTGGGCAAGGCATTCTAGATCTTTCCAGGAGCAGCAGGTAGAGTGCTCTGAAGTGAATAAACCCATCCTTTGTCCTTGGACACCATGCACAATGCTGTTCCTGTTGGGGGGAGATTTTCCGCTCTTCCTTGAGTTCTCATGGTTAGTCATTTTTACCTGAAGTCCATCTTCTCCTTTTGATGAACGTTCTCATTCCCAGAAGAGCAGTCTCATGATTATGCTGGTCAAAAGGATGGAAATTAGATTCAGGATGATAAATTGGGAAACCCTGAAAAATAATGGCCGTGTGCAAACCTGAGTACCTGTAACAAATATGTGTGATCAACCCCATCCGATTCATGGAGGGTTTGCAAAGATCCCGGCGTAATACCACTGAGAAAACCAGAACAGCTTCAGCTCCAGCTCACCGTGAAAGCTGGCTCTAACCACGGCTGTGAAATTTTGAAACACACACACCAAATAGGCAGGCAGCTTGGGGACCTGCATGGTGGTATAGGAGCCACCATGTAGCCCTCAGGGCTGCCAAGGAAAAAAAAGTCTGTGATTGCTGCACCATCCCTGGAGCGGGGGAGGATGGGTCACAATTCTGATTGTCTCACTCTCGGGGTGACTGCAGATTTAAAACGACTTCATTCACAGCCCAACAAAATGCTCATCGGCCTCTACCTAGATAAAATTCTTAATGTACTAAAGACAATGCTTACCTTGTCTACCACCCAATACCAAAGGCCAGCAATAAGCCTTTACCAACGTCACTCACAATTTACACGGAGAACTAGTAAATGTGATGCACCAGTTATTTTTCACTAAAGCACACACATCTTGCATGCATGCGTCGTCTCTCGAGCACATGATATTCTGGAACCAAGAAGTGCACAGGGACTGAATATGGAAGGGATGAGCTAAAGTTGTATCTTTCAGGGGAAATTCCTCTGGAAACAGTTTTCTTCTTAAAATGTGGGCTGGCTCTCCAAATGTCACTCACATGGTCATATATCTCAGTCATCTCAGGCTGCCATAAAAAAATAAAATAATAAAAGCCACAAACTGGGAGGGATTGGGCAGGTAAACAATAGAAATTTATTTTTCACATTTCTGGAGATTGCCAAGGCCAAGATCAAGATGCCAGATGATTTTGTTCCTAGGGGTCCTCTCCCTAACCTGCAAATGACTGCCCTCACAAGGGATTTGAAGCACAGAGAGAATGCCCAAAGCTTCCTGGTGTCTCTTCTTATATAGACACTAACCCCACCAGATCAGAGCTCCACCATTATGAGCTCATCTAACCTTAATTTCTTCCTATTCGAAACACTGCCACTCTGGGGGTCAGATTTTCAACATGAGAATTCTGAGAGCCCAATTCTATAATACATCCTTGTAATCCAAAGTTCTCGGTAAATTCCCCCTAGGAAGAAATATCTTGCTGATTGGGTAAAAGTGTCTTCTGTGAGTGAAATAATGTGGGTAATCTCCCCAGTTCTCTACTACATTGGACTATATTGATACCATTTAGCTGGCAGTGTGGGAATTCACTAAAACTTCCAGTATATTGGTAATAAAAAGGTCGTCTTCTTGGCAGATGGATCAACTCCAAATTCTCCATTGCCATCCCGTCTGCTGCTGCAGGGAGCCCTGCAGGACTGGAAAAGAGCCAGCAGCTGTCACAATGCACCAGTAGCTTTTGGTTCTGTGTGTAATGTGTGTCCCACATGCCCCCAGCCTTGGGGATTTGCTCTGGCTGGCACTTCTCTGTGGAAAGGTTCAGGCTGGCACTGACCTCTCGGCTGGGTTTGGGATAATGGGATTCTGCAGGATCTCATCTTTCACTTCAGCCCACGTCATCCTGCTAAATGAAGAAGCCAGGCAACCTTTGGGGTTCCTCAAGTCTCCAGGGCAGAGGAACACATGTATCCTCACCTTGCATGGCTGTGCCTGATTTCCCAACAGCTGCGGCCCAACTGCAGGCGCCACCTGAATGGCCCGGCAACCCACAGTAGCCATGGGCAGCAGACCTTGTCACCCTGGTCTCTGCTAAAGGTTCGAGACCTCTACAGCTTGAGACCACCAGCAGAAGCAGCTAAGAAATGAACACTCAGTTGGGAGGCAAAGGGCAGAGCAGTGAAAAAGAGCCCCATGAAGGAGTGTGAGGGACGATGTTTCCCTGACCCCAGCCCAGCCTTTGCCCAGAGTCTTGGAGAAGTTCCAAGTTTTCAGCCGTCAGAGGATGTTTTGGCAGAATCTAAATGAGCACCCCATACTGCAGAAGTTCGTCAAAGTCTTTCTCTCCTCAAAGCTCCCAGGCAGTGGAGGAGGGGGTCTTGGCGTTGGGCTGCAGAAAGGGTGATGGATGGGGAGGCAGGACAGGAGTGAGAAGAGAACATGGCACCTGGAATTGGCTGAGAGGTCAGCTTGCTCACCATGCTACGCCTGCACACAGGCTCAGGACTAATTCCTTTCATTGCAGGGTCACTGGCCATGCAGGTGATGGGATGCCAAAGGACAATAAGAAACTATGATTAATGTCATTTATTTTTTGCTCAAGTTCCACCTGGGTAGCAGCCTGGAAGCTCACAGAGGGCCGTGGACTTGCTCCTCTGCATCACAATCCAGGAGGGACATTTTGATTTATTGTTGAAAAGGCAGCAGAAGAAAGAAATTTCCTCTTCTTTTTTTTTCTATAAAAGAGGTTTTTTTAAATTTCTGTTCAAAGCAAAAAGCCTGAGGCACAGAATGAGAAGCACATTGATGTGAAATCAAGCCACCATGATTGTCGTCTTTGTGGCAGCTCTGTGAGAGTGTGTGTGTGTGTGTGTGTGTGTGTGTGTATGTGTACGTGCATAAGTGTGTACACGTGTGTGTGCATGCATGTGGAGTTGCACAGTAGTTGCCTGCGTGCAGAGCTGTCTAGTGGCAGAAGAATGGAAGGAAGTAGGGGCAGGATGTTATTTGTGTTAAATAAGTTAATTTTCAAATATTATTGGCAGGGATGGGAGGAAATCTTTGTTTCATATTTGGGTGATTTTCTTGTTTTCATAACACTAAAATGCGAGCAGCTTCCTTCCTAGGTCTTGTAAATTCTACTGTGCTTCATGATGTGACCCGTGAGGGTCGCTGCTCCCCTCGGCTCCGTGTCAACCTCTCCCGTCCCCGACAGTCCTGTGTTCAGGGCAACATGCATGGGAAGGCTCAGGCAACAGCATCGCTTCTCTCACGTCACAATATTGTACTTCCCAAAAGGCCTTGTGTCCAAACACCATCCCATCAGGGTTAGGACAGTCAGTCCACAGGTAGAGCCCAGGGATCTGCCATTTAGAATCAAAAACTCTCTGCTCTACTTAGGATCTAAGTGTCCCTCAAAGGCACGTGTGTTAAAAGATTGGTTCCCAGCCAGTGATGCTAATGGAAGGTGGTGGACCCTCTAGGAGGTGGGAGGAAGTAGGCCATTGGGGGGGTGCCCTTGAGAGGGATATGGGGACCCCTGCCCCTGATCTCTCTCCCTTTGCTTCCTGACCACCAGGAGGGGAGCAGCTATGAGGTGCTGCCTCGCCACAGACCCAAAGCAAAGGAGCCCACCAACCATGGACTGAAACCTGAAAACATGAGCCAAAATAAACCTTTCCTCCTTATAAGTTGATTTATCTCAGGTCTGTGTTATGGTGATGGAAAACTAACACCCTCTCAGCGGATTTGATGTTCATCCAGGGTTCCCTCCTAAGGGTCCTGGGCTAGAGAATTCTAGAAATCCCCCCTTCCTCCCCACTGTGAGCACCACCAACTCCCTACAGGCTGCTCTGCCTAGTAACTTGTCCTGCTCCCTCAGCTGTACATGGTCTGAGTCACACTCTGTGGCTCTCTGCTCTGCTGCTACCGTGCTGGTCACCACTCAGAAGGACCTGGGCAACTCCCCTTCTCTTGGCTGCAGTTTCCTCATCTGAAGAGGGAGGGGATTGCAAAGAAGAGTGTCACGGTCCCAGTCATTATAACCCTCTCATCCCTGGCAGTAATATCCAGGCCCAATTCAGGGTTTAACAGAGAGTTTTTAAAAGCATGAGGGCTCCTTCCCAACTGACATTATACCACCTCCCGCGAAATCCCCAACAGAAAGAGTGCCTGGCCTCTTCCCACCCTGTGAAGTCCAGGTGTCAAGGAAAGCCCAAAAGGGGCTCTCCTTCAGCTGTGGTGTCCTGCATCCCATCGGTCCTTGCCAGGAGTCAACAACCCTCCCTGCCCTTGGTTCAGGTCCCGGGTTTCTCTCTTTTCCAAGCACACGTGGATTTGCTGCCCTGGGCAAAGAAGGGTGCTTCTCTGACACCTCCCGGAGGCTACTGTGATGGAGGCAGGAGTTTGGGGAGGGCATTTAACCACTTCAACCAACATGTGTAAGTGATGTGTAAGAAGCAAGCCTGGCAGGGTCGAGCAGGGACAGGGGTCAGCCCGTGTTCGGGCCACTAGTTAGCATGTTCCAGCTTCCACGCTGCCCTTCCAAGGAAGCCTCCTGTGAGGCCCTGCGGTCTACGCAAGCTGGGCCTCTGAATGACTGCAGCACTCCTGATCCCTGATCATCGTCCTGCCCCTCACCTAAGCCCAGAGAGGAGGAGACCACCTGGGTTTGCTTAGCACTGAATTCCTAGGGTTTTCAAGATCTCCTGGTCCAGAATAAAGCCAGGGGACGAATGGGCCCCCACCAGTCATCATCACCTGAGTTTCCTCCTACTGCTGTCTGTTTTAGGGACCACATCTTCATGTCTTGGTTCTTAGACCTTCTGTTCTTTCCCTTTGTCCCAGAACCAGCAATGAGCCCCATCCTCTCTAAGCACACAGTGAATGCTGGAACGAACAGATGAAGAGCTGAGGCTGGAGGGGAAGTTCAGGCAGAGGTGGAGGGGAGAGACCAAGAGAGCCCCAGACGTCCTGGAGCAGAGTGGGCTGGAGACACACCTTCCTCCTGATGGTTTGCCAAGTGCTTTATCTGGCACCTCCTGCACCTGTCTCCCCCGGCAGCCCTGCTGTGGACCCCACTTGTGTGTGGCTTTGACTTGAATCACAGTGTCTTTGCCTTCAGCCCACATTCCTCCAACCCTGTGGCCAAGCTCCTGGGAAGGAGCCAGCTCCATATGTTACACCCCTCCACATAGCTTGGCATTTCTGGGAGAAGCTGCTGTTCTGGAGCAATCCAGGATAGATGATTCTGCAGGACCCTGGGCTGGGGGTCTCGATTGCTCCTTAGAAAGGCCCTGCAGAATTCAGTCCCATTGTCAAGTGACCAGCCCCCTGACCCTCCCTGGGACTTGCTCCCTCCATTCCTCTTGTTCTTCCTGGTCTCTCTCTTCTGCTCTTCAGACTTTGGAAAGTGAGCACGTTTAGGCCAACAGAGAGAAAGAGCAACATTCTAAGCAGAAAGAGAAGCAGAGAAGAGGCAAAGGGGAAAAGTACTGGAAAGACAAAGGATGAGAGATCGCTGTCTGCGGCCATCACATGTTCAGTTCGGGCTGGGACTTGTAACCCAATGGTCACAGACCATGGAGCAAATTGATGTAGCTCCCAAACTCACACTGGTTACCACGCATGGTCAGTTCAGCAGGAAGGGCAGGGAAGAGAAGAGCACAGAAGAACCTGGGCACGTGTGTGAGCGGTACCACCCAGCAGAGCAGTCACCTCCATGGTTCTCTCCTGCTTAATGACAGGAAGCAGCCTTGCCAAAGCCACCCACTCCAGTGCCATATCTCATGGCTTTCAAATCAGTTTTAAATTGGCTTGATCAGTCCCAAATAAGCGGGCCATTGTCCCATCTTCGTGATGCATGAACTAAGACAGAAATATGTAAGCAGCTCTGTATTAAGGTTAATTAGCAGCAGTGGCCTGGAAGTGCTTAGCACAACACTGGGAATCACAAATGGAATTGTGTGTCTTTTTCCTCCAATATGAGCAGTCGAGAATCATGCATAATGTAAAAGCGTAGATTGCAGCTGGTAGCCGCAGGCTGGATCACAGGAGATGATTTCGACTTGTTTTTATGATCATGAAGAACTACCTTTCAATCAGCCGCCAAAGCAAACACTACCCCCAGTCCTGGGGGGCGCAGAATCGTAGCACATAACAATAAACAAGAAGTCTGCTCAGAGGCCCCAAAGCTGGGCTCTTTATTTATGTACAGTGTTTATTTATAGAGTCTAGAATGAGGACAGGCGGTGGTGGCAACAGGAAGCAGGTGCCACCTGAGCAGACACAAGGCTGATTGAGACACAGGAGAGTAACCCAGGCCCAGAATGGACAGCATGTTGCTGGGGCAGTGGCTGATCAGCCCAGGGACACTGTCCAGGGCATGCCACCTCTTAACCTCCAGATGGCTCAGACCGGAAACAGGGGCCACCTAGATGCAAAGCCTTTTTAATGGTCTCGAATCATCTAATAATAGAGCTTCATCAGTGAGGTGGATCAAGGAAAAGCGGAGAAATCCCAGGGGGCTCACCCATGGAGCCTGACATTCCATTGCTTGCCTTTGTTGGATCACAACATTCATTTCTGGTCTTTTTCTGTTTTGAGACAGAAAACAGTCCTTACACAATTCAATCATCTAAAAGGCCTAGTTCAGTGAGGTTTAATATATTGCAGTATTAGTTTTCAATGATAAAAATGCATATAACAAAATTTTCCATTTGAAATATTTTTGGTAGAATAATCTTCTATTGCAGTAAAGAATACATAACATAAAATTTACCCTCTTGACCATTTCCAGGTGACCAATTCTATGGCATAAGGGAAATGGACACTGTTGTACCGCTGTCCCCACCCTCCCTCTCCAGAACTTTTCCATCTTCCCAAACTGAATCTCGTACCCATTAGACAACAGCTCCATTCCCTTCTCCCCAGCTGCAGCTAATCTGGTTGCTGTCTCTATGAATTTGCTTTCTCTTGGAATTATGCATTTAGCTCCTTTGTGGTTTATTTCACTTAACGTAATGTCTTCAAGGCTCATCTGTGTGATAGCATTAATCTGTGGATTAGAATTTCATTTTTTGTGGCTGAATGTTATTCTGCCCACATACACACCACATTTTGTTTTCCATTCATCTGCAGAGACACTTGAGTTGTTTCCACCTTATCACTATTACAAAGAATGTTATGAACATTGACCTATCAGTACCTATCTGAGTCCCTCCTTTCAATTCTCTTGGGCGTAGACAGGGGTGGATTTACTGGGTCATATGGCAACTCTGTTTAGCTATTGAAGGAACCATCAAAACAGTTCCTCACAGCAGCAGCAAAATGCAGCATTTTACATTTGTACCTGTAATGCCCAAGGGTTCCAACTCCACGGCATCCTTGCCACTTCTTACTTTCCATTGTTTGTCTCTCTGGGGATTTTTACAGCCCTGTTAGTGTGATGTGACATCTCACTTACATTTCCCCAGGGATGAACAAGTGAGCGTCTTTCATGGGCTTTTTGGCCATTGTGAATCTTCTTTGGAGAAATGTCATATTGGTTTGCTAGGGCTGCCAGAGCAAAGTTCCAAAGACCAGGTGGCTTATAATGGAAATTTGTTCTTACAGTTCTGGAGGCTACAAATCCTAAATCAAGGGGTCAGCAGGGTTGGTTTCCTATGAGGCTGCTCTCCTTGGCATATAATGGCATCTCCTCCCTGTCCGACACTGTCTTTCCTCTGATTGAATCCTTTTTTTTTTAGTGCTGGGGATCAAAACTAGGGCCTCACACATGCCAGGCAAGCACTCTACTCCTGAAGCGTTACCGCCCCAGCTATTCCTCTTCTTAGGATAACACCAGTCACATTGAATTAGGGCTCATTTAAAAGCTTAATTACCTCTTTAAAGACCCTTTCTCCAAAAACAATCACATTCTGAGGCACAGGAGGTTAGGACTTCAAAATACAAATTTTGAGAGGATATATTCCGTTGATAAATGTCAATTCAGTCCAGAATCTTAAGATTGGGTTATAATCATTACAACTTTTGATGTTGAGTGCATGGTTTTATTCTGCATTTTGGAGCAGTAGAAGTGTAGGTAAAATAAGAAAGAGGAATGTTATTACTGGATCTTTAAACTCCGAATGTCATTTGATCAGGTCTAAGCAAAGTCACTGTTCCAAAGAATACACGTCCCTATTCTTCTCCCCACATAGATCCAACCATATTACCTTCTATTAAAATAGCATAGTAGAAGTCATTAGAGCTAAACAGGAAATCACTATGTTATACCTAACCACAGTAAATCTTTTTTGAAATGTCTGTAAATTACTTGGAAGGTGAACATCATTTCTTACTCAACTTTGAGTTGGACTCCAGTCCATAAAAAATGAATTGTATGTTTACATCAGTAAACACAGTAGCCCACGTGGTAGGTTTTATAATCCCCATTCCAGAGATAAGGAAATTAGAACTCAAGAGGGTCAAGTGGCTTGTTCAAATTTATGTCCTAAGTAGCAGAAGGAAAACATAGGCCCAGATCTGTCCATCTCTTCCTTCCACTTGGATTCCTTTCTCCATACATGTGGAAATGAGGCAACATGCTCCACAAATCAATGGTGTCTTCATTCTAGTGAGATTCCTGAGTGAGCTGAGCTCACCCCCAACGCTTATCATTTGCAGTTGGTCAAGTTAGCATTGTGCGTCTCCAACAAAGAGTCTTCTTTCTCCCTTCTCAGGCTCACTTTATGTCTTAGACCTTGCTAAAATCAAGGGAGATCTCATCTTTGGCTTAGACCTTGCTGACCAGAAGCTTTCAAAGAGCAACAGTTGTCAGACTAAGGTGTAGCTCAGTGGTAGAGCATTTGCCTCGCTTGTGTGAGGGCTTGGGTTTGATCCCCCAGCACTACTGGAACAGGGGAGTGGGGCAAAGGGTCCTGAATAAGGTCATGCTTTTTAGTGAAAAACAGTCTACCATCTTTGGTGGTGGGGAAGACAAGCAGCTTTAATTAGAGCAAATCTCTGCATACTGCTTCATTTTTACACATTGACTATTAGGAATCCTCTTAGCATTGATAATATAAGCCAAAATCATTGTCTGAACTAAGGCTTTCTAATGTCAATCAAAAAAAGTGGCGTGTTTTAATTTCTATGCACATATGAATTAAAATTTATTACATTCATAAGCCTTAACTCTAACTCAGTCAATATGTTCCATTCATGATAATTGTAATAAACACATGGGATTTTTTTTAAAAGGCAATGAGATAAAGGGCAAAGGGTAATGAGATGTAAGTCTTGACATACCAAAAAATTGAAAACATTTAACAATTATTCTACTCCAGTTAATTCTCTATGTGAGACAGCGATACCAACATTCACAAATTATCCACACTGGTTTCAGCCCTTTGCTGGCAGGTCATTTTCTCTTTTTGCAAACATCCAAAGAGGCCTTGGCTCTCTTGATAATGCACAAAAAAAATGCTTTTGCAGGCAAATCACAGCCAACTCTGCAGGCACCGCCAAAAACTACTGCACAAAAGGGAGGCGTGGGACCCTGTTTCTCCCCAAGTAGAAACCTGGGCCACCGTGAATCCAGTCCTCTCTCTTACCTCATTGAATGAGGTTTGATGGGCAGTCTTTCTCCACTGACATTAACCACCAGGCAACAACACTGTTAAACAAAGAAGAAATTCTAAGGCATTTTGCAAAAACTAGGTGGTCTTCCCTCCCTGAGATAATTATATTGGAAGAAGAGCATACAGGACCCCGTGGGGACTTGTTTAATAAGCATTATTTGTACATTCCATTTTTCCCACGGGAAAGCAAATAATTGCACATATAGAACACGTCAGAGAAGTCCTTGGTTCAAAAAGAGCAATCCGACCACGACTGTTTCAGAACACCTTTTTACAGTCATGTGTATTTTATTTTGTGTTCAACGTTTTGTTCTCAACACACAAGTTTTTCCATGGGCACAGCTATCACAGCACATGGGGGGCATGTCATGAAGACACGTTAGGCCCTGGGTACCTGAAAGGTCGGGAGCATACTCTGCGGACAATTTGAAAGTCACACTTTATTAAAATCATGCAGTCTAGTTTCCACGGCTCTTCTCAGGGGGACTCTCTGGGTGGGCTCAGTAAGCCTTGGGGTTGGGCTAATGTCTCTGATCAGCCTGGACACCTCACAGTGCATGATTCAAAGCCTGGCTTCATGTGTGCCCTTCTAAGAACACAGGTTCCAAAGCAATCCTACAAGGTGGTTTGGATGGAACTAGGCCAATGCCTCTTGCAGGATCTCATTTCCTTACCCCTGCTTGTCCCTGGTCCCACCCCCCCAGTGTTGTGTGGGTAGATGTTCAACAACCTGCTCTGCAAATATGTATGGAAGTATAGGCATACGTAAGTTAGTTTCAAGTTTACTGAAACAAAATGTGTGAATCGCACAATTGATAAATTATTTTTAAAAAGTACAACACTCTAAATTGTAAATCCATTCTGCCAATTGATTCTCACAGAATGCTCTCCTTGACTTTTGTCAAGTTCTTGTATCTGTGATGGTTATATGAGTGTACTTTTATCAAGAATGTTGGTAGATGTTTTGTTGACCTTGATGAGCTGGGTAAAGGTGAAACCATGAAGATAATGTCAGAGCATCACTTGAGCCTCATGATTTACATATTAGTATTTCAATGCTGGAAGAATATTTCCTCACATTTTTGTGTTATTATATATAGAATATATGATACATATATTCTATATAATATAGAATATATAGAATATAATAGTCACAGACACAACAGCTTTTAAATTTAATCTGGATTAATATTTTCTTCATTTCATTCTTAAATCTAGACACTCATCAGAACAATGAACCAAGCCCTGATCCGTAGCAGTTGTCAATTTCTATGACACAAATATTCCCGCCAGGGTTGGCTTCAAGATACCAAAGTGACATCTTTGAACATGGACTTGGGAGGACAGGCACAGGAGGGGCCCATTACATACTACTTGCATCACACAAACACAATGCATGTAAATAACCTCAAATGGTAGTTGATAAATAAGTTGGAGATGCCAAGTTTGGCTATTTTAATATACTTTAATTATACATTTATACAATTTAACCAAGCTGCTGTGTTTTTAAAATCCTGAACATTTAACAATCAATTCTTGCAAGCCGGTAGGAGTCAGCTCCGGCACATCACTGCACTCAAACCATGAAAGTTTAGGTTAGACCATGGATGTTCCGAATGCTTTCAACTGCTGACAGTGGGATAATGACAACGAGCCGCTAGTAAGTAGCTCTAGGAAGGCAAAGATCTTTGTTCACTGATGTCCGTAAAGTACTTAAAACAGTAACTAACAGATTATAGGTACTCAATAAGCATCTGCCAAATTGAATTTATTGAAATGGGGCATTTATTTATTGGACAGATTAAGAAATCTAAATACAGCCATTTTTAGAGCTGATCTGTAGAGGACACTGGGTCAACCACTCTGTGAGGTGCTTCACTTTTTCCCTTAATCTGCAAAGTGGCTGCCACAGCCCCAGACATAAGAACCTCACAGCACAACATTCAGAGAAGGAAAGGGATGAGGGTCAGGGTAATGAGAAATGTGTCTGCGTGCTTTTTGCTTTCTTTGGTAGTCAGAAGAAGATCATCGGCAGAGGCTAAGCCAGGAACCCTCCTTTCTAGACCCTGGAATGGGAGAAAGTCAAAGCAAAAGTGGCTGGGTGTCCCTATAACAGTCAAATGACTTCCATGTTTTCTTACCAGGACAAATCAATGCGAGGAATCAAGTAGCACAAGTATTTATTCTGGTTTAAGTATCTTTTTCTGTCTGACTAAAGTAAAAATTATGGTTCTGGCATTTTCTGTTCTTATTAATCTCCTTAAAGTGTTTTTGAAAAATAAAATCTATGATGGTTCTTTCTTTTTTTATTTTTATTTATTTATTTAGTTTTGTTAGTACAACTCTCATTTTTCTGGTTGTGCACAAAGTAGAATCATACAATTTGCATATTTATACATATACATAGGGTATAGATGTTTGTCTCATTCTATTATCTTTCCTTCCCCGCCCCCTCCCCACCCCTCATTTTCCTCTATACAATCCATCTCTGCTCCATTCTTCCCGTGCCTCCCTCCACCCCCACTATATGTCATCAACCACTTATAAGAGAGATCATTCGGCCTTTGGTTTTTTGGGATTGGTTTATTTCACTTAACATGATCTTCTCCAATTCCATCCATTTACCTGCAAATGTCATAATTTTATTATTCTTTATGGCTGAATAATATTCCATTGTGTATATATACCACAGTTTCTTTATCCATTCCTCTATTGAAGGGCATCTAGGTTCGTTCCACAATCTAGCTATAGTGAATTGTGCTGCTATAAACATTGATGTGGCTGCATCACTGTAATATGCTGATTTTAAGTCCTGTGGGTACAGGCCAAGGAGTGGGATAGCAGGGTCAAATGGTGGTTCCATTCCAACTTTTCCAAGGAATCTCCATACTGCTTTCCAGAGTGGCTGCACCAATTTGCAACCCCACCAGCAATATGAGTGTACCTTTCTCCCCACATCCTCACCAACACCTATTGTTGCTTATATTCTTGATAATAGACATCCTAATTGGGGTGAGATGCTATCTTAGGGAAGTTTTGATTTGCATTTTTCTTATTACTAGAGATGTTGAACATTTTTTCATATATCTGTTGATTGCTTGTAGATCCTCTTGTGTGAAGTGTCTGCTCATTTCCTTAGCCCATTTATTGATTGGGTTATTTGTATTTTTTTTAGATGTTGATGGACCTTATTTTATTCATTAATTTATATGTGGTGCTGAGAATCGAACCCAGTGCCTCACACATGCCAGGCAAGTGCTCTGCCATTGAGCCACAACCCCAGCCCTGTGCTCTTGGGGTAAAGTTTTTTTGAGTTCTTTATATTCTGGAGATTAGTGCTCTATCTGAAGTGTGTGTGGCGAAGATTTTCTCCCACTCTGAAGGCTCTCTCTTCACATTGCTGATTGTTTCCTTTGTTGAGAAAAAGCTTTTTAGTTTCAATCTATCCCAATTATTGATTCCTGCTTTTATTTCTTGTACTTTGGGAGTCACGTTAAGGAAGTCTGGTCCTAGGCCAACATGATGAAGATTTGGACCTACTTTTTCTTCTATTAGGTGCAGAGTCTCTGGTCTAATTCCTAGGCCCTTGATCCATTTTGAGTTGAGTTTTGTGCAGGGTGAGAGATATGGGTTTAGTTTCATTTTGCTGCATGTGGATTTCCAGTTTTCCCAGCACCATTTGTTGAAGAGGCTGTCTTTTCTCCATTGTATGTTTTTGGTGCCTTTGTTTAGTATGAGAAAATTGTATTTCTGTGGGTTTGTCTCTGTGTCCTCTATTCTGTACCCTGGATCTACCTGCCTATTTTGGTGCCAATACCTATGATGGTTCTTTCCTACTACCACATAATTACCTTTCGAAGGAAATCTAGAAAGGCTAGGTATCTGTGAACTACTTGACTGAACAGGTCTGTATCAGATCTTGCAGTCGGATTTCTAGTGCAACGAACATAATTACAAAAAGAAAAATGTGAATTTAAACAGCTTTCAGAGGCATATTTTCCAGCATTTTGTTCACGTTAATGTTGTGGTTAACAGAGAGAACTGAAAGCCATTGACACACAGCAACCTCTAAATGTGCTGTCCAGTCCCTTCCACCCATACTCAAGAGTCCAGGAAATGAATGCAGCTTGCTCTGGGCTCCTAAGGCTGTCAGCCCGGATTCTGGTCACTGAGAGAGACTCTCTCCCATCTCACCATCTGGACATGTCTCTGGCAGAGAATCCCTGTGATCAGGAAAAAACCAGCAAGTAAACGTCAGAAATAATTGCAGCTGGGGTTGACTCTTCAGACTCAGAAGGAAGTCAGAGGCCATAGAGAACCACAAATGGACCCCAGAGATGACCCTCTTTGTTTGTGTCAAAAACTCCAAGATCAATTTGTTCAGGAAAATGATTTATAGAGAGTTGAGGAAGGTTTTCTTTACTCATATAGAATCTACCTTTTCCAAACCATGAGACTCCCTTCCCCCTTTTTCTGAAATGGAACACTTAAATTTTTTTTGTTTTTTAATTGCAATAAAATAAGCATAAAACTTAACGTACCATTTGCCATCTTAAATCATTTTTAGTATACATTTACATGTAGCATCCTACTCACATTGCTGTGTGTCCAGTCCCCAGAACATCTTTATATTGCAAAACTGAAACTACCTACCAGACACGACTCCCGTTTCCCTCCCCCTGAGCCAGCCACCACTCTACCTTCCCCAGGAATTCCACTACTCCAGATATCTCATGCAGTGGAGTTGTGCAGCATTTATCTTTCTGTGACTGGCTCATTTCACTCCGCCTCATGTCCTCAAGGTCATCCGTGATGCAGCACCTGTCAGAATTTCCTTCCTTCCTAAGGCTGAGTGGTGTTCCATCATATGGACGCACACATTTTGCTTATCCCCTCTTTCACTGATGGGCACTTGAGTTCTTTCCACTTCTTGGCTACTGTGAGCAATGCTGCTATGAACCCGATGTACAAATATCTTTTCAGGACCCTGTTTTCCATTTCTTTCAATATGTACTCAGGAGTGGAATTATCAATCCTATGGTAATTCTATTTCTAAATTTTTAAGAAACTAGCACACTGTTTTCCACGGTAGCTGCACCATTTTACATTCCCACCAAGAGAGCACAAAGATGGAATCCCTTTTCAAGACCACTTATCAACCTGGAACTGAGTTTGAGAAACACCCAGCTGGTAAAAATCCATCATTTTGCAAATAAATAAATAGACGCCCAAGAGGTAAGGGACTTGCATAATGTCACACTGCTCTTCTTTGGTGAGTCAGCCAGGAGGTTGGCAGGAATCAGACCACTCAGCTGGAGTGACGGAGGGAATTTAAAGCAGGAATTATTTGCAGAGGTATGGACCTCTTCAGGTCACTCAGAAAGAGCAACAGAGAGGAGCTGTCACAACCCCTTGACCTAAAAGAGAAAAGAGATGCAAGTGGCTCACTGACCACGAGGAAACCTGGAGTCAAGAGGGCAGGTGGCCAGCTAGCACTGCACCTATCAGGCAGGTGACCACCAGGAATCACAGCATGGAAGGAGCAGAGGAAGAAATACCCCAACCACTCTCTCCTTCCACCTACTGATCTCTTGCCCCCACTAGTCAGACCCAACTAGGAGCCAAAGGGCAGGAGCCATGCCAGTAGGGGTAAGTCCCCAGGGCCCAGAGGAGCACACTGTGGGTGAGGAAGGAAGAGGAAGAGGGAGAATAGGGCCTGACCAGGCGACCCATGGCATCGGACGTAGGAGCTGTCGGTGGGGTGTTGTCTACACTGTATATTGCAGAAACTTGAAACTTTAGAATGTTCAGGACATTAGAAAAAAGAAAACAAAGGAATTACCAACAACTTCGCCACTCACAGCCGTCCTTGTTAGCACATTTACCTCCAGCATATAACACGGAAAGATTTATTAAGCTCTTAAAGTGGGTTGCTGTCCTGCTGCCAGTGGCCGATCCAGAAGATACACCAGAGAGGACCAAAGGGCTGAAAGGGAGCCTGGGACTGAATCTTGGTGAACACTTCCTCACAAGCACAGTGGTTGGACTAGATTGTCTGGGGACCTTCTGGGGCTTCTGATGGAGACGGGAGGCTTGTCTGGAAGCTGCTTAATTGCTTATTACAACAGGTTTCAGGAGGAAGGTCATGTCTACAGAAGGCAAAATCTCCCTTGCTCAAGCTGCCCCTTGGGGATGCTGCAGATCTGCTGTGAGACTTCTTGGGGAGGGAGAAAATATATTTTGCAGGTGGAAAGAATGAACTGTTTTGGCCAAAGGGCAGCCATTGCCAGATTGTGTCTTCCAAAGGGTGTCCCCTGTGTTCTCCTGGCCATGGTGGTGGGTGGGGTGCTGGCCCCCTCCTCTTGTATCTGGGTGAACCTTAAACTGGGGATGTGAGGAGTCCAGCATGGAGCCCCCGTGGAGAAGGCCACAGAAAGGACACTGAGACATTCAAGCTAACAACCAAACTGCCCACAAAAGCCATTTGTGTTTTAGGTTGGGTTTTTCCTTGGCCACTCCAAGAAAGCTTTTGTTCAGGTAGAAGCAGGAGACTCTTTTGGAACCCTATCACTCTCTATTTTAAATATCTTTATTTTATTTATTTTTGCATGGTGCTGAGGATCGAACCCAGTGTCTCATACATGCTAGGCAAGCGCTCTACCACTGAGCTACAACCCCAGCCCACTCTACCTCTTTTGAACGTTACATCCTGAGGATGGAAAAGAGAAGAAAAATCAACATTTGGGGCAAAGTAGGGTCTGTAGGAAGAATGTAAATGAATCAAAAAGGAGAATCCCCTAAACTAGCAGATGAGTGGGGTCGATGCAAAAGCTTACAGCCCACCACCGTGTCCCTCAAAATGGCCAAGGAAAGTGGCCAGACCTCAGGGGTTGCTGAAAACTGCCAGTTGTGCTTACAAAGATCAGGCCCAGGCACAGGGCACAGCAGTGTGGGAAGGCATCCTTATTTAGCAGAATCAGACTAGGTTGAGTCATGGGATGCAGAGGCCTGGCTTCTAGGAACTGCCGGGAAGCATGCGGCGCTGTGTGGGAGTGGTTCCCTGTCTCCTTCTGGAATATTCCCCCTAAGAGAATGGCTCCCCTAACTCTACCCTATCCTGTCTATCACAGAAGAAGCTCCTCCCCATCTTGGCCCCCTTTACCTGTGTGTTAGAAATAAAAGAGAGTTGGGCTACTCCATGTCGTTGCTAGAGGCCAGAGCAGGTATGGCCGGTAGGTGTGGATCAGCTCCCAGGATGACTATTCCTGCACGTGATGCCCCCCAAGCACCTTTCTTGACAATGGAGTTACCAAAACGGTGGAATATTCTCCATGTAGGATGGTGGCCTGACAACCACCTCATGACACATAACCATTTCCCCTCCATGAAACACATCGAACTCATTAGAAAGATATAAAAAACTAACCACTTAAGTGCAAATTCATGATTAAAAAGAAAGGAAACAGGATGAGCCCAAAACTACACAGAATCTCTTATCATTAGAAAATAGGTAAAAATCAATGAAAGAGGGAAAATCGCAGCCCAAGGAGAAGAGTGGGAGGTTTCTGCAGCAAGCCCGGGGTGCACCAGACCATCAGGCTGGGTCCAGAAAGAGGAGGGGGGGCCTCTGGGAGGCCAAGGTGAGAACAGCGGAACTCAGCCCCTGGGCAGTGCATGGAGCCCCTCTCAGGGATATAAGTGCTGTGGATAGGGCGCTGGGAGCAAGGGACACAGGGCTGTGTCCTGGGCATGCTTTGAAGACCCTGCCACACTCACTAAGGCCAGTGTGAGGCCTGAGCTACAGTGACAGTTCCCCTCCCCTCCGCATCCAGCTGCAAAACCGCTGTAACATCAGCCAGTGGGGACTCAACACCAATGGCCATAATCAGACTCAAATGTGTGAGAAGCGCCAGCATCGTGTGGTAGAAAGCAAGGAAAAATTAGGTGAGGAAGGAAGACTTCAACCAAAGGAACAGATTGGGGCATAGAAGGGATACTTCTTTCAAAATGTATAGTATCCTTAAAGATTTAAGGAAATAATGTGGGCAATCACAAGAAGAGACAGAAAGAACCAATCAAAACTGGTGGGCATTAAATTTTTAATGGTTGAAATCGAAAACATTTCTGTGGAAAAACAGAAATGGCTCCGCTAAGGAGTAAATCAATCGGAAGATGGAGCCATGGGATTTGCTCAAAAGGTCACAAAATTAAAGACTTACAGAGCGAATGTAGTTCCAGCATATCACATACTAACAATTATGAAAGAAGGGTCTAGAGAAAAAAATAAATAAATAAATGAAACTTAAAACGAAACTTAAAGAAATAATTGGACATGTCCAGAACTCAAGTGAGACATTGGGTCTCTGAGAAAAGCCATCAATGCCTAAAATATATATATAATATGTAATATATTATTAATCATATATTAAATTATATATATTATACAATATATATTATTAATTATTCAGACAAAATTGAGAATAAAAATCATTCATTTCCACCTGGCTTTAGTACTAGGGATGAGGACAAAGACCACCTATCTCAACATGCGTTAATTATTTGCTCTTAGAAATCCTTGCCCAGAAAGATAAGGCTATAAATCAACAAATAACTGCTGTTGGTTTCAAGAAATTCCTGCAAACCAATTTGTCTGGGCAAATAGTTTGTGCATCTAGACAAACAATTTCCCTCGCAGGACAATAATGCTTTCATGTGGGCAAAAAGATCATTTATCAAACGATTTGCATGTCAATATTTGCTTGGCGCCCCTCACTTCACTGTGTCTGCAAATCCCAAACTGTTATAAACTTTGCCCGATCCCCTGGACTTCCCCCACCAGGACAGGCATCCCTAAAATTCCATGTGTTCTAATCCCAGCATGCCTAAATATCCTCCCTGGAGGCTCAGCTAAGATTCTCTCAAGGTGATGGTGTCTCCGCTGAAGGAAGTTTGATAAACATAGCTTTGCTTTATCAAAAGGTTATTTTTTGATAAACATTTGAGGGAGCTGACAGTTGAAAATCCACAAAGAAATTTCATCACTAAAAAATTTTTTTTTTAAATTCTAAAACCTTCCAGGAAGGAATAAACTTTATCTACAAAGGAAAAAGAGTCAGACAGACCTCAAGCTTCCTGACAACAGCTGCGGACACAGGAAGAACTTGGAGCAAGCATTTTCCATATCTAAAGGAAAACAGCTTTGAACCTAAAACTTTATACCCAGACACAAACTACACTGTAAAACTCGGGTCAGCAACAAGGAACCAGTGGACCAGGGCACTGTTTTTACAAATAAAACTGTGTTGGAACATGGTCACAGCCATCCAGCCACCTGCTTTGGTGAATTGTGGTTGCTTTGGGGCTTCATCCACAGGGGAGAGCATGTGGCTCACAAGCCCAAAATATTAACTACTGGGGTCATTTGTAAAAAGCTTGCTGACATCTGCTTTAAAATGAAGACATTTACATATCTAGATATATATATATCATATATCTATCGATATTTACATATATATATACACATATATACATACACATACTAATACACACCCACACACATATATACAAACACACTCATAGACTTTACTATACATGGTGGTGGGAAATCCCTATGAGAAGTGGGGGTGGGGGTAAAAGAGGGAGAAAGAAGTGAGATGCATAAGATACCTATTATTAAAATATAATCTATCACATCAAAAGAGCAAATAATAAAACTTACTGTTGCGTTAAAATAAATATTAAATATTTAGATTTTAAATTAAATCACCCACAGAGGCAAATGAGAGGAACTCAGAGGGCAATAGAGTTCCTATCTTCTCAGGCTGAGGAGGGAAGAGGGGAAAGAGAACTCCAGATGATGCTATTAATTCTAGATAATTATTGACTCCAGACCATATTGGGTATTTACAGGTAAGCATTATAAGA
The DNA here is from genome assembly GCA_020662805.1 of Glaucomys volans. Lineage (NCBI taxonomy): Eukaryota > Metazoa > Chordata > Mammalia > Rodentia > Sciuridae > Glaucomys > Glaucomys volans. The sequence continues at coordinate 709,493 of JAJEJO010000792.1, read as the reverse complement.
TTAGATGTAAAATGTATATACTCCCAAGCTTATAAGAGGTTAAAATTTTTAAAATGAAGTGCTGATTGACCCAGTGAGAGGCAGCTAGGAAGCATAGGAGAGCATAAGTTCAGATGGCAGGAATCAGTCCACAGCAGTGAATTGAAAGCAACAAATTCTAGAATTGGAGGATATTTTTAAGAGAAAGATGACAGGATTTGCTGTTGGAATCTGAGAGGGGAAGGAGTGTTCGGGTTAAACTAGCATTGAAGGAGATCAGAATATGCCACCCAAACACGGCACTTTGGCGTAAAGATTACCTTGAGCTAAAGTCAAGAATCAGCAGATGCAGGAAGAGTTCTCTTTATCCACCAAAAAGCAGGGCATACATTTCCCTTCAAGAAAGGAGAGCCCAGATCAGGAAGAGGAGAGAAACCTGCCACCAGGCACAGAGGGCTGGCCCTGTGCCCAAATAAACACACCTCACTAAAATAACTTCTCCGTTAGTTCCCCCACCCCATGCATTTCCTTGTCATTTCCCCACAATTTGTCATCCCTCAAAGCTCAAGTCTCCTTCCTTTTGTTAAATCATACATACAGCCCTGCTGTCTGACCACCCCTCTGAGTTCCACTTATTTTCTGTGAACTCGCTTACATATCAACATTAAAAAGAATTGTGTGCCTTTTCTCCTCTCAATCTATTTTTTGTTAGTTTAATTCACAGACTCCCAGTCACTAACCCTGAGATGGCCGAGACAAAGTGTGTTGTCCCCAAGGGTGCGTTAAAAACAGCATTCAGCTTTGTGTTAAAACACATATATATGCAAACAAGCACCCCATCAACTCTATCCTGTTTACAAGAGACAGGCTATAGCAGACACTCTGGGGACCCTGCTGAGACTCCTCTTCAGTCTGAATCACCCACCCTGGATGCTGCGGGAACTGGTTTGGAAGGTTCATGGGTGTTTCCCTTCTCTGGAGAATTGCTAACTGCAGCCGCCTAGCCTGGGTGGTTAACCCAATCAGAAAGACCTCCTGGTGGCAAATAAAAGACCTCATGATATGTCATGCCAAGGAGCACCCCCATAGGACCCCGTGTCGTTCTTGCATTCTGTTGACTATCACATCATTAGGAAGTAAGAATTCTGAGCTTTGTTGAGAAGGTTCTGAGTTCAGATCTAGAGTGAAGTGAAATGATAAGGGTAAAAAAATTTCACTTATGAAGTTTCGACTCCAAGGAAGAGTTCTCAGGAGGACCAAGCAAAAAAAAAAAAAAAAAAAAAAAAAAAAAAAAAAGGTTTCTTGTAAGAAATATTACATGCAAAAAGTAACTTCTTCCATATTCTTAAATGTAAACAGTTCCTTTCAGCTGTTCTCAGTACTCCAGCCTGTGATATTTTAGTACATAGAAAAATGTATATATAGCAAAGGCAGAAAGAGCTGGTGATGTGTTACATTAAAAATGTAACTAGAATTATTTTGGAACTACTACATATTTAAAGATATTTCTCACAAAACCCACAGATAAAATTTTTACACAATTTCTTGCAGATCGAGACAACTGTAAAGTTATTCCATCAAATCATTTTTATTCCAGTCAGTCACTCCTCAGAGAGGTTGATCTCACAAAAATATTTAGTTTTCTACTTCCTATTTAAAATATTAATTAAAATGATGCTGCGCCCTATCTCATTTTACAATAGACTGCACTCAACTGTTGTATTAGCTTCTTATTGCCGCTCTAATAAATCACTGCAAAATTTCTTAAAGCAAGGCAAATTTATCATTTTACATTTCTGGAGACCATAAGTCTGAAATGGTCTCACCAGGGTAAAATCTAGGTGTCTACAGGGCTGTGATCCTTCTGGAGGATGCAGGAGAGAATCCATTCCCTTCCCTTTCCAGATTCTAGGGCCAGCCC
>JAJEJO010000792.1:675431-700980 GCA_020662805.1 Glaucomys volans | reverse complement strand
GAACTCTCTCCTCCAAGACCCCAGACTCCCTGCTCTTCTCACCTGAATTTTCTTCCGTGGTGGGTGGCTCAGGTGGACAGTGGGAAGCTCCGTGGCACCTCTCCCTGCTATCTCTCCTCAGGCATCAGATCTCCAAGCAGAGCCTTCAGGGATCTACAACCTTATCTAGGGCTTAGGTCCAGAAACAAATCAGGCAGTCTCAAACCTTTCCTGGGAGTATATCTCAGGGTCTGTCTGCATGATTGAGGGGCTAGAGGGAGGAAATTAGACTGAGAAGGCCAATATCTCAGAATGCTCTTTAGCCCACGGGATTGAAAACACGTAGCCCTTACTCCAATCACTTTTATGCCCACATCCAACAGAGAATTCCTGAAATCTAGATGAACCCATGCCATTGTGGTAGAGCAAAACGGAAACTAGCAGTTTATGGGCTGATAGCTGACAGGCTGTGGTTTGCACACTGACCCACAGCAGCTCTGTGTGCTGGCGTTTAGCCACAGAGGTTTGCAGCGGCTCACAGGTTCCTGGAGAAGATGACCGCAGTAGCAGAAGCAGGAAACAAAGCCACCAGGACAGAACAATTCCCCTTTGGGCTTAGTGCAGGAGAAGTCCCTCAGCTGTACAAGCTAAGAGCCCCTAGGCTGCTGACAAGCTTGTACCCGTGTAAGGAAGGTAGAATGTACCCTCCGATAGAACTGCACCAACTCCCTCCCCTTGATGTATCCCAAACTTGCTTATGTATAAAGTAAAAGCCCTTCTGTGCTCAGTGCTCAGGCTGTAGGAATTATCCCTCTGGGCCATGGGGCCATTACTAAAGTGTTGCTTCCAGATCTCGGTGTCCTGACCCTCATTTCCCTCTGCACCATGAGCTAGGTGAGAGCCTAACCTTGGCCATTGCAGCCTTCCTATGGTGGACAGGTTCCAGAGAGGTGTGGCGGGGGGGCCTTTGGAGATAGGACAGCATCTCAAATGCTGCCCACACATTCTTGCATTGGTGCATAAGAATTCAGGAGAGGAATTATTTAGGAATGGATCATGGTTGTTTCTCTGCAAGATTTTCTTTACCAACTGCTTGGTAATGAACTAGCAAGAATTACTCCTTCCTTTGTTTCCACATGGGGTGAAATTTGTAGGTATTTTAGTTTTTCCTTGATGCTGCCTTCTCCAGGTGGAAAACAAAGACCAACCAGATGAGAAAGGCAAAAGCCGCCACTCAGGGCTTGATACAGCAGCGGGGAAGCCATCGACCCTTGCACTTGCATTTGGCAGAGACTCAAACATCTGAGGAGTGGGAGAGCTTCACGGTGAGCAAAGGGAGCAGCTCCAGGCCCACACTGTTTGGAGGCTGTTGGCCAGGGGTCACTGGGGCAGCTAACTAGGTTAGAGAGGCTAGGGGGCTTCTCTGGTTGATCCTAAGGTGGAAGCAAGAACAAAAATTAGAGAATCTGTCAGTTACCACCCAAGTTCCAGTCATTTGGGGTCAGTTTTGGGCGATATTACTGCTTGGTTCCTGGACCAGTTGCTAGTCATGTGATCTGACTTTCAGAGTCAGACTTACACACACAGGCTGTCTTCCCGGGCTGATTCGTATAAGATCAGAGCTATTCAGTTGCTATTTTCATTCAGCACTACAGGGTCCTTGAGAACAGAAACAGATCTTTGTGTCCAATGTCTACCCAACATATTTTGATCATCCCACTGAGTAGTAGGTCCCCATTCCCATTGCCCCCAGCCCCTAGTCTATGTTCTCCATGTATTTGCCTATTCTGGATATTAATATAAATAGAATCGACAATATTTGGCCTCTTGTGGCTGGTTTCTTCTACTTCATGTTGTGTTTTCAAGGTTCACCACTGGTTGTGGCATGAACCAGTACTTTGCTTCACTGCATGGCTGAATAATATTCCACATGGACACACCTGCATTGTTCACCCATTCATCAGCTGATGGACACTTGGGTTGTTCGCACCCTTTGACTGATGCAAATGATGTTTCTATGAACCTGGGTGCTCAAGTTTTTGTGTGGACTGATTCTCTGGGAATTGCAGGGTTATATAGTAATTCTTGTTTAACTTTTTGAGGAATCTTCTCCTTTTAAAATGTCAGGTGTGAAGCGTGCGCCATCCAACTGAAACACGCAGGAGAGCTCAGGAGAGCTGGAAGGCTTTCACACTCCAGAGGTGATCCCCGCCCTGCAGCCTGCTGAGACCAATGCCCCACAGCACGCTGTACCAAAATGATCTGTTTCTGACACCCGTAGCCCTGAGTGGCCTGCAAGTCCCTGTATGGCAGGGACTACACCTTCCAGATTCATCTGCAAATCCCCAGCATTTAATGGTCAACATGATGCTGAAAACATATACGTGCTCAAAATTGTTGATGGGTCTAAGTTCATGGTTAAACTAATTAAGGCATCCTTCCTTTCATGGTCTGGTCCTTGTTTAAGAAGTGCAAGATTTTTTCCTTATTCAGAACTGTTGATACGGTACAGCAACATCATCTACCCAGATACTTGTAAATTCTGAAAGCAATAAACCCCAGATGCACTAGCAGCAGTGGGGGCCAACAACAAAGGCAATCTCCACTCGGAGATGGTACATTTAACTTGTGTTTGAATTAAAAGCGAGTGCCTTTGAGTGTTTCTCTGTTCTGAGTACAAAGACTCATTATCTTAAAACAAAAATGCGATCCCAGATAACACTGGCAAATAAAACTCAGCATTGTGTCTGTAAGAATAAGATCTGAGTGACACATGCATTACATTGTGTCTCTGACATTCAGACTTCCTAGGCCTCCCGTTAGCTTCTGCAGAATGATTGGTGTGTCTGAGGATCGTGAGGGACAGTTAATTTTCTAAGTGTACAATGAGCTCAGCCCCACTGTCAAACGCTACCATTTAACAGCTCCATCCTCCCAGCTTGGGCTGTTGGCTAGAGGTGTTATCTGTGCCCTGCTCAAGGACCTGCAGAAAGGGACTTATTGCACAGCTCTGCGGGGCTCGGTGTCATTGTGGTGAGATCTCTTTTTTCTCCTGTAAATTCCCCCTTGATGTTGAAGGGCTGGGCCTGAAAATGATCAAACACCAATTAAGCCGTAATGATCTAAGACTTATGCAAGACGGTGACTTGGAAAGGACAGTCTGCTACTGAAAGATAAATGCAGAGTGATGCGAGGGAAGAAATACTAATTCGGTGGGAGATGTGTGCACTTGGTGTGGCAGATGGCAATCGCAGACCCAGCTCACCCCTCCTCCTGCAGTGACCTTCTTTCTGGATGTCCCGGGTCTGCACGTGGCCCCCACCACCCCTCACGCTTGGGCCCCGACATTAGCCGGCACCCCCTCTCCTGCCCTCAGCACCAGTCTCCACGTGTGCCAGGACACCGCGATCCCTCTCACATCCTACTGCACATCCTACAACCTACTTTCAGCCGTCAGAGCTCAGGATTATGAAGAGAGCCGTGTAGCCGGCTTATGCCTGCGTCCCCCCAACTCTGATTTGTGCCTCAATCCCCTCGTGCGCAGGCTGACACTCAGTCCAAACGCTGTGACTGCCACAGGGGACCCATCCCCACAGAATAGGGTGCCGCTGGCCTGCCTGCCTTGAGATGACTGTTCAAGTGTAGGGACTTACAGGAGATGCTGCTGAGGGGAGGGGAAAAGGCAAGGAAATGTGTGACTTCAGACAGCGGCCATGGAGGGGACAGGAGCCCTGAGGTTTGTCCTGATCTCTGCAAGGCAGGAGGCCTCGGGGCACCCCAGCCAGTCACTGGCTGAGGCTGAGGGAGGGCTGGAGTGAGAGGAAGAGCTCCGTCTCCCTGTGAAGGGGTGAGCAGCCCCTACTGTCCTAAGTCCTCAAAGGGGCAGAGCTGCAGATGCTGTGCAGAGGTTTGCGGAGGAGGGGAGGGTGGGGAAGAGCAAAGGAAAAGGAACCTGGGGCTTTGATGCATCATGACGATGTCCCCACACCTGCGTCCCCCCTGTGTCTCTCTGAGCCCCTCATTGCCACTGGCCCAAATCCTGAGCATCTGTCACAGCTCCTCAGAAACTTTTCTTTTTTTTGAACCAGGGATTGAACTCAGGGACACTCGGCCACTGAGCCACATCCCCAGCCCTATTTTGTATTTTATTTAGAGACAGGGTCTCACTGAGTTGCTTAGGGCCTCGCTAAGTTGCTGAGGCTGGCTTTGAACTCGCGATCCTCCTGACTCAGCCTCCCAAGTCGCTTGGATTACAGGTATGCGCCACCATGCCCGGCTCCTCAGAAACTTTAACCAGCCTTCCCATCACAGCCCCCACACACAGGAGCAGAGAGGTGGGGTCAGCTGAAGGGAGGAGGCCCAATGCCAGAGGCCCACAGCACTCCTGGTCCAGCCTTGGATAATGGTGGGCAAGGGGAGAAAGGAGAGTGGGCAGCCCAGCAAGGCGGAGAGCACTGTGACCAGGATCACTCGACACCAGGAGACTCGGGTGGTTGGAAGAACAGGACCAGAGCCTATTCAGGGATGCAGGAATCCCCCCCACACGGGGGGCTCCGGGAGGGTCCAGCCGGTCCTGCTGGAGAAAAGTGCCATAGAAACAGATGTGCAATCAGGAGTAGAAACCAGAAACAAGTAAAATTCCACAACTTAGGACCAAAGTGGAGCTGAAAGGACAGAGGACAAGCGGCAAGGTGCAGGGACCAGCCAGAAACCACAGCCCAGATCAGGTGGCCAAGCAGGGGACCCAACGTAGTCTCCACTCCGACAGGGGGAGGCAGCTGCTGATGGAGCAAATGGAGCCTCTCCAGGTTGAAAGGGGTTGTTTTGAGGTTCTTAAGATAAAATGTCAAGAGAGAGAAAAGTGCCTACCCGTTCCTTTCAGCATATGTCTCTCTGCACCAGAGACTGGCAAACAAAATATTTAAACTCTCAGCCTCCTCCACATCTAGAGGTGGTCTCAAGCCACAAGCTTGCCCACTGAAAAATAGGTAAAAGTCTTTGGAACAACTCCTCTCTACTCTTCCCCATCCTCCTTTTTTCTGCATGGAATGCACATATTGGTAGCTGGTAATGCAGCAGCCATTTTATGACCAGAGGATGTAAACCACAAGCTAAAGGGTAGACAAGGAAGAAAGAGCCTGGTCCCTAGGTGTAACCTTTGTAATGTAAGAATAACTACTGGGGGGCAAACTGTGAAATCTCACACAACAGTCGTTTATTTCTTACCTGTGTGAATCCAAGTGGTGTGGGATGGAAGGCATTGCTCGGCTCCCAGGAATTGGTTCCATCAGAGACGGAGACTAAAGGAGGAGACTGCCATCTCTAACTTGTGGCTTCCCACATCATGCTACATCGGACACCCAGGCAGCAGGGAGAAGAAGAGAGGGTGTGAACTACTCCCACGACCAAGCTCTCATGAGCCAGAACTTAGTGCTTGTCACCCTGCCTACTCTGCTTTGGCCAGAACGCAGACCTGTGGCCACACTAGCTGCAGATACATCCTGGGTATGTCGTCCAGCCCAAAGGGAAGAAAAATCTGCCACATTGTCACGCAGTCACACCAGCCCTGAAATGTCCCCACTAACCTCTGGCGATGGAATAAAAAGGGTTTCTCTGCCTCATTTAAGATATTGTTTGGCCGGGTGCGGAGGTGCATGCCTATAATCCCAGCACCTCAGGAGGTGGAGGCAGGAGGATTGAAAGTTCAAAGTCAGCCTCAGCAACTCAGCAAGGCTCTCAGCCACTCAGCAAGACCCTGTCTCAAAATAAAAAATAAAAAGGGCCGGGGTGTGGCTCAGTGGTTAAGCGCCCCAGGATTAGCTTCCCAGCACTCCCCACCCCAGAAGATATTATTTTCTGGGTGTCATTATTCTCAGGCAAGAACAATCCTATCTGAAACCCAGAACAACAGACAGCAGAGTATGCCCAATAGTTACAGGAGGAAAGTGAGTGCGCTGAGCACACTCGTGACTAAATAGCATGGCTAGTCACAAGGTAATTACAGCCCTTATTTAAAATATTAAATAGTGCTTTGGAAATGTGGTACAGTAATGAGATGAAAGGTTGAATGTTTGTGGTTCGTTTTCTTTCTATCCTGTCCGTGATCTCTGTCACGGTGTGTTTAACTTTGACTTCAGAATCCTGACATTCGGGGCTCTTTGTGGATGTGAGTTCTGGGCTGGGACACTTCCCAGGCCCCATTGGGAGCAGCACAGATCCGCCCTGCCCCTCCCACTGGATGGCAAGGCCCTGGAGAATAGAATGTGTGTCATGCGTCTCTGCACCCCAATACCCAAAGTTTTAGGATGGGTGGGTGGATGGATGGAGGGAGCTCTCAGAGTGATGGCCACAGCGCCAAGCAGCTCTGCTTTCTACACAGAAGGTGGCGTGTCGCCAAGAATCACTTTGGAGACAGATGTAAAAATTTAGACTGTGCATTCAGTAATCGAAGCAGTCCTAAAATGAGGTTTGACGTGGCTTTGTGAAATCAGGATTCAACATCCCATTTCCCACATGTGAGGCCTGGGAGGAACCTCGGTGCCCGTGCCTTTAATAGAACAGAAGAGGAGAGAACGTGTCCAGGGTTAGGTGATGGGCCTAGGTTATGAGTCAGAGCAGAAGCCAGGCCTCCTGACTCCCAGACCAGTGCCAATACCCAAAATCATGCCCGATAAAAAGAAGCACAGCAGGGTTAAACACAGTCGCCATGCCATCCAGCAACTCCAGTTTAAATCAAGGACGATGATTTGTACATTCATCCACAAAGCCAAAAGACAGACACCACCCAATTGTCTGCGAATTGGTAAGTGGACCAGAGCATGATTTATACGCACAGTGCGGTGTCATTCAGCCCTAAGGAGGGATTAAGTCATGGCACCTGTTATAATATGGTGGAACCTTGAAACCTTCAGGCTAAGGGAAATAAACAGACACAAAAGAGCGAAGAGATCATTCCCCTTATCTGAAGTAGCAGGATCCACGGAGAGTCAGAATAGAAAGGAGTTACCAGGGGCTGCGGGGGTGGTGGGGGGTAGGAAGTTAGTGTTCAGTGGGCACCTAGTTTCAGTGTAGGATGGCGGAATATTCTGGAAACGGATGCTGGTGATGCTGCACAACACGTGAACGTACTTCATGCCACGGAATTGTCCAATGGAAAAATGTTAAAGTGGTCAATTTCATACAGTGTATATTTTGCCACAAAAGAAGAAGTACAATAAGAACTAAAAATGAACAATAAGAACTGACAAATGGGGAGAGGCTTCTGCCTAAGAATTTGATTTCACCCAAATTTAAGAAGGTCTCCTTGAAAATTTCAAACTGGTTTTTTGTTTGTTTGTTTGTTTATACTGGGAATTGAAATGAAGGGTGTTTAACCACTGAGACACTGATCCCAGCACCACCCCCCCCTTTTTTTTTAAAACAGGATCTCACTAAGTTGCTGAGGCCAGCCTAGAGCTTGTGATCCTCCTACCTCAGCCTCCCAAGCCACTGAGATTACAGGCGTGCCCCACCACACCCGGCTCAACCCGTTCTTCGCTCTGAGGTAGATGTTTCCCTTAGCAAAACCCCTTAAAGAAAACTCAGGCACAAAAATGTGTCTGCCTCCTGGTGGGTGTTCAGTAAACACAGAGCAGGTTTTTGTTTTGTTTTGTTTTGTTGTTTTGTGTTAATTCAAAGGAGACCCAAAGCCCAGTCTGGAATGAGGATGGAGAGCCTAGTTGCCGGGTGTAATTCAGAGACATACTGTTTTAGCCTTGCCTTGGTAATTAGAGGAATAGAGAATGGAAGAAAGAAGTATGGGAGGTGATTTAAAGGGGAGTAGAGAAAGGAAACGCTTGGGAAGCTGAAGTTTAGGGAGGACGCTAGTGGCAGGGTGGGGTTCCCTGTGCTGGGATTGGCCAAAGACCTCCAAGAAGGAGATACCTAGAATATACAGCTAGGGATGAGCATGGGGTCCAAGGACAGGCCCAGCAGTCAATTTGACTATGCTCAGCACCTACTTTACGTAAAGCAGGGACATCAGCCAGGTGACTTTCATATTAGAGAAAAGGATGACTGGGAGAGACCCCAAGACCTGCAGATATTCAGCATGCACCACTCCCGCAGCTCCACCTCCGCAGATTCAACCAACCAGATTGAAAACATTCACAAAAAAAAACACAAAAAACAAAAAACAAAAAAAACAAAACTGCCTCTGTGCATCTGTGCTCAAGGTGCACAGTTTTTCCTTGTCATCAATCCCTAAACGGCTCAGCACAGCAGCCATTCACGCAGCATTTGCGTGGTGTGGCTATTATAAGTGATGTAGAAGAGATTGGCAGTGCACAAGCAGATGTGCATGGGTCATGTGCAAATATACCCACTGTATACCAGGGACTTGACTGGTGGCAGATTTCGGCATTCATGGGGCGTGGGGCACGGAACCAATCCCCCTCTGTCACATCCACAGCCCATAGTCCCAGGGCAGTGGGGCAGGTTGCTGAGAGATCAAAGAAAATACCTGGAGACAGCATAGGAGGCATAAGGCTTTGCTGAGAAGGTTAGGTGCCAACAGGCTGACAGAGAGCACCTGCCAAGCAGCATCCTCTCCATCAGGGTATGTCTTTCAGTGACAGTCGGCTGAGCGAGTGACATGTACCCAGTCCACAGTACCCTCAGTTCCACTCTGGTCGCCACTGAGAGGGGGTGTTGTATGCTAGGTGTCAGTAGTCACCAGCATTAGCTTGCTTAGTTTGCTTGTGCCATGTCCCCAGGAGCAACTGTCCTGGTATATGTGCAGAAAGTAGCTCCCTAAAGATAACGAGAGCTTCCCTGGCCCCCACTGCATGAGAGAAAGCCAGTCTAAGACGCAATGTCTCTGGACTTCTCAGCCCCGGGTTGCTCTCATTGTTCCTTAGCTTAGCTCTGTGTCTGGGAGCAGGAAGGGAGTCTTCAGGGACATGGTGTTTGTCCCCCTTTCCTTTGAGGATGATGCACCCTCTGACCCTGAGGGATGCCTGTGATTGTGTGTGTGTGTGTATGTGTGTGTGCCCTGGTGTGTATGTGTACATATCTTACTGGTTTTAGAAGGACGTCTAGAGAAATTATGCTCTTTGATTTTCTTCTGAAGAACTACACAGTACATTCAGTTATCATGCTCCACACATCCTCATAGGATTTCCTGCAGTTAGACTACTATAATTTCCAATCACCATTATTTGTTGATGATTCAGTAATGGTCCACGCCCACCAATCACGTCAACAAAGAGTGTGGGTTATGCGCAGTTCACTCATAGCAGATTGTCCTCTCTCAGCAACTTTTAGTAAAAAATCATGTCCACACATCAATTGTGACTTTTGTAGAATCAGTTATCTCCAATGGAGAGTGGCACAACTTCCCAGGTTAGTATTCCTTAGAATCACCTGCAGAGGTCATTCCCGTCAAAATGCAGATTCCTGGGCTCCAATGCTAAGAGATTCCTACTTGTAAGGTTTCAGGTGACCCCAGAATCTGTACATTAACAACCTAGATTTTCATTTCTCTAGGAGATTGGAAGCTGTTAGTCTGTGGGCCATATTTGGAGAAACATGTCCTAGAGAGACTTTATTTTTCATGTGGTTTTCAGAGATAATAGCTGGGAACACCCCACCAAGCTCTGGATGGTAGAGTGAAGAGGAAGGAAATGGAGCCGTATTAGAACGAATAAACTCCTTCCAAAACCAGTCAGCCTTGGCAAACCAGGCTTCTATGAGCTGAACTGTGTCCCCCAAAATTCGTATGTTGAAGTTTTACCTCCTACTACCCCAGAATGTGATTGTATTTGGAGACAGGACCTTTAAAGGGGTGATTAGCTAAAAATGAGGCTTTCAGGGTGGTCCCCAGCCACCAGTGTCCTTATAAGAAAAGGGAATTTGGACATAAAATGAGATACCACGGCCGCATGTGTGTCACCTGAGGACACAGTGAGAAGGCTGTGTCCATGGAGACAGGAGAAACCAGACAGGCCAGCGACACCTTGACCTCAGACTGGGGGCCTTCAGCGCTGTGAGGAAGCACACTTCTGTGGGTAACACCCGTCCTGTGGCAGTAGCTCTCATGGCCCCAGCAAACCAATGAGGAGCAGGAGCAGCCCTCCCCAACCGCCTCCAAGGTGGTCCAGCCCTCCCCAACCGCCTCCTCCTGGTCCAGGAGGTGGTGGTTGGCAATGAGTCACCCCACTGTGAGGCTCTTTGTTTTCCCACGCAGGATGCCAGAAACCAGGGCTGAGATATCCACTAATGTTCACTGAGGGACAAGCAGCAGGCTTGGAAGAGACAGAAACTGAAGATCATCAGCGACTGAGATGATGCAGTGGTGTCAGTTCAGATCTCAAGAGAAGCCCCCGCTCGTGTGAGTGAGGGAAGAGGATGGACACCAGAGACGTCAGCTCCTGGAACTCAGAAGCTGGCTCAGCTTGGTAAACTAGATTCATCCACAGTCACACGGAGCAGCTCCTGTGACTGATCTCATCAGAATTCCTCAAGTATTCCATGTGATGTACTGTCCAGCATCAGACCCCACAGAAGGACAGAGCTGATAGATTTATTTAAAGGTTTATTGCCAGAATAAGAGGTGTAATCCTTTTCTACTTATTTAGAAATCTACTACTTCACTTTTGCCAAGTCTGACAACATTCTGGCAGGTATTATGAAAGGTATTAAAAGATATTAGCTTCATTAGATTAATTGCCTGCTGTACTTGTCTGGAGAATCCCTCCAGCCTTATCTTCCTTATCTTCTCATCTCCTTCCCTCCAGTGTTTATTGTGGGTGGCATTTCCAAGATGACAGGACACAAGGAGTGGGAGAGAAAAGTGATTGCTGAGACTGTCACTCTGGAGGCTTCTGCCTAAGCTCCTTTCCCTCCTCCTACACCTCTGGGTGACTGCAGTCCACCTCCAGGAGAGCCAGTGCCACCACTGAGAGAGAAATGGGGCTTCAGGGAAGGCTGATCTGGGGTAGAGGTGAATGAAGGATAGAGGTGTTGGTTGTAGGAAGACTGGGGATGAGCTGGAGGTGGGGAGTAGAATAGGAAGAGGCATTCACAGAGAAGATGCCAAGTGTTTAAATGTGTCTTTCCCCAAGAACATATTGAAGTCCCTACTCCCCAGTGCCTGGAAATGCAACCTCTGTCTTCAGACGGAGTCTTTGTAGATGTAACCAAGTTAAGATGAAGTCATTATGGTGTACTCTAAGCCAATATGTCCCGTGTCTTCATAAGAAGAGGAAAATTTGGACACAGACATGGAGGGAAGATGCTGTGAAGATAGAGGTAGAGATAGGAGCGAGGTGGCCACAAGCCAAGGAATGGCAGAGGCTACCAGAAGCTGGAGCAGGAAGGGAAGCATCCTCCCCCAAAGCTTCCAAATGAGTGAGGCCCTGACAACATCTTGAGCTCAGACTTGGGCCTCCAGGTCAGAGAGAATCAGTTACAGTTTGAAGACTACGTCCGTGGTACTTAGGTGTGGTGGTCCTAGCAAAACAGTGCAAGGAGAGTGTGGAGAGCTGAAGAAAGACCCTAGTGGCAACATACTTCCATACTTCCTGACACCTGGGAAGCAGTTAGGAAATGTGTCTGCATTCATCAACTAGAACGACAGTCACTGCTGTGTCTGTAATACGTTGGGAAGAAAGGAGGAGAGGAATCCAAGTGTCAATCAGTGTCACAGTTTCTATGTCATCCTTCTTGGCAGATCAGTACCTTGCCGAAAATAGGTAGTTAACTGATGTGTGGATGAACCGATGGATTTATTGTCTTCGTTACCCCACACCTGTTTGTGGACTCAGGGTGCACAATTCTGCAGTGAGGTCACTTGTTTTTTGGGAGTTGTAACAGTCAGTTATTGGTCTGAAAACAAAAGCCAGTCATCTCATCATGGGCAGTTTTATCCCCTCATGGTGTACCAATGAGGGCGAGGAGACAGAAGGGGAGGAACTTAGAGAAAGAGAAGGGAGAGAGGAAGGAAAGGAGAGAAGGAAAGAGGTTTCTGCTAGGAATGCAGATGTGGGGAGAGCAGCTCCTGAGAGGTTCATAGGTAGAGAAACTTCCCCCTTCGATTCTCCTTAGGAAGGGGATGGACTTCATTTAGGACACCTCAGTAAGGTCAGGCCCACTGACAATCTGGGTCTGCAAGCATCAAGTTTTCAGGGTGGAGAAAGATGTTTCATGAGGCCAGAGAGGATTTGTCTAGTTTGGCTCTTGAAGAGAAGGGGCAGCAGGGCAGGGTGAGGACAGGAGGTAGGGACAGGCCCTGTGAGGAGCCAGCAAGAGGGAGATGCTAGGTTGAGAGGAAGGACAAAGCCAGGGGCTGGGCATCTGCTTTAATGATGCATGCTCCTAATTTCCACCGTAGTTGGACTCGCCTGCCTGATTTCTGGGTCTGGAGACATCTAGGAGCTCAACTAAATCTCCAAACCCACAAACTGATTACGTCTACTTTGCACAGGCCACAGGAGCTGCAAGCATCTGCACTCGCTGGCTCACTGGTAGGCAGTGGGTATGCCAGCTGGCTGGGAGCTCTGGTGGTTACACACCAGGTATTGTGTCTCCATCTTGTGAGTGGGTTTCAGGGGGCAGCAGCCCAAGGACGAGCATTCTAACAGAGGACATGGAAGCAGCCAGTCCTAAGAAAGCTGGCACTGATTAATTCCCATTGCATCCCATCAGGTAAGCAGTCACCTGGCCAGGCAGATGCAAGAGGAGGGGAAATAACCACCCTCTTCTAAAGCGGAGAATGAAAGGATGTATTGCCATTTGTCTGTAACCAGGGGCGGCAGGTGGAGCTTTAGAAATGGAAGTCTTCTGCGCCTATTAAAACTGCTGGCTTTGCTTCAGTATGAAGTATCTCCAGTCTCGTTCAGGACTCTACATTGTTTATCAGAGTTCTGGGTAGGGGGATTTTTTTATGACCCAAGTGAATATCGACTTGCCTCTGGTTTAATATGGGAAAAAATAGCAGCATCAGGAGAAGATGCAGAAAAACAGAGGGCTATGTGGACTAGTGTCCTGAGAAGCTCACAGACGTTAACACTTCCTCTAACATTAGTACATAAATAAACACATAATAGTGTGATCTTCTGTTACAGAAATAGCAATCATAAATAATAAAAATAGAAATATTTAAATGCAGCGATCTTAGGAAATAGACTGGGCACCAGGGGGATATACATGCTGATTTAAAAGTTTCTAATGTTTTATTTGAAATATTTTTGAAAACAAAATTAAGCTATCCTTGACTATCTGGCAAAGATTAAATATAGTGACAAATTCTGTTTGTGCAAGGTATTTCAAAATGGGTTTTTAGGGATTGTTGAAGGAAATAGAAATGGGCACAGCCTTTCCAGAAATGTTTTGCAAATGTTCACATGTTCTTATTCAGCATTCCCCTTTGAGGAATTTGCCTTAATTTGCCTTTCACATTTTCACAAAAATGTGAAAAATGGAGGCAGAAGATGTCCAGCATTGTAGTTTGGGTCTGAAACATCTCCAAAGGCTCATGTGTTAAAGGCTTGGGGATGGCACCATTGGGAGGTGGTGGAGCCTTTAAAAGGACCTAGTGGGAGAACTTCCAGTCATGGGGGAGTGTCCTTGAAGGAGACTGTGGGATGCTGGGGCCTCTCTCTCTCTCTCTCTCTCTCTCTCTCTCTCTCTCTCCCCGTCTCTCTCTCTCCCTCCCCCTCCCACACCTTTCATTTTCCAGCCAAGAGGTGAATGGCTACCTTATGCCACATGGTCCACCATGATGCACTACCACACAAACAGAAGCCTAAAAGCAATGGGTTCATCCAGTCATGAACTGGAACCTTCAAAACTATGAGCCAAAACAAACCTTCTCCCTTTATTAGTCATTTCAGTCAAGTATTTTGCAATAGTAATGGAAAGCTGACTACACGAAAGCTAATTCTGAAAGCAGCTACCAAAACAGCAACAATAACAGCATTGCAACCACTCAAAATTAAACCAAGGACGTCTGTACGTCAACCATTCAGGAAAGATGACAGTTTCTCTGCATTTTATAAAACAAGGGTCATAAGGAATAATTTCCAGTGCACTTGGGAAAACACCAAAAGAAAACCAGAACTCGTGGTATCACCTCTTTTGAATGAGATCATTCTAACCAATATCCACCACTCTTTTTCAAGAAATAAGTATAACAGGCCATATATATACAGGCCACACACCTATAATCCCAGTGTCTCAGGAGACTTAGGCAGGAGGATTGCAAGTTCCAGGCCAGCCTCAGCAACTTCGCAAGACCCTGTGTTAAAACAAAAAATAAAAGACTGGTATTTTAGTCAGCTTTTTTGCCGCTGTGACCAAAAGACTTGACAATAACAATTTTAAAGAAGGAAAAGGAGCCGGGCGTGGTGACGCATGCCTGTATTCCCAGCACTTGGGAGGCTGAGGCAGGAGGATCACGAGTTCAAAGCCAGCCTCAGCAAGGTCAACGCACTAAGCAACTCAGTGAGACCCTGTCTCTAAATAAAATACAAAATAGGGTTGGGGATGTGGCTCAGTGGCTGAGTGCCCCTGGGTTCAATCCCCAGAACCAAAAAAAAAGAAGAAGAAGAAGAAAAAGGTTCTTTTGGCGCTCACAGTTTCAGAGGTCTCACTCCATACATGGCCAACTCCTTTGCTCTGGGCCCAGGGTGAGATAGCACATCATGGCAGAAGAGTGTGGCAGAGGACAGCAGCTCAGGACATGGCACCATGAAGCAGAGAGACAGAGCTTCCCCCACCACAAATAAAATATAAACCCAAGGATGTGCCCCCATTGACCGAGCTCTTCCAGCCACACCCCACCTGCCTACAGTTACCACTCCCTTAATCCATATCAGGGAACTGATGCACTGACTGGGTTAAAACTCTCACAACTCAATCATTTCACCTCTAAATTTTCTTGCATTGTCTCACACATGAGCTTTTGGGGGACACCTCATTTCTAAACCATAACAACTAGGGATGTAGGTCAGTGGTAGAGCACCCCTGGTTTCAATCCCCTTTAATGAAAAAGAAAAGAAAGAAAAGTAACACCATTCCAAACAGAATGCCAGAATCTTCATATCAAGAAGAGAAAAAGGAAGACTCATCTCCAGATGACTTGTAACAAGAGGAAAATCAGCAAAAATGTCACTGAATGCCTTGTGATCACTGGAGCCATTTTATCAGCTTGGAAGACAGCCATGGTCTTACAGAGTTTGTTTTTTTAATCTCTTGCTCGACCTCTCTCTGTCTTATTTATCAGAAAGTTCATTATGTACTTCTTCATTATGTACTTCTTTCCATCCATCTCAGTGCTGAGAATTCAAAGTTCAATTGCTCAGCCCAAAGGAAACAGATGGGAAAACCCAGTTGTTTAGATCAAACCCAGCACTGCCTCCCTGGGCCACCATGCCCTGTGGGTGCCCATTCATGCCTCAAACTCATACCTGAAGGCTGTATCACCTTGGCCCACTCGCTTATCCTGGCATGATATTCTGCCTGACAGCTGGATTTAGGAATGTCACAAATGCGTAATGTTGTGATGAGCCTGGTTCATCAGCCCAGACACCTCTGCCTAGACAGAGAGACAGACCCATAAATAGATAGATACATAGGCAATACATAGACACATACAATCATATATGCACACATGCATGTATATATACACAGACAGATGCATAGGTATATCAATCTATAGGTAGATGATAGATACAAAGATACATAAATCTATACATGAATATATGGATACATAGAGAAATAGATATAGATAGATATACACATATAGATATACACTTAGCTACATAGATCTATAGGCACATGATAGATAAACAGACAGCTCAGTGCATAGATATACAGATACATAGAAAGAGACAGAAATAGATACGTAGACCAACATCTGGATAGGTAACTTCCCATTTGAGTCCTCAGTGGCCTCTACCATCAGTGTGCGTTGACTGCGTTTAGGCCATTTTTTTTTTTTTTTTTTTTTTGGAACCAGGGATTGAACTCAGGGACACTCCGCCACTGAGCCACATCCCCAGTCCTATTTTGTATTTTATTTAGACAAGGTCTCACTGAGTTGCTAAGGGCCTCGCTAAATTGCTGAGGCAGGCTTTGAACTCGCAATCCTCCTGACTCAGCCTCCCAAGTTGCTTGGATTACAGACGTGCACCACCACGCCTGGCCTTAGGCCATCTTAATGTACCAGAAAGAGCCAGAAAGCAGGGTATCTCAGCAGAGAGAGGGTGGGAAAGGAGTCATTCCCTTTCCTCTCAAAGTTACCCACCTACTAATTCAGAAACCAATCTACCAACCAAGATTTTCTAAACAAAGTCAGGCCAAAAAACCTCATGTTAAATTGACATAAAAACCTTCCCTAGAGTAGTTAATCCCCAGTCATTTAACTTTCATATTAAAAGACCTGTTGAAATGACTTCCTTACATCATCCAGCCGCCACTGCCCACCCTGCCACCCCCGCTACCCCAAAAAAACCTCTAAAGAGACCAAGCTGGGTAATTGTAGGTAACTTCTCTGATATCAAATCCTAAGCCTAATTGGACATTCTACTAAAAAGCTGTCATTCAAACAGAAAAGGTGGGGGAAGGGAAGCTACCTATATAACTTAGAATGCTCTCCTTGTCCTCAACATGCGCAAGACCCATCTCTTGAGGGCCTTACCTCCAAGGGCACGTTCCACACCACAGCAGCTCATGAAAGTGATTTCTCCAGAACCTGCCTGAGCAGCTAGGCACCGCTCGGCGTTAAGCCTCCGGTGTTGTTAGAGTTCAGCATCCTTTTCATCCATACCTTACAATTTTTATTAGAAACATGTTTTATGTCTTCCCTTTATATTACATCATTAAAAATAGAGCCAGCCCAGCAGGATGACTAATGTTGAAGTACAGGAAACACCAGTGAAAAAGGACCAGAAAGCAATGACAGCTCCTGGCCAGAAAAACCTTCAAAACAAGGAAATAAGGCAAAGGAGTAGGAGGCAGGTCCCTTTTGCTGCCTTAGTGGGTATACTGGGTGGAAAAGTGTCCCCTCCAAAAAAAACAAAAACAAAAAAAAGGCCTTCCCAGAACCTTGGACCGTGATTTCACTTGGAAGCAGGGTTTCTGCATATTCAATTAGACAAGAGGAGGCCATACTGGGGTACAGGTGGCCCCAATTCATTCTGACTGCAGTCTTAATAAGAAAAAGAGAGACACAGAAAAAAACACCCAGGGAAGAACACCCAGAGAGCAGGGCTGCCTGCACAAGCTGAGGAACCCGGGGTGCTAACAACTACCAGAACCTTTGAGAGGAGAGTGGACCCTACTCCAGTCTCCAGAGCATCTGGCCCTGCTGCTACCTTGACTTTTTGGTGATTTTTCTAGCTTCTCAAGATGATAAATTCTGGAATTTTTAGCCACTCCATTGGTGGCAACATGATACAGCAGCTCTAGAAACAAACACATTGGGCATTGTCTAGCAGGCTCACCCAACTACCAAGATGCTTCAGAAGACTGTTTCTTCTACTTACTAAATAAGGGCTCAGTCTCTGAAGCTGCATGTTAACTGGTAAAGTCACAAATTATTTCAGTAAAGATACAAATAATTTCTGTCTCGTAAACATTACCCTATAGGTTGTAATTTTATTGCTCTGTAGGACATTAATCAGTCTTGTTTCAAACTCAGCAAACACACCAGAATATCTTCTCTGGTGGAAATAATTCCTATTCCTCTTACTGGTCCCTCACTGCAAATTTGAATAAAATCTTTGACACTTCATTCTAGAGATGTACAGGAATCATGCTTTTAACTTTTTGAAAATCATGCTTTAACAACACACAGAATCTTCAGGTTCTGGACATCTTTTTCTTTTTCTTTTTCTTTTTTTTTTTGTGGTGCTGGGGATTGAACCCAGGGCCTTGTGCATGAGGTTCTGGAAATCTTATGCAATGGTCTGAATCAATGTCCCTCTGAAGAGAGCAAAGTCCTGTCCTCGAATGTGCTTCCTCGGTGGGCTGTCCTAGGCCTGTGCCCCCTGTGGGGATTCATGACTATTTTCAAGATAACCTGTTGCAGTTTACATAGTTCTTATTAGAAAGTCATTTTTCAGGCCAACACAAATCTTCTTCCTACTCTTGCCCACTAGTTTGAATTGTGCTTAAAACAGCTCTAGGGATATTGTGTCTCAAATCCCCTTTGGTATTTTCTCTCCCAGATAAATATCCTTAGATGCCTATTCTGCATATATTTTGTGCTTCTATCGAACTGGGAAGTTGAATTAAATTCAAGAGACCTCTTTCTTCTGAAGTTTTGCTGTGTTAGGTACTGTAGGCCCATAAAGGGGACCAGGTGCCATCCAAACACAGAGACATCACTGCACTTATAAATGAATCTCTGCACCAGCATTGCCAGATGAGACAGTCTCGAGACAGCTTTCTAAGATTCACTGAGGACGTGAGGGAGGCCTAATTCAGTCTACCTGAAAGTGCACCTTGTGCTAGGACCTAAAAGTTAGTGGGAAGTCTCCAGCAGGTCAAGGTGTCAGGGACATCCCAAGCAAAGAGAAAAAGAGGTACGAGCAAAAAGCTAAGAGGAAGCCAGTCGTGGTGGCGCACGCCTGTAATCCAAGCGACTCGGGAGGCTGAGTCAGGAGGATCGAGAGTTCAAAGCCAGCCTCAGCAACTTAGCGAGGCCCTAAGCAACTCAGTGAGACCCTGTCTCTAAATAAAATACAAAATAGGGCTGGGGATGTGGCTCAGTGGCCGGGTGTCCCTGAGTTCAATCCCTGGCTCCAAAAAAAAAAAAGCTAAGAGGAAATTCTGAAATCATCACTAAGTACGAGAACACCCCCCAGATTCCATAAGAACTAGATAAATAAAAAATGTGATCAGAAAAGATCAATGATAAGCACAGAAACAGACTGCTCCTGCAGAGGTAGGCAGAGGAGTGCTGCTCTGCGTGAAGAACATAGACCTTGAGCTACAGAGCAAGAATGTGTCCGTATTTACTCAGCCCAATCCAAGGAAAAGGGAGAATATGGGAAGATTCTCATATTTTAGAGGAGAAAAGCAAAAACTGGAAGAAGCAATAATCAAAGGAGAGACAACCTTGTGTAAAGATTTCAAAATAGGACCTGGTGTCAGAGAGCACGAGAGCTGTGGCTCTCGCTTTCCATACGACCTCAGTCAAACTGTTGAGCATGTCTAAGATTCAGCATCCCTGTCTGCAAATTGTGCTAATGGTAAACTTGAAGGTTTGCATTGATAACAGGCTCATGCAAAGTCATCCATGAAAGCAAGCATCGCAGGTCAGACCCACACTAAGCTCAACGAAGATTAAGTATTATTGGTCATTATTATATTGCTAAAATCCTTTATTTTAAGTAGAGATTTAAGATATGAGGGCTAGGATTGGGAGAAGAGAACAAACCTGGGAGGAGATCAAAGGCCGATGGAGGAGGAAGAAAAGCCTGAAGAGATAAAGATACAGGTTTCGAGGAGAAACCTTTATTACTTTTTGGTTGATGTACATCCCAGGCACAGGGGCAAGAGAGGGAACTGGTTAGACAAGATCACTGCCATCCACTCCCCCCAGCCCCAGGCTACTGGGCCTTGACTCCTAGCTCTACCACATACCAGCTGTTCCTTAACTGTACCTCCATGTCCACATACATAAAAAGGAAGTGACAGCTGTAAATCTACCTTATGAGATTGTTGTTCAGGAACCAAACAAATTAATATATGAAACTGGCTTTAAAAAGTTTTTGTGTATTGCCGGGCATGGTGGCCTATGCCTGTAATCCCAGTGACTCAGGAGGCTGAGGCAGGAGGATTGCCAATTCAAAGCCAGCCTCAGCAACAGCAAGGTTGCTAAGCAACTCAGTGAGACCCTGTCTCTAAATAAAATACAAAATAGGGCTGGGGATGTGGCTCAGTGGTGGAGTGTCCCTGGGTTCAATTCCCGGTACCAAAAAAAAAAAAAAAAAAGAGTGAAAAGCTTTTGTTATTAATGCCAAAGAATGTGTAAGTTTGTAATATATTGTAAATTTTCACATAGGGAGAAAGCCCTAGGGAAGATTGTTTTTGTCTTCTCTTTTCAAAGTTCACACTCTCTACTGTGATTTCAGTCTTAGATTCAAATGTAACTATGTAGGCTACACAGCTTGTTTGCTTAATTTATTATTATACACCTTGTGGTGAAAATGCACATTCAACATGAAAATTTATGGAAATACTATGCAAAATAGGATGCTTTAAGATTAAGCAAATAAAGAAAACCATTTAGCATTTCTCTCCAAAGAATTTTTAATATTTATATGAAAAAAAAAACCACTCCAAACCTAAACTTGGTAAATATTGATTGACCTGCAAATGTTCTCACCAACTCTCCTGGAACTTGGGTCTAAAAATAGAGGTGATCATATGGTTCTGGAAAAAAGGGAAATTCAGAAGAAATAGAAGAAAATAGGTAACTAATGTGAAAATGGAATAGGCAGTAAACGTGTTGAACTGGGGTACAGGTAGAAAATATAAGATGCTTCAAAAATATTAGATAACCCATCAGTGGGAAAGTTATGATATGTAACATCATTAAATATTCTTTAACTCAAGGGGAAAATATATATATAACAAACTGTACTATGGAGTAAATTTTCCTCTTGATTCTTCAGAGACAGCAATTCATACATAATTAATTGTTTTTCTTTTTTATTTTTCACTCTCTTTCTCTCCCTCTCTCTCCCTCCCTTCTTACCAGTCCGCCTCCCTTCCTCTGGTTCTTACATCTCAGCAAACAAATTAAAATATTTCACGTATTAAAAATAAAACTCGTCTTTGACTACCTCCTCCCAGGTGTCATGCAGAGAAACACTGATGGCTTCTAACCCAACATCCACTCTTCCCAAAGAACCGATAAATGCCAGGCTCACCCTGTGTGATTCAGAAAAAGAAGGTGGCTCTGTGGTAAGCTCTGATTGGTCCAAGCTGGTGACGTGATTCTCCTCTCCGGGCGGTGATTGGTTAGGGGTGGACCTGCGGCTAGGCTATTTCTAGGAACGTTTTCAACTTCGTAAGATGAGCCATCATAGGAACCGAAAGAGTTGTGTCACACCTTGGAGGAAAGCGGAAGCCATCATGAGGATATCTGGGCAAAGACACGGCAAGAGCCCTGGCCAGGTGCATGCACAGCCCAGGAGCAGCTAACCTCTGTCATTCCCGTGAAGCAACATCATAAATTCCTTCAGTTAAAGCCCATCTCAGCTGGGATTTTCAATTGCTTCTTACTGAGGATATCTGACATGATGCACACCTTTTCCCCCTTTTTAAATATTCTCAGAAGCCGGGCGTGGTGGCACACGCCTGTAATCCAAGCGACTTGGGAGGCTGAGTCAGGAGGATCGAGAGTTCAAAGTCAGCCTCAGCAACTTAGCGAGGCCCTTAGCAACTCAGTGAGACCCTGTCTCTAAATAAAATACAAAATAGGGCTGGGGATGTGGCTAAGTGGCCGAGTGTCCCTGAGTTCAATCCCTGGTTCCAAAAAAATAAATAAATAAAAATAAAAATAAATAAATATTCTTAGAAATAATAAAGTGATTATCTCCATTTACTCCTGGCTGTGGTCTAAATGCTTGTGTTCCCCCCCCATCCCATCACCATTCATATGTTGAAATCTAACCCCCATGTGATGATAGTATTAGTTGAGGCCTCTGGGAGGTGAAGTCCTGAACTGGAGCCCTCCTCAATGGGATTAGTGCCCTTATTAAAGAGGTCCCACGAGATGCCTTCTGCCCTGTGAGGACACAGTGGGAAGACCACCCAAACCTCAAGAAACCAGTCCTCACCAGACACTGAATCTGCTGCACCTTGATCTTGGACCTCACCACCTCCAGACCTGCGAGCAATAAATTCCTTTTGTTCATAACATCCCAGTGTATGGTACTTTGTTATAACCTGAATGGACTAATCCTATATTCCTCAGTCCACACAATCTGCTCTTGTCTTAATCCTAAATGTCCTACTAAACTATTCAAGGTCCACAATAATGCCTTGCTGGTCAAATTTGAAAGATTTTCCTTAGCACCCATCTTATTGACCAAGTAGGCATTTCTATCCCCTCCTTGTTGAAGTTCGCTCTTGGTTTCCATGGTCACATATTCTCTAGTTTAGGCCCAGTTTTCAGGAATATTACTCTCTATTGTGGATTCTTTTCTCAACTGACCTTCAAATGTTGACCTTCTGTGGAGTAAAGTATTAGCCTTGGATATTCCAAAGAGGGGTCTGGCCCTTTCCCTGCTCCTGGGAGGTAATTTGTAGGCCTCTGGATTATTCTATCTGATAAAGGTGTCTTTGTTCAGGATGTTCAGTCAAGTTAGATTATGCAAATACAATTGATTAATTGTGGTGACCTCAGACTGTATCAGCTTGACCTAGAAATTTGGGTCAGCAATGTGTGCATCAGTCTTGTCTATATAAATAGCCCTCATATCATCCTGGAACACTGAGGCTTGGGTGAGCTTCTGTGGTTGGCAGTTCTTCATGGGGGTTATCACACTGTTGCTGAAGGATCAAATTTTGCCTACATAACTCCTCAAGGAGAGGACAAGAGAGGATCAAATTTTGCCTACATAACTCCTCAAGGAGAGAACAAGAGGAAGTTGTGTCACCGGTCCATGCACCATGTTCCTTAGTAATTTTGATCTGTATTCTTGGCTATGATAAACTCTAACTGTGAGGAAGTCACTGATTTCTGTGAGTCCTTCTAGTAAATCACTGAACCTGAGTGTATTCCTGGGGGAGGGGAGAAGCACACTCTCTGGGCTTCTGGGATGAGTGTCCTCTACAGTAAGCTCACATGGGGTTGTGGCTTCTGCTGTCTTCTGATGCTCTCAAATCTGCAACGGCAGCCCAGAATTCTTTCCTGAGCTTTAGACCAGGATAATCCAGCCCCTGTGCATCTCCTTGATGTCTCATGAGCGTCTGCTGCTGCCATCCATATCCCCAGGCTGGCTGCCTCCTTCTTCTGTATTCCCTGTCTTCCACTCTTCAGCCAGTTAAAAATCCATTACTTTCCTGAAGGTATGGAGCATTGGTCTGTGAAACCCCAGCATCCAGGACAGCAACTCACGGACAACTGGAATTCAGTACATTTTTGTTGAAAGAATGAAGAGGCAAGTAAATAAATAATTAGCCCACCATTTAAGTAAATTCTATTTCATATAGACAAGAGCATTCCTATTTTTGAATCTGCAAACTAGATATTTAATTTGAGCTTAAAATTTTTAAAGGTGAACCGTTAAAGGACACATCTGCTTTAAATACTAAGGAGATGCAATTTGTCACAAGTGGAGCTGAAATTGCAGAGGGTTTATTTGTAGAAAGAGATGGTTGAGTTATTACATTTTACTAGAGTGTGGAGAGGTCAACATTAAAAAATATGTTACTGCAAGTGAGGAGAGAGTATGCAAAATATTTGAGTTCTGGGAAGTTCTAAGTTGTGACACCCCAGGAGCAAAGTCCATGATTGCCAGGCTCTGAGCAGTTCCCACCTGCCCACAATGCCTTTCCCCACACACCTTCAGGGAACTCTCTGCCCTTCTTGCCTCCAAATTTCCATCATTGATGGTATTTTGCTCTTGTCACCATAGTCATTGTTAAGTGCGTGCACATCACCTTAGAGAGGGAGCAGGCTGTTCTGGGTGAGAAAGAAAATAAAGGAGGAGTTTTTATTCCAGGAGAGTGGTCAGAAATGACCTGGATAAAGGAAGTCGGGAGCTTGGAAGGAGAGTTACATGTCCACATCGATGGCAAGGAAACACAGGCAAAACCCGAACCCTTGCTCTGCTGTGAGCAAACACCTCTAGCCTCACTCTCTCTGTGAACACTCTCTCCACATGAAACGCAGCTTTTCTGTCTGAACCCCTTGTCCTTTCAGCCGTCTTCGTTTCATCTGACTTGTTAATATCCACTCAAACCCAATTTAGGAATATCCTCCTCCAGGAAGCCTTCCTGACCAGCCTCCTTCAACTCCACAGGAGAGAAGGACACTGGCATCTTCCCTCTATGGCCACTTCCAAATGTTTCTCCCATAATCTCATGTAATGGGGACATCCACAGGCCATGCCCTCTTGGAGGAGTTACAACACACCCGTTATGTGCAGAGGTTTGGGGTCAAACACACTGGGCTCCAGTCCATCTCTGTCCCTTAATGTCTGTGGGACTTTAGTCAGGTTATGTAATCTCATTGGCCTCAGCCTTCTTATCTGTAAGAAAGGAATCACAATGGGAGCCAGCTCATGGATTTTTTTGTGAGAATTTATTTTAAAAAGTTATGTAAAACACAAGTGGAGGTGAGTAGACCTTTGCTGCATAGAAATTATCACTCATCTCTTCTTCCACCTACTGCAATGACAGTGTCCTCAGGAAGCCCCCCAATTCACTGCCATCCTCATTGGTGAAAGTGATGTACTTGTGTTTCCCAGTAAGGAACACAGGGCTCCATACTCACCACGCATTTATTGACCAGAATTTCCACATTCAGGAATTTTCTACCTGCCTTTCTACCTGACCTTAAAAATTGCTCCCTCTTCCATTCCTCTGGGCCCTGTATCAGCCTGCTTGGGCTGCCACACTAAAATACCATAGACTGGGCAGTTGAAACTGTAAAAATTTATTTTCTCACAGTTCTGGGAGCTGGAAGTTTAAGATCAAGGCTCTGGCTGATCCAGTTTCTGGTGAGGTCCCTTGTCCTGGCTGGCAGATGGCCACATTCTTGCTGTGTCATTACATGACCTTTCCTAAGACAGTAAAGTACTGGGTGCCCCAAGAAATGGGAGAAAGAGAGAAATAAAAAGGAGGGACAGGGTGGGAGAGAATGCAAGCTCTGTAGTTTCTCTTTTTACTCATTCTTTGAGGTTCAAGAGTCCCAACCCTACCTCTCAATTAAAATTGTCTCCTAATGGCCCCTTCTCCAAATACAATCACTTGGGATTAACTCTTCAACACACGGGTTTTTGAGAGGCACAATTCAGCCCTTGGCAGCCCTCCCCTCCACTCTACCTTCCCATTCACCAAGCAACGTGGGTCCTATTTGTCATATGAACAGCCCTTGCTCTGAGATTTTGGACTCAGCCCCCCACTACTTGCTCCTCCTTCTCAGTTGCATTTTTTTTAATTGGGATAAAATTTGCACAACACAGTTGGGCACTTTCACCATTTTAAAATATACAATTCAGTGACAATTGGTATGTTCACAAATCATGCAACCACCAATGAAGCCTCATCACCACAAAAGGAAACTCCTTGTCCATTAAGCAATTGGTCCCCATTCCACCCTCCCTGCTCCCCTGTGACCACTAATCAACCTTTTCTTTCTATACATTTGCCTATTCTGGATGTGTGGTATAAACAGGATCATACAAGACTTGCCATTTTGTGACTGGCTTCTTTCTCTTACCATAATGGTTTTGAGGTTCATCCATACTGTGGCACGTGTCAGTACTTCCTTCCCTTTTTCTCTTTTTTTTTTTCTTTTTCTTTTTCTTTTCTTTTTTTTTTTTTTTTTTTTTTTTTTTTTTTTTTT
>JAJEJO010000792.1:660250-675031 GCA_020662805.1 Glaucomys volans | reverse complement strand
CCTTCTTTCCCTTTTTCTGACTGAATAATAATCCACCATGTGGATGTCCTACATTTTGTCTACCATTCATCTGTTGATGGACATTTGTTTCCACCTTTTGGCTCTTGGGAATGGTGCTGCTATGAACATTGATGTGCAAGTGTATGAATACTTATTTTCAACTCTGGCAATGGAATCCCTGGGTCACATGGCAATTCTGTTTAACTTTTGAGGACCCTCTTGATTGTATTTTGGTCTCAGGCTCTTAGATTTGTCTGCCCTGTGTGTGCAATTTCCCTCTATATGACCTGCTAGGCCCTGGGATCCTCCCTGATTTCCTGGGTCATCAATGACAGGACTCACCAGCCATTCTCAGACCAGGGCCACTTTGACTGCTCACTTTCTCCAATTCTGCTCAGACAGTTAAGACCAGAAACAGGGCGAGAGGAGGGGAATGGAGGTAAAATTAATCTCACAGGGATGGTTGCTCACCTGACACAGGTGAGATTCTCAAATGGTTCCAACCACATTTATCTTAGTCAAGGCTTCTTTGTTTAAAAAGAAGAGAAGCTATTCTAGGTAGTTTAAGAAAAAGGGAATACAATGAAAGAAATGAAAGTGTGATGGTTTGAATATGGTTCGCCCCCTCTAGGTTGAAATCTGATTTCCACTGTGGTGTGTGCCTGGAGGTGGGGCTTTAAGAGGTGACTAGGTTATTAAGAGGGTTAGTGCCTTTCTCATGGGACCTGGATACTTTTCACAGGACTGGATTCATTACTGAAGAGCAGGTTGTTGTAAAGCAAGGTTGGCCCTCATGTTTTCAGGCACCTCTGGTGCTGCCTGTCTCCAGACACCAAATCTTTCTAAATATCTGCTTAATTCTTATCTCTCCCAGCAAATACCCTGCTTATGGGGGAAAAGGGATGCTCAGTCTCGGCCTAATACCATCTCATTCTGCAAAGACTCTGCTGATGAGTCTTTAACATGTCGCCATTAACCATTTCCTCCATGAAGAACTTTGGGGACCTCCTACTGCCTGTAGAACAAAGTCTGAATTCCTTATTGTGACATTCCATACCTTCTTCCATCTGAAAACTTCCAAACTTTCCAACCTGATTCCTCCATGTGGACTCTATCTAGGCAGTCTGGCTTTCTCCAAGCATGGAGAGCTTTGCACACACACTCATGCCATTCCTTTGTTAGAATGCCGAGCTCACCAGTCCTCTCCCACTGAAATCATGAGCCTCTGAAACAAAAACATTCTTCTTTCTGGAAACTCCATTTTTCAGCCCTCTTGCATCTAGACAGCATGACAGGTTTTCTGCATAAGTGTGGAGATATGAGTAACTTTCAGGCCAAAGCGATAGTATCTTCCGAATCTATTCACTCTCTTCCCCCATTTCTGCACTGGATAATGCCAGGGAACTGGGAAGCCACAAATTGAAGATGAAGGATTGAAGACACAGACTGGGTGGATCCTAGATCCCTGAATGACTGCACGGAGCAAAATGCCCGTCTGTGAATGAGATAGTTTTACTGGGTTAAGTCACAAGGAGTTAGCATTCTTTATAACAGTAGTTAACCTGCTCTAATAGTACATCATCCCTCAAGACTTTGCTCTAATTTAACATCTTCCTGTGACACCCTGTAGAAAATTTGCACCTGTCATTTGCACTTTTTTCTTTAGCACACTGCTTCTGGTGTTTGCCATTTAATTTCATTTATCCTTATGAGACACAATTTTATGTGTTCCATCTCCCTACATTATAAATTTCGTGAGGACAGGTCTCAGGACCTTAGTCTGTGAAAGGTAGACTCATGCCATGCCTTGATGGGACTTAATACATTGAAGGAAGGTGGTAAGAAAGAAGAACACCTGACAGTCCCCTTACACTCTCCCAATGGCCAACAGGATCTCATCAAGAGTCCCCAAGTCCAGGGACACTGTATATATCTGAGAGAGCTCCACTACATGACTCTAGATGGCTCTATTTACACACTGTCCACATTTAAAAATGCAAAGACTTCCCAGACACCAAAACATTTCAACCACTCCCCAGATTTGCAACCAAACCAGCAGAAAATGTTTACTACACAAAAGGCTAAATGGCTTATCTCCCTCCAGCAACTTTTGACATCTGCTCCTGAGAAGATATGGGGAAACAAGATGATATTAGCTATTTTCTCTGTTCCAGTTCTTTCCAGTCCAAAACATCAGCCTTGTGAGGCATTCTGGGGCTCTTTAAATCTCTGATTACCACCCTCAATTGGTAGTCCTGCGTTGGCTTCCCTGGGTGAGCCAAGAGTCTGCTTGATCCTGGGTCTCTTTGCTATTTCCCTCATTCAAAGACACCTGAGAGTCCCTTTACACTCTCACTCAAAGAATGAGGAAATGAAGGGCCTTCAAGATTTGAGCAGGGGAAAGCAGTGGCCTGCCAAGAGGGGTCGCAAAGGAACAAACCATCCTAGGGGTGGGAAATAAGCAGCGCATTGTCATAGAGAATTGAAAGACAGCAATAAAACTGACTAAAATTTTGTTTATTTTTTATTTTCATCATACGCTGGCAATTGTAACTAAGTCAGTCACTAGTGTGCTAATGATTAACCACCGACTATCTGGAGGAAATAAAGATGTATGCATATATATTCATGCATATGTGAATTATAAATGCTATTGATACAAATAATATGCAGCATATAATTTACAAAGAAGAATAAAATATGTTCTATTTTGAATTCCATAGAGTTGATTAATTCTCATAGAAAAATTTTGTTAATTTTTGCCAGAGATTTATATCTAAGTCCAAATAGTGCTTGCAATTCAACCATGATTTAACAAATCAGATACAATCCTGATCCAATAAATTTTTCCAATAAATTTATGGTCATTAATTCTGACCTATTTCTCACTTTTGCACAAATTAAATTTTTTACACTGAACTTAAGTTTTGGCACCAGGCATATTATATTTGATAATTTAATCTGTATTTGTGATGTTTTCCCACCACTTTTTTAAGTCTGGAGATAATCAACAAAATAATAAAGCAAGCCCTGATCTGTAATGTTCGCTGAAGTGCCTGTGTAAATACTCCCCTGTGGCCTATTGAGTGTGCAACACTGGGTATGGATTGGGAAGAAATAGGCACAGTGGCACATTATTAGTTAAGTGTCTCCTATCCAAAATGCTTGGGACTGAAAGTGTTTGATTTCAAAGATTTTTTGGATTTGGGAATATTTCATAGACCCTACTGAGTGAACATTCCTAATCTGAATATCTAAAAATCCCAAATTCTCCAAAATCCAAATTCGGCCACTCAAAAAATTTTGGATTTTGAAGTACTTTGAATTTTGTATTTTCAGATGAGGGATGCCCAACTTGTATATTTAACAATGGAAACTGAAGGAAGTGAACCAACTTGAGAGACACTTAGGAAATAGAATCTTGGCAATTTGTTAGATGTCAGAAGTGAAGGCAGAGTTTGGGAAATACTAGACAGATTGTGGTGCCCTCCATATCAGAGGAGACCTGGAAGAAGAGCATGCAGTGAAAGCAATTTCTGACTCTGGATGTGTTGCACTTGAGGTCCTGTGACACATCCAGGTGGATAAGCTAAATGTGTAACCAGATAAATAGGTGTGGAGCTCAGTGAAAGGAAGGACTGCAGTTGTAAATTTGGGATATATTGACTGAAACATTGGCAGCAGATTAAATCATGCAGGGGAAAATTGTGGAGTAAGAAGGGCTGAGACTTTCAAGTCTTATTTAGAGTTCATCCAGAGCAGATGAGCAAATCAAGAATGAAGGAAAACAGGAGAGTGGAGTGACCGTCTCTACAGGAAAACATGTTTTAAGGAGGAAGATGGAATTTTATGGAGCGATCAGGTAACATTTGGAAGCCAGTGTCCTTTGGATTTAGTGTTGGGTGTCTATGGCAAAAGCAGCCCCACCGAGAGTGAAACCCAAGAAGCGAAAGGAACTGCAGACAACAAAGGTGGGGGTAAGCATGCTTTCAGCAACTTCAAGGATGGAGCACATGCAGGAGAGGAAGGCTTGGGAATGATTAGTGCTGAGAATCGGGATTCCAGTCCACAGCGAGAGACGGACTCTGTGACACTGGGAAAAGGGGAGGTTTGTGGGTTTGGTGGTGGAAAGTGGAAGGTTTCTCCGCCCCCACCCCTTTTTTCAGTACTGGGGATTAAACCCAGGGGATCTCTGCTACTGAGCTACATGCCCGGCCCTTTTTATTTATTTTATTTTTATTTGAGACACGGTCCAATATTTTTATTTGAGACACGGTCCAAAGTTTGCCCAGGCTTGTGTTGAACTTGCAATCCTCCTGCCTCGGCCTCCGGAATCCCTGGAATTGTAAGCGTGCGCCACCACGCCCAGCTTTTTTCTTTTTTCTTGAAGCTGGCAGCGAAGACGTCCACTAAGAATGGGGTGTGAGGGTGGAGTGGCACTCCGAAGGGAGGTTTAGGACAAAGTGGGCAGTGACTATTGGTGCGTGGATGCCTGTTTGGTGAACTTGCCAGGTGAAGCGCGCGCGGCAGCAGAGCCTTGGAAGGAAGGGCGGTTTCAGTTCAGCTCCGAGAGGTACAAAGTGGAGAAACACACATTTTCAACTCCTCCCAGACAGGAAGAACTCTGGAGTTCGCGCTGTCCTGCAGGGATGCTGCAGTCCCTCCGCCGAGTGCGCGAAACAGGTCAGAAACAGTCTCCAGCCTACGAGGAAGCAAGGCCCCACTGGGCCACCCGCAGCCCGCCTCCCCGGGCCCGCCCCGCCGGGTCCGGCTCCCGGAGATCTGCTTCCTCCTCTCCAGTGGAGTCCGTCTGTCCCTGCGCCTCCTTCGCCACCGCCCAGAGCCCTCTGGCTCCACGTCACCCGCGCATCCACCAATGAACTGAAGAGAGACCGGACTTCGGCGTGTGAGTGACGGGAGAAGCAGCCAATGGCAGGGAGGAGGGGGCGGGCCGAGGCGGGTGTGTGAGCCGGAGCGCCCGCGCGTGGGGAGCTGCGGGCGGCGCGGCGCGGGGTGCGGGGGGCGCGGCGGGGGGCGGCGCGCGGGCGGCCCCTCCCCTGCCGGCTGCGGGCGGGCGCCAGGAGCCGCCGGAGTTTCCGCGCGCGGGAGGGAGATGCGGCCGCCGCTCGGGCTCCTTACAGGTAACGCGCGGGGCGGCCCCTGAAGGGCCGAAAGCGCCTCGGGGAGAGTGGAGTTGGGCGCGGACGGGCGCAGGCTCCCCGCTGCAGCTGAGCCGCAAGCCCCGCGTGGCGGCCGAGCCCGGGGGCGTCGCCCAGCCTGGCTGCGGCGCTGCGGGAGGAGTTGGCTCCGGGACCCCGAACGCGGGGCCCGGACGTCGTGCGCCCCGGTGAAGCAGCACCCGGGACAAAGGGCGCGGGGTGGAGGGTGCGCGGCCCCCTGCCTGCACCGCGGGCTCAGGCTCCTGCGCTCCCTCTCCAGGGCCGAGGTCACGGCGCCAGACCCTGCCGGCTCCAGCCGCACCGGCGCTCCCTCGGCCCAGAGCGCACTGGGCGGAGCGGCCACCTGGCCACGGGGCCGCGCGCCTGGCCGCCAGCTGGCCGCGGCGCATATGATGGCTGGGCACAGCCGGGCCGCTTGGCCGCCTGCCCCGGGTTACGAGGCGGCTCTCCCGCAGCGCCCCGCGTGCCAGCTACTCCGCAGGCGTCTGCGGGTGCCACCGGCCGGGGCGCCTGGAGCCACCGAGCTGCCACTTCCCGGCGTGGGCTAGGAGTTGGGGAAGCTGAGCAGGTGGTGCAGCCACCGCCTCACCTCCTGCGAACTCCACGGGGCGCCTGGTCTTGTTGATGTTGTGACTGTGGGCTGTGTGTGTTTTCTTTCCTTTTTTAACCTACACAAAAGAAAGGAGGAGTTAGGGGACCGATCTAGCCACAGTGAGTCATCCATACTTTGCTTTTTACTGGGAGCAGATGGATGGGGAGAATTCCTTGAGGAACAATTATAGTAAGGGTTGACTGGATCCCGTCCCTGTCCCTTCTCTCCACATCCTCGACCAAACTGGCGCGTGCTAGTTGGAGGTGGGGCAGTGACGCAGGCCCACTTAGATAAGAAAATGGCTACAAGCTAGCAAGCTGGAAAGTTTCTGGAACGGTAACTGAATGTGGAACCACATAGACAATCTTACTATAAGCAGCTGTGGCCCTCGTGCATCACTGAGTTAAGACACAGGACAGTAACAACAGGACACACTTACAATAGCATTTGGTGGGACGCTGCATGGGGGAGGGCAGTGGACATGGCTGGGCTCCTTACCCCTAGGCACCCTGGGTTGGAGGGGGACAGGTCCAGTCTCCAGGCTACTGCCAGGCAACTGAGTGCTGGGTCCGAAACCTTCCTATTCTCAGTCTGATTTCCAGAGGTACTGTCACATCTCAGCCTGGCACAGGGCTGCTGGCTGTGTGGACGGATTGTTGCTGGTGAGGTAGAAAGGCCACACAGAGGCCATGTATGTGGGAGAATATTCTTCAGTGGGTGACCGCTGCTGATTTTCTAGAGTAAGTCATTTAGGTTCGGTCTCTTCATTCTGTTTACTGCAGTCCAGTATGCTGTGTCAGCTCTCACTGGATCCCTGTGGTACCCAACTCAGTGACATTTGTTTTTGGGAGTCCCTGTTTGAAATTTTTTTGACCTTTTCACTGATGACTGGTTAATAATTTTTTTTTTTTAACCTTCCAAAGGTAGAAACTTGATTTTAGAAGTTTGAGAAATTGGGGATAAAAAAAAATCTGATTTGTTTCAAATTCAACTACTGTTGAGCCAGTTAAAACAGGCACAGAGTCAGATAGTACTGGCCCTGCTGCTGCTGTGGACTGAGGCCACACAGAGGCTCCTGTCAGCTCCCTCCAGCTGTGGCTGAGGAGCCAAGTCTCCCAGGCAGGGCATCACCTGAAGAAGAGTAATAGGGCACTGCAGCTCAGGGCCATCAAGAGAAAAACACTGTCCCTTCCTACTTCAGGACATGGGTTAAAATAGGGTGGAGGAAGCTGGTCCCCATCTCTGCCACCTCAGGTGGGCAAAGCTTCTTTTACCTGAGTTCCGAGCCTCCTTGTGGAACAAAGGTTGTTTTAGGAAGGGGAGTCGGGATCAGGGTCCCTGTGTGGTTGTGCAGGACACAAGGACACCTATCCAGGGAACCCATGTGTCTTGAATCTACCCCAGAACAGGGTGCCACTTTCTCAGTTGCACCTGGTTGCCTGGTGGGCTGCTGCTGTCCCTGGTTGGAGTAACAACTGATGGCAGAGTGGGTGTTCCCAAGACAGGTGGTCAAGGACTGGGCACCAGGAACTAATCTCTCCAGAATAATAGCAATAATGAGAGGTAGCTCCTTGCTTTCATTATTTAATCTTTACCATAGCCTCTGAAGAAAGTAGTGGTTCCCTACTGTGCTGAGGAAAGGGATCCTTAGGAAGACGGAGTAGCTCAAGGTCACAGCCTGCAAGTCCAGAACTGACTGGACTCTGAGAACTTTCCATGGGTTTCTAACATAGATATTTTTTTGCATTTGCTAATGAAAGGCATTTTCTGAACTATTCCACTATACAAGTGGACAGTAAATTCCTTAAAAGAAAGGGGCTTTTGAATATTTCCAGTGGAATCAAGGAAGTGGGGACCTTGGAAACCAAGGAGGATGAGTTCCCTGAGAAAAGTGGGATGATTCCATGAAGAGGCCAGAGCCAGCCTGGGCTGAGAGTGACGCAGAGAGGAGAGAGGAAGGAGAGGCACAGACTTTCCAAGGTGACCCTTCAAGAGAAGAGAGGAGGTCATTCTGAAATGACTCAGCCACCCTGTGGAATCCCAAGGGTTGGGGCCTGGCCCTCCAGGGCACTCCAGTCCTCGGAGCCCACAGTCTGCCCTGTGTATAACCAGGCCGTTGCTGGGGTACCGAAATGATGAGTCTGTTACGAAAGTTGGAGCTCAACAGGGAGGCAGGGTAGCTAAGCTGGGAGCACAGAGTTTCTCTTCCATCATAGCCTTCCTCTAAGGCCATTTAAACCTCATATCAAACTTTTGTGCAGTAATATTCAAATATTTGTGGTTAAACTGGATAATATCAGAATGAATTGTGTGACCTTTTATCAGCTCTCAACTCTATAGTGCATTTCAAATTGGTATAAATTGTCTTCTTCCACACTAATTTTTTGGGGAGTGGATTGATCCCAAAGGTGCTCTACTCTGAGCTACATCCCCAGCTCTTTTTGTTTTTTATTTTGAGACAGGGTCTTGATAAGGTGCCCAGACTGGCCTCAAACTTGTGCTCATCCTGCCTCAGACTCCTGAGTAGCTGGGAATGTAGGTGTGTGCTGTCACCACACTTGGTCTCCATAAGAATTTTATAAATCAAAGACCATTTTTATTCCCCCCACATGACCTCATGGTATCTTCCTAAGTATTTAATATCTCTCCCCCCTTGCTCCATATTATTTGAATATTTTTACACACACACAGATATGTATTAGAAGTAATTTTTTTTAGCTGAAATGAAACAGCGATCAGTGCCTGGATGGTGACTTCAATTGTATTTGAAACTGTAATTTGGATTTGAGCAATTGTTTATCCTTTCATTGAATGAGAAAAAAAGGCAGCAGATTGTACCTGGAATATTCCCCCAGTACTTCCTGAGAGTATGCTTTACGTCAGGTGACAGGACTCAAGGGACAAGCAGTGAGCAAGATGTGGACTTTTATATCTAGAGTGCAGATCTAGAACCTGCTTTCTAGGGCCAGTGCTGCTGTAGACTCTTGTGTCCTCCTCCCTGTTGATCTCCCTCTGTCCACTTCAACAGAAGGCTATAGAAAAGATGCCTGAAAACTCAGATTCTTGATAGGCTGACTTCTTGTTGATTCTGTAATCTAGAATCTCCTCTTGGAGATCTGGAAACAGATAACATCCAAGCTGCTTGCCCAGACAGGCCAGGATTCTCTTCCATCTCTGTGAAAGGAGTGGGGCCAGTCTCTGCAGGGAGGACGAGAGCCTTGGGACCAGTAAGCCCCACCCCCAGTAAAACCCACTAAAGGGGGTTTTCCAGAGAAAATCAATCCACCATGGGCTTTCACCCTCATGAAAGATAGTATAATAATAATAATAATAATAATAATAATAATAATGCCTAACCTCCCCTGAGAATTCATTAAAACCCTCATGACAATTCTATGAGGTCACCCCCATTTTACAGGTGAGGAAACAGACCCAAACACGTTAAGTAACTTGCCTAGAATTACACAGGATTGGAACCAAGCAGTCTGACCCAGACGTGATCCTGGCAAATCTAAAGAAAGCACTTATTGAAGGTATCGTGGGCATGGGGACAGATAAATGTGATTTGTGGGTAGTTTGACATTTATTTGGGTCATTTCCAAGGCAACTCTTACTGCTAGAAAGTTCTCATGCTTTTGCAAAGAGTCAGAGAAATCAGGGACATGCATGAGGCCACACAAGTTATTGATGACAAGGTTGGGGCATAAACATTTGCCTGTTTGAAAGGAAAGTTCAAGAGAAGTATTCCTTTTTATCTTGACTTTTAGCAGTATTGAAGGTCATATTCTCATGTAGAACTGTGTCCCTTCTTTGAAACACAGCTCATTCCTTTCTAGGACAAAGTATTGTCCCAAGCAGTCCAGTCCCCTCTCTCTGTGTGAACCACTAACCCAGCAGTCAGTCAATCGTGTGCCCTGCCTTGTGATTTCCCTTTCAGATTTCCATCTAATTGGCATATGTATCTAAGTTCCATAAATAGATGGTAAGCTCTTTTGGAGTTCGGTCATGTTTTGTATACCATGACCCCCACCGCTCCAGACACACACATGAAATGTGCCAAGACCCAGTAATCAACGCTTCCTGATTTTTCTTGATTGGATGAAGCTGATGTTAACTCTTTTTAAGCTTTGTAAACCGGCTCAGGGACTCTTAAAAAATGATTTGCCTGGGGATGTTGATAAATACAGGCCTGCATTAAATCAGTGTTTCTTCAAGGGTAACACATTCAGCTTCAGAAATCAAAGGACTTCCAGTTCCATAGGTCATGGGAGGGTCCAGGACTCTGGCTGTCCCACATGACTTTCCTGCCCACTATCATTAGAAAACCACGTCCTGTAAAATTTCAGCGTATGTGACTGTCTAGCTCTTACTTGCTCCAGGTAACTATGTCTACTGCAGATGCGTTCCCGACAGTGCGCTGGTGAATGTCTATGTGATGTTGTTTTCCTTGCAGATTTCTAACCAGCATCATGCTGGAGCAAGACGCGGGCAGCCTGCAGTTTTCAAAATGGCCGAGCTGGACGCCGATTTGGATCACATCATCCCGTCTTCTGTCCTTCCTCCTTTCTGGGCTAAGTTAGTAGTGGGATTTGTTTCCCTCCTGTGTTTTGCACGGAGCTATGATGGAGATTTTGTCTTTGACGACTCAGAAGCTATCGTTAACAATAAGGTTTGTAGCTTAATTCTTTTCTGGCAAACATGGCAAACACCTGCCTGTCTCTAAGGAATCATCTAAGTTGTTGTTGAATTCTTCATTAAACTTGGGTGAAGTGTTTGCCTGAGTCCTGGTTGTGCTGTGGATCTTCCATCTTTCCATTTATTTATTTATATCATCTCCTTAATTCAGTGCCTCTTTGATTGCTAGCGGCAAGGTCTGCCACCTCTGCTAACCTCGGGAGGCCCTAGTCCACCATGAATGAGAGAGGCCCTTCTCCTAAGGCCAGGGTATTGCCTCAGGAGTACTTTGGGTTTTTTCAAAAATTTTCCAGAACTGTCCAGAAAAGAAAGAAAATCCTGCTGCATTGATGGGTAGGTCTGGTCATTGACCGGAAGGTGTGTCGCCACCATCAGGCCCCGAGCTCCCCGCGAGGCCATCCTGCACTGAGAGTGTGAGAACAGCCTGCTGACAGCCGAGGGCCACAAGCAGCATGCTGCCCAGAGCTGGTGCTTCCTGCTTATTCCACGTTTGGAGGCTTTGATTTGCTGAACTTGCAGAATCCCAGGCAGTCTTGCTCACCCAATATGCTATGTCAGAGCAGGGAAAATGGAATTCTTTTCCCTCCCTAATCAGAGTGAGGGAAGAACAAATCTGTGTGTGGGAAGGGAAGGAAAATATTCAGAGAAGTTAAAATCAGAGTCAGAAACTCAGGCAGGGAAGACCCAGAGGAGAAAGACCCCAGAAGTGGCAGGAGATGGAGCCTGTGTGGCAGGCAGTCTTGCTCAGCAGGGAGTGTGTTGCTTGACCAGTGGCGAACCTGAAGGAATTCACCAGCCCACCTCTAGAACGGGCAGCTGTAGGAACTCCAGCACTGTAGTTGAATGCTCTCAAAAGATGAAGTTACGGATCACCAGATGAGGAAAAGCCGTTTTCACTTGGAATATGTTAAGGAACAAGCATGTCTGCTATGGGGGAACACAGGACTGATTTCCTGGCCTTTCATTTGTAGCATAGTACTATCATAAATTCTCTCCATTTTGATGGCATTTAACTGGAGCTTTGTCGATGTTTGCTTTTTTAATTCAAGTTCTTTGCCTGTGATTTCTTCAAGTTCACCTGGCAGTTACCACAGATGGTTTAATTTCAGTTCTTTTTTTTTTTTTTAACCACATATGAAAGAAGCGAGTAGCTCTATGTAACTGTTAGATTAATGGCTTTCTAGCCACAAAGTTGCTTTTCTAGCAAGGATTCAACTTGATTTTTTAAATTCCATTTTTCATTTTGGTGAGTTTGACTCTTGGGTATGTGAAGAGTTAATCCAGAGCTGGTGTCGGACAAGTCTAGTCAGCGTGAGCTGTGTGGTGGGGGCACACTACCCTGTCACCATCCAGGGGACAGCTCGCCCTGGATGAGACCTCCTTTCCTTCTCTGAGGGGAGGGTCTGCTGAGCCTGGTCTGGGCATGTTCTCTGGAGCATGGCCCTATGTTCCTGTGTTAACTTGCCAGCCCGTCTTTCTCCTTCCCATTGGATGGGAGGCACACCTGTGTTCCTTGACCCTCCAGGCCTGAGTGATGGGAAACAAGTTGTTGGTGGGTCCAGTGGTGTTGAAGATTTTCCAGAAGTTTCCTTGCAGTTTTGAGTTACCCTTTTGTTCCTTGAGCTGATGATCTTTTTTGAGACAGTGGAGTTAGGAGAATTTCAGATACAATCCATTGTTTCCGGAAATCATAAGGAAAATTAACCTTTCTTTCTGCTGTGCACGCTGCTGCGTGGAGGCTGTGCCTAATCAAATATTTAGGGCTTCAGTGGTGTTCATTTCCTGTTCAAAGGGAGGGTGAGATCCTCCGCCCAGTGCCTTCGCAACTGAACAAGCACTTTGGTGACAATATAGGAGTTTAGTCTCCCAGTTCTTTCACTGAGTCCACTAGGAAAGGAGGTAGATTCCATGGTTTTCACCAAATATCTACCCAGCTCGTGGACGGGGTGGCTGGTGCACCTAAGCCCTGACTGAGGCTGACCCCAGTGGAAGGGAAAGCCATCCTTCCCGTGGGTGTCAGGTGACCCGCTCTGCATCTGTGCCCTCTTCTCCAGCTGTTCCCTTTGTGTAGGCAAACACTACAGTAACAAGTACTGAACTCAGGGTGCAGCTGGAAATTAGGAACTCGAGGCCTGGAAATTAGAATGTGCTAAGTAAGCCCCCAGAATGTTCCTATTGAATTTTGCTTTAAAGAGAAAATCAGTCAGATTTCCTGCTTACTCCACAGCCTTGTTTTCCCTTCACACCATTTAGTTTCGTATTTTAAATGTGAGAAAGATGTGTGTTAAGCATATTTAGTGTAGTAATAAATTAAGTTAGGTCAGTAGTAAGATAGTTTTTTAAAAATATTTCATGATTTTTAAAAGTTATAGGGAAAGAATTTTTTCTCTGATTTCATAGGCTGTTTAATTCTTGATCAAAAATGGAAATTTTTAAGAAATGTGTTTACCAGCACTCGAGTGAATTGGGATAGATTTGGTAAATTACCTTATTTAGTAGCTATGGGATGATATAGTGATCTTATTTAGCCAAGTGGTCCATTTATACAGCATATATTAACCACCTTCTGTATACTCCCATTAAACTTAGATGTGTCCCACGTCCTGAGCTCAAGCCTAGTGGTATAAACAGTATGCCAGGTCCTGTGGGGAACAGGTGGGAAATGGCCCCAGACTCAAAAGGCAGTGGGATCCACTTAGGAAGGTCAGGGCTTGGTGGCTGAGATATGGATCTCAGAGGAGTTAAGCTGTGAA
The DNA here is from genome assembly GCA_020662805.1 of Glaucomys volans. Taxonomy (NCBI): domain Eukaryota; kingdom Metazoa; phylum Chordata; class Mammalia; order Rodentia; family Sciuridae; genus Glaucomys; species Glaucomys volans. Next base: position 661,811 of record JAJEJO010000792.1, on the reverse strand, counting down.
GAGTTAAGGGTGACCATCCAAGGCACTACTGCATGGCACATCCTTTGGGGCAGGAGCTGAGAGTCCATCTGCTGGGCCTGCAGAGGTCGGCAGGAACCCACCCCCCAGGAGCATGGCAGGCTTTAAACCCACAGTGATGGGGTGAGCTGAGGTGCATTTTGAAATGCTCAGCTTAGAGAACACATCAGAGGGCACAGTGGCCCCCTGGGAAGCCCTAGGTGCGAGAGGGTGGGGCTTGGCCTAGAACTGGCCAGAGAGACGGAGAGTAGTGGGCAGAGTTGGGAGCTCAGAGCTGGAAGAGGAAGAGGGCTTGGTGAGGGCCTTGGTATGGTGGGGGAGGAATCGTGACTTCTTGACCAGAATGCCCCTGGGTGTCCCTGCAGGACCTCCAAGCAGACACACCCCTGGGAGACCTGTGGCATCATGACTTCTGGGGCAGCAGACTGAGCAGCAACACCAGCCACAAGTCCTACCGGCCTCTCACTGTCCTGACCTTCAGGTGAGCTGTGACAGCAGGGCTGGGCGGGTCACCAGGCCTTGCACTTGACACTGTGCATGGCTCTGTCACAGGTTCCCAGCACTGGGGAGTCCAGGCAGTGGTTCCTGTGGAGGTAGAAGCCACTCACAGAGTCTCAGAAGTACATGCTGATTCCAGAGGAGGGGTCTGAGGGAACATGCCCTGGGTGCTTACATCAGCAGCACAGACTCCAACTGAACCAAGATAGCGTGGTCCCTGTGCAAGGACGAGGCACAATTTGATGAAGCGTTCCATAATTTTCTCAATTCTCCAGCATTGCACCCTTTTCTGGTTGTTCAGCACCAAGGGACTGGCATGATAATATGTCCGAGCAACACAGGCATCTAATGGCATCATGTCTTCTTTCACAATAACAGCAAAAAACAGTAAGGTATAAACATTTGTACCGTGACCAAGTCAATGTGCAAAACAAAAATGAAACTTAAAAACAACTCCCCTCTGCCTGTTAATCGGAGGACTATTGTGTTAAATGGAGCTGGTCACCTCTCAAAGGTTCTCCTTCCTATTGTTTCTCAGGTGCATTGAATACCTTTGTATAGGTCTCTCAGAGGAGCCTGGGAGCGATGTAGTGGAACCACCAGCATTTGAGAAGCCCTCAAAAGTGGCAGTCACTGACAGTGAGGTGTGTCTCTGAGGAGGGCTGGTTGGCATACTGAGAGGAGCTGCTTTTGTGGATGAGCAAGTTCCAGGACCATTTGAAATCCAGGGGCAGCCCTGAGTGACGAGTGGAATGCCACATCAACTGGGAATTCAGTCCTTCCTTTTTTGCACTTAAAAGACTGTCTAGCTTTCCCTTTGATTTTCCTCTCCAGGTGTCCTCAGCCCCACTCCCTCGGACACATTCGCTTCTCCGTTTTCCCCTCTGTGGTTAATCATGTCCACACTGTTTCCTCAGGCTTCTTAGCTTGATGTGTTATTAGCTTAATGCTGTTTCTTCACCAACAAGTCACAGAGTCTCCCTCGCCTCCTTTGAATACTTTCACACGCGTGCTTGGCCTTCAGACTTGCTGTGCTCCTAACGTG
>JAJEJO010000792.1:623272-655250 GCA_020662805.1 Glaucomys volans | reverse complement strand
AAAAATCTTTTCATCTCTCCCTTCTCTCTTTCATGACAGCTATTAAAACTCTTCAGAAAATAGTACTGGGTCCAGGGATGTAGCTCAGTGGTTGAGTGCTTCCCTAACAAATCCCTGGGCTCCATCCCCAGCACTGAGAAAAAGAGAAAATTAAAAATTAGTATTCTAAGATGCATGTTTTGTATATTTACCTTTTATTATTTGGACAAATAATACTCAGTCTTATCTTCATTCCCCTGTTATCTGCTACTCTGCATTTTAAATTCCAAATGGGATTTGGGTGGTGGTTCATGTGCCTCTGTTTATGTTTAAGGGACATCAGTGATGTGTCCCCAGGTTTTAGCAACATAAATTTCTTTATATTAACATTGCTGTGTTTTGTATCTTTACCCCCTCAACATTAACACCAAAAACATTTTTGTCCACTTCAGATAAACACCTACATTTTCCATTCTCCTAGGGTGACCCACTAACTGTTGTCCCTGAGGCAGGGTTCTGACTCCAGGCTAACTGGGATGAGTTGGTCCCCTACACTCTGATACTCTCCCAGGCTGTGATTGGTAGGGAAGTCATTGCAATCGGTGTCATTTGCTCCTCAGCTGATATGAATGTCTCTATGTCTCTCTTTCCCTTCCCCTCCCTCCCTCCCCTACCCCTCAAATAAGCCTTCCCAAATCACTAAGTTGTTTGTAGACACATGAAGCCTCTGACAGCCAGTCCCCACTGGCGGGAAGAGAGCTAAGGGGCATTGCATAGGCCCTGGTCTGTGTGGGGCTCAGCAGTCCCTGTTGCTGGTCAGACAGAGGCCCCCAGGATCTCCCTGAGAACACCAGCACCACTGGGTGGTTTACATTTCTTTTTCCTTAAGGTATTGGTGCAGATTATAATTCTGGTATAAGAAGAAAACAGCTCAGGCCTCCTTAAGACTTCCTCTCTCCCAGACTTGGACATAGGGAAAAAAAAGGAGTTTGGTGGGAATCCTTCCCCCAACTCCTCTTCAAATTTCTTTTCATGGCCCTGGGCAAATTGTTCCAATAATGTCCTTTGTTCCTTTGTGGAATAAGGGGTGTTGCAAGGATTTTTCTGGAAAACCTTGTTAAGAATGTTTCAGGTTATTCAGAAGAAAGAATACAGCCTTTGTAGAGAACTTTGCCTAAAAATACATATTATGCAAATATTTGAAAAGAAAGACAAAACCTCTCTCCTGATGCACGTGGTCCAGACAGTGATTGGATACAGTGCCCTCTTGGATAGCCTCTTATCATTTTTCTGTGAAATCTCTCTTTAATTTCTATGCCAAAAATTCATTGTAAGTGCTAAATGCTCTTTTACTTTAAAACATCATACTTCAAAACATTTTTTTATTTATATCAGACAGTATAAAGTTAAAGACTTAGGACAGTCTTCAACAACTCACAAATGTTTCTTTAAAAATCAGTTTATGCTTCTGGGCAGTTTTTGCATGTGATTAGCTGCCCACAGAGCAAGGAGTTTCCACATCCTGGGCCTGGTTTACCTAAACCACTTCCTCCCCATCACTCACGGGAGTGGCCGGTGCTCTCTGCTTCCTCCCATCCGTTGGTCTGTGGCTCTGTATTCTCTGAGAGTTTGGAGTCCCCATCTGTCCTCAGCACTGTAGGTAGCCACAGCTCTCAGAAGCTCCTCCTGTCACAAGTCCTGCTTCTCTGTCCTTTATCTTTCCCTCTCTGCTCCTTATTCCCAGTTCTAGAAGCACCCTGTAGGACTCATGAAGGAACTAACAGGGAGCCACACCTTCCCCATGCCAGGCCCCCTTCTGTGTAGCCACCTCCCAGATTGTTTTAGTGTGTCCCTGATTGAGGGTGCTTACTGCCCTGACTGTTCCAGAACTCCCTTTCATGCATTTCATTTGCAGAGCATATTATTTAACCCTGAAGCATACTGTCATGTGTCTTACAGAGCTGTTGAACCTTACCTTGTCCCTTGCTTCCTCTTGGAAGGTTCTTCCATGTTTGTGGTATTCATGGGTTGGATTCATCCGCTCATTCAGTCCTTAGCCCTTGCATGACACTGTGGGCTGTGACCTCCCTGAGATCATAATTAAAATGGAAAGTAGACCTCAGCATTCCATATGTAGCAGTGTAGGGGAAACTGCTCCTAAAAGGTATTCTTTCTTAACTCTTGATCATACATGCATTTGAAAGTCATGTGTATAGAGTAATTTTCAGTTATATATATATATATGTGTGTGTGTGTGTGTGTGTGTGTGTGAATATATATAAATTGTTATACATATAATTTTCAATTATATATTCCTTTATCTTAATTTGTAAGAATGATCCTTTATTGTGCATCTCATAGACATTAAAGCAGTTCTCAGTCACAGCAGAAGCTTTGGAACATGTCACATTCAGGTTCTAGTTAGTAAAGGACTTCACATAAATTAGGCCAGAACCCATGAGTGGAATTCTGTGCCTTTCATTACCAAGAAACATTGGGAGAACAACTGTTGGAGTAATCAGCCTGAAAGAAAGAAACACAAATTTTATATCGCTTCATTATCACTGAGGAGAAAAAGGGGAGGATAGCGTCACCATGTGGAAACGGGAGAGAGAAAGGCAAGGCCTTTCCTTCTGTTCATCTTGTTACTCACTTTAGAAGGGTTCTGCTTTCCAGGATGACCATGTCATCACTTTTGGCTGGAAGAGAGGGAAAGGCTGGAAGAGAGGCAGCTCGGAAGGATTATTCCTGTCTTTTTCTATCTGCCTGGCGGCTTTTAACACACATATAGCCTTCCTGTCTCTGTTCAAATTTATTTTTTAAATCTCACGTCCTCCGAGTTGCTGATGTCTTCCAGTGGAAAATCCACTTTGGGCATGTTAGGAGCCTAAGTGGCTGTGACTCTTGGGGAGCATGTTAAGTAGCAGCTCCTCTGTCTGTCCCGCTTGCAGCCCAGCTGCCCTGCCTCTGAGCCACCCTGCCTTCTCTCTAAGCCCGTCCTAGACCAAGCAGGGAAGAAGAGAAGCAAAGTAAGATGGCCCCAGAGGCTGGTGGCAGAGCTTCCCGGGTACGGGAGTGGGTGGAGGAGCTGAGGAAGTTTCTTGTTTTCTATGTCAGAGGAATGTTTTGTGTTTCAGAGTTTCAGTGTTTTTACGTGAATCTTTTCTCCCCTTCTTTTAAGGTTGCTGGCGTTGTCGGCCGCGCTGACCTCCTGTGCACCCTGTTCTTTTTGTTATCTTTCCTTGGCTACTGTAAAGCATTTAGAGAAAGTAAGCATTGTTTGCCTTCTTAATTTTGCAACTTCTTTGTGTTTTTGTGCTCTCAAGCAGTGTTTTAACCGGTGGGAAATTGTTTGCTTACGTAAGATCGCTGCTTGGCAGGAATGTGGCTCTGGGGGTAGAAACCCACTTTGGATGTACCTGTGTACCCCACTGCCTTTTCATGATGCGGAGTCCTAGATGAGGAAGACAGTTCTCAGGCCAGACTGCACATGGGAGTTTCCTGCTGGTGAAGCCACTGGCGGAAGCAGTAGCAGAGCTGCTGAAGCTCTGTTTTACCCCCGCCCCTCCCTGCCCCATGTCCCCAGAGGTGCCAGGGCCCGCTCAGCAAGGTTACACCTGCCACACCTCACCCCTTGGTCATGTTTTACATGTCAGGATAAAACACCACTTCTTCCAGTGACTCACCTGAGAGTTTAGGGACAGGTGAATAGGACAACATCAAGTGTGGACGGTAGTGGAGGTGACTTTTCCTGAGACTGAAAGTTAACTTGCAGGCAGGCCCATGTGTCTCTTCCTGGGCTGGGGTCCCCCACGATGATCATAGAGCTCACCACCAATCTGGGTCAGCCTCGTAGTGAAGCTGATGGTGATGCTGGTACCATCGTCTGTTTTTTCCGTAAGATTATGATTTGGAGGGTTGGGGTTGTGGCTCAGTGGTAGAGCCTCAGCACCACATAAAAATAAATAAAATAAAGGTATTGTGTCCATCTACAACTAAATATATTCAAAAAATAAAAAATAAAAAAGATTGTGATTTGGGAGTGGGAGAAGGGGTTCCATTTACCCACACCTGCTGTGTCCATTACAGTTACTTCAAGTTCTAAGGTTGTCCATTAATCATGAACTTGCAGACGCGTGGGGTAGAGATTTGTGGCCTTTCTGAAAGACAACTCTGAAAAGGTCTCATGAAGTATCATTTGATACATTTTAACACATTGTACCTTAAGGTAACTTCACTCTATTCTAAATGGATTTCAGATACATATAATGTATCTTTTGAAGAAGTACCAAATGTCTACAGATTTCACATGGGGGATGATACACTAGAGCTCCTTACTGCTTGTAAAGATTACTCTTGTGAAATAATGGAAAAACTATCATGAAACTTAAAATTCTGTCAAGTATACCAGTGCAATTTTTAGCCCAATTTTAAAGGAGCGTTCTTTCAGTGTGGTAAAAAGCTAAAGACACCTAAATTTCCTAAATTCTTTACTATTTCTGTAATCTAATTCATAAATTTGTGCATTAATATTTACATGTGTATGTTTTTAATTCATTTATGAATTATAAAGTTATATGTCTATACAAAAGATAAAATTTCTTTTTTAAAAAATCTGGAAACAATACTAAAGGTGAAATTGCTTAAATGTGTGGTTTTTCAATTAATTAATACTTTAACTTATGGGAAATTGGTAAAGTATGTTTCAGTACTAACATAAATATATTAACCATAAGTAGCCATTTGACCTTTCCATTTGGTCCAGTAAATTCTTCTGGCATTTCTATGTTTACCTTAGCATTGGAAAGAAATGACCAGGCTTTTAAGGTTTAAGTTCATAAATATTTTCAAGAAAGTTAACCTGGAAATATTTTATATTGCAAGTCACTCAAGGTGGTAGATGTGGCTTTTAAGATTAGATGTTTATTTGGTAGAAATTCCTTGGAGCAGTTAGAAAACAAATGGAGGAATGCAGGAGCCTTCTCAGAAGCCTGTCTGTGGTCACGCAAGCTTCCCCATCTTCCTGGACTCTCGTTTCCTGTTAACGTGAACCCCCTTCAGGAAAGGGAAAGAGTGGATCAAGACAGAGCTTGTGGAGTTGCCTCCAGCCTGGTCCCTGGTCCCAGCAGTCATGGACAACTTATTTAACTAGCCTTCGGAAGTTTTGAAGCTAAAGTAGTTTGCTGTGTACACCCAGCAAACTGTCATTGGTCCTGGACTCTGTGTCCTTTCTGCCCCCCAACTGTATCCACTTGCTTGGTCTGGCTTTCACTTTTAGAACATCAGTTTTCTCCCTGAGGTTTAAAGTGGGTGGTTTCAAATACCCATCTCTCAAGCTGCAATCTCCATCTTTGCAGATTGGTTTTCACTGCTGTTTTCCATTCCCTCTCCTTTCCGCTCATACACCACTGACAGAATGATGGAATTCAGCTCCAAATTTTGTCGAAGTTATGGAGGCTCAGAGCAGCCTGGGTCCTTAGACATTCTGGGTCCTAACCCTAACTCCAATCCTAACCTAAGGCCTAAGGGCCTTAGATGTACTGCAATTGGCTCCCTTGAGGGAAGTTCCCTGTGTCCCATGCCTGAGTGATTCTCTAAGTGCCCCTGGCAATGTGCTGGGCCTGAGCCCACCTCCAGCCATTTCAAGATCCTGTGACCAGATGTCCAGCCACTCCCCAATCCCTGCCCACCTTGTTTCTCAGGTCATGAGGCACCAGGACGGCCCCTCCACTCCACCAGCTGCTCTATCATCTCTTCCTCTTGAAACTCCAAACCCTCCCCACTTCACCATGTCTTCTTTGTCTACTTACCCCCAAAACTGGAACTGATGAAGTCTGGTGAGGCCTTTCCTTCTCTCTGGGGTTTCCAACAACTTTTTCTTATTTCTAGTTTTCTCTACCCCTTTTAAACATGCTGGGAGTAGAAGGCTCTTCTTATTTATAGGTACCAGCCCTTTGGACTCATCCTTAAACATCATGCTAATGTTCAGCCTCACACACGATGCCTAGGAGTCTCTTAAGGGGAGCCCAGTGTCCACAACAGAACACCTTCAGGGAGGGGAAGCGGGAAGAGCCTGTATTCAGGAGTCATTCTGGCTCAGCATTCATGAAAAGTACTTACAGTCTCAGATTCTGCCTAAAATAGCACAGAGGCTTTCCAGTTTCAGTCTTTCATTCCATCACCAATAATCAATGAAACTTTAAGGGCGTTTCATGTACCAGGCCCTGTGTTCAGTGCTGGGGATGCAAAAACTAGAAAGACAAAGTCCAGTGTGTGTGGACGTTTTGGTGGGGAGGAAACTCGGGTCCTCATACATGCTCTGTGAGGTCCTAGTGCTCTGCCCCAGAGCTGCACCCAGCCCTGTCCAGTCTGTGTTGATTAAAACAGAGCTTTCTTAGCAGGCGCTCAGCATCCCCCTCTCACGGTGTTTGTTGAATGGACAGCTGTGGCCTTTGTACCACTAATTTCTTTGATATCCTCTTTATTAAATTTCCCTCAATCCAACAGAACAGAACTCTTCATACTAATGGGCATTCAGGTATCTATATTTTCATTTGGAATTTGAAATGTCTTAAGGAATAATCACATTTTTATTTCCCTCTGGCTGTACAGAACCCAAGTGATAAATGTGTTCATGTCATTGCAGTTGTGATTTTTGTTCCCGCTGCCTGGGTTTCTAAGTGCTCGGCAGAGAATCAGAACTTTGTTGTGGGAGAATTTAAGTCCAGTATTTATTGAGATGCCAATAATAATACTGTTTAATGTTTAAATTTAATGTTTAATGTGACCCATTTGAAGATCTAGTCTTTATACCTTTAGGGTCTGGACATAAAGTTTAAAAAAGGGGAGGTGGGGAGGGCCCAGCATTAGTTAAACATAAACTTGAAGTCCAGAAAGGTTTTTCCAGAGGAACAGATCTAATATTATTTTATAAGGGAACAAAAAATTACATGCTCTGGAATTAATGCTTTAACTAGTTAAAAGCTCTTTCAGAGGCTGCGTCTCCTTTTCAGTGATCTCATTAGCTTCCTTTATAGATGCAGTGTCTGTATTATAAAGCTCCAGACAGTTTTTAACTGCCTGAGTTTATGAGGAAACAACTCAGGGCTCACCTCTGGAATCCTAGTATTTTAGAAAATGAAAAATTCCACTCATATAATGTTTATAGGGACCTGCCTCCTTTTCTTGTTTGTTTGTTTATTTGTTTTTCTTTCGTTTCTTAAGTAAAATGTCTCCAAGCAAAATCTTTTGCAACAGATTTTTTTTTGGGGGGTGGGTACTGGGGATTGAACCCAGGGTGCTTAACCACTGAGCCACATTTCCAGCCCTTTTTTATATTTTATTTTTTGAGGTGGGGGTTTCACTGAGTTGCTTAGGACCTTGCTAAGTTGCTGAGGCTGGCTTTGAACTCATAATCCTCCTGCCTCAGCCTCCCAAACTGCTGGGATTACAGGTGTGTGCCACCATGCCTGGCAACAAAATCTTTTTTAAAAAAGGGAAATGTAAAGGCAACATATCATTTCTTTATTAAAAAAAAAATCATCAGAAAAAAAATCATCAGGTCAAAAGAAGTACATGGTATGCTGGTTATTATTTCCAAATGCCCCAACAAAAGGTGTTATTCTTAGGATGAAATGTTTTGTCAATATTTCTTTGTTTTTTAAAGTCGGTAGTTCAGGTTGAAAACAGTTCATCCGTACTAGAAGCTTGCTGCAATAGTGCAAACAATTGTGTTTCTAAACCAGTCCCTTAAAATATTCATCTTGTGGGAGTTAGGACTAAGAAGAGAAATTTACTCAGTCTCACTTGAAGTGGGAAGGAGCGTCTCCTCCAGAGAGAAATGGATTCGCTACCCACCTAAAGAACCATTGTGAGTTCTAGACTCTTGTTCATAAGGCAGAGACAGAATCCCAGTCTCAGTTGGTCTTAACTTCTCGAACCTTCTTTGTTATTTTGCTCTCTTTTTCTTACTCCAGACTCCAAAAGCAGGGTAACTCTTACTCTCCTTTGTATTTTCATTCTGATTTAAGAAATCTGTTTTTCTTTGACTTAGAATCATGCAGCTTAAAAAAATGGGACCATAATCTAACTCATGTCACCCAGGACACCTGTTCATAGAGGCAGGCCTCTGCTGACTGAAAGCTGATGGTGACACTGATGTGCCTCTCTTCTCCGCCTACATGTTTCTGTGGTTCCTCCGTTGCCTGATTCCCCCCCACTCGAGGACAGCAAGGCTGAGTCTGATGCTGCGTATGGAAGCAGGCTTGGTCGGTTCCAACTTTTGAAACGTGAATCTGATGCTCATTGTGTTGCTCTGGCAGCTACAGAGTTGTGGCCACCTGTCTGGGTGGCGCGGTTCCCACACACACCATGATGTGCCAGTTTCACTCGGCAGAGATGCCAGGCGGAGAGTGGCGAGGAGGGCTAGCGTGGACAATGTGGTGCTTTGCTGCAAGGAAGCTTCCCCCGGAAGGAGTGCCAGATCCGAGGCACATGCTTCATTAAATCGCCACATCTGTTGGCACTTGTGGGTGTTAACACTGACAAGTGTCTTTCTGCTCTTGCTCCCCCCACCCGCCCTGTGTTCCCTATGCTCCGTCAGCCTTTGCCTCCACTTACCTACAGGGTTGAATTTTCTTAGATAATAGAGACGTGTATTGAAACAAGAAAACCCATGTGCTGGATCGCAAACTGTTGGTATTTGCTGGTGCAGGTCTTGCCAGAAATGAGGGATTCAGCAGGGAGCAAAAACCATCCTCCCCTGGGTCATTGGAGCTTAAGATTTAGCACTCTAAAAGAAAATGAGACAAAACTCTAGGTAATGGTGTCATCCTGAGGGGCTTAGGAGCTGTACACGGGCTGGGATTCCCTGTCTTGAGAATATTCTGAACAAAAATATTCATAAATACAACTGCACTGGAGGTGACATCTGACTCTCACAGTTTATTTTTAATTGTTTTTTAACAGTTATTTCTGATTTTAAAATGAATCTATTTCCCCTGTGCTTTCTTATATTCTTACATAATTTTTAAAATTAAAAATGTTTTTCAGGAATCTCTTACAGGATGGTGATTCCTTCAGTGTGAGGGGGTTTAAAGACTATATCTGAAAGTTGGAAAGACTTATTTCTGGCTGTATTTATTCACACTCAGAAAATTACTTTTTGGTATTAAATTGTATCTCATAATCACATAAGAAATATGGCATTATAAAAGACTTCTGAAAAACATGGAAATAGAGGAAGCTATTCATTGATTCAACAGGTATTTACTGAGTGCCCACTATATGCAAGGTTGGCCCATTGTTACCTGTCTCAGTCATCTTATCGAAATATTCAAAACTTGAAATAAAAGAAAGACTTGTGTTAGTTGCTAAATAGGAATTTAGCCACAAAAGTCCAAATTTGTCTAGATGATATTATATATTGACAATTACTGTATTACTCACCTTAGCAAACCTAGACTCAAAATTGATGTGGGGGATTACATGGGTGAAGCTATCCTAGGTCAGTGTATTGTCAGAAGTTTGCAAGGCATGGCTCCCAACATTCAGAATCAGTCCCCAGTTTAGTTTTTATAAAGCCTTTTTTGCTCAGCCCAGCACTGGAGAGATTTGGTCGAAGCTATGTCTGGTTGATCATGCACATCATACTACACAATTGTGAAGAGGACCTCTTTGACTTATATGGTTTTAAGAAATTAACTAAATTGAGATTTCCAGTTTAGATTCTGGAAAACTCAAAAGTTCATGTGCATGCTTAGTTTTGTGGTTCCCGATAAAATATTGGATAGCTAATCTGATTTAAACAGGCAAGCTCATTTCATATTTTCCAAGTTTTTGAAGGTAGAGATGGGATACAAACATAGCAATTCCAGATTATTTCATCTATTAGCTGGGACTTTGATCACATGGTCTAGAGACTTCTGTGCAATAGAAAGGTTGAGAGCCATACATGTAATTTTAAATATTCTAATAGCTACATTATAAAAAGAAACAGACAAGATGAATTTTTAATATATTTTATTTAGTTCAATATATCAGAAATGCTATTTCAATGTAATGAATATAAAAATACAAAATATTCTGCGTTATTTTTTTTTCACACAAAGTCTTCAAAATTGGGTGTCTTTGTTCCACTTATAACACATCTCAGTTGGGACTCGATGAATTTCAGGAGATTGCTGGCTCCATAATGACTCCTGTCCTGGAAAGTGGCAGGTCTGGAAAGTGGTCCTCTGAATGTGGAGCTGCCACTCAGTTAATAACTGGCCATTGAAATTTTGCCTTTGATCTGAAATTGCCTCTGTTGTGACTAGTGATCCTGAATATTTAATGATCACTGAATAAGCTTTTTCAGCAAAGAAACAGGACCTTCCTTTCCTATGCTTTCACTCTGGGTGCATTTTAGGGGACCAGGGAGACCTAAGGGAAGATTAAAGGGTAGGATTCTTCCAGGAAAATTGCCATTGAGGATTTGTGAGTGGATGTGGAGTGAGGACTTAGGGCTTGAGAGGTGGTGAAATTATCGGATGAGATGAGGAAGAAGATTGTTGATAAATCCAAAGGCTGGGTTTTCTGTATGTTCCGTTTCTGCATTCAGTTAAGTCTGAGTTAGCCATCCAAGGAGAAAGCCAGTTTAAATTCTGGACAAGATGAGTGGAATATGCGCCCCATCATTTTTATATCTGTGGAGTAATTTTACTTCATGTTAACAGGAAGTAAACTCTCCTCAAGAGAGTCCCTTGAGCATTTCAATGGGGGAACTGGGAACTTGTTTCCTATCAGAGGCCTGTGGCCCACGGGGAAATTTAATCCCTGTCAAATAAAATACAAGCCAGTTCAGTTACTCTAGGAAAAGAGGTAAAATGATCAAGGAACTTGCTTTGAAATTAAGAACCAGGAGCAGAACACTGATGAATCATATTCTGCTTAGGTGAAAAGTATGGACACAGATTGTAGAAGTGAGAAAGTTATAAAGTCAGATCCAAGAGAAAGTTGGCATGGGGTAAGCAGGTGCATTGGTGTCTAGTGAACAGCTGAACCTGGTGATCTGTCCACTTGAAGACAGTGGACAAGACTGGACCACAGACCTCTCCTGCTGAGCCTGAAGGGATGGGGGCAGTGTCTTTTGCCCCACTGACTCACAGCAGAGAACCCATGGTAACTAAGGGGATCATCTGTTGTTAAAGGTTTCAGTTTCCATATGAACTGCTCATATGAGAAAATGCTGAAGTGATTTCAGATAGATTCAGGAGAAGTGTTTGGGGAGGAAGACAGATGCCCTGAGCCACAGTGGTCAAGGCCATCTCTGCCTCGGCTGTGTGGTAAAAAGCCTGGGCTCTTGGTGCTCCTTCATGGAACACTCTGAGCTGTGATCACCTTGGGTTTTACCAGCCGGATCCTGGGCTCCATGCTCAAATCTGTTGTTCCCTTTCCCCATATCATTTCCTGAAAGAAATTAATTGACGTGTTAGCTTTAGGGTTATTTTGGTCAAAAAAGTTTTTAAAGCTTTGGCATCTGCCAACACTTTGTTAATGAGCGCTAGCAAATGCCCAAATGAAATAAGTAGCTCCCATAGACATAAATGCTCAAATTGGACCCAGGCTTAACATGAGAGGTTTTTTAAAAATTATTATTGTTATTATAATTGTGATCTTTGGGTATTACATACACATAGTGAAATTAATTTCTGCAAGTAACCCTCAAGTTTGCTTGATGGAACTAAATGTACTGACATATAATGGTGTTTAGTGGAGAGAACTTGATCTCTGGACTTTGTGCCGCCTGAACAGCTTAGAGCTAAGACCCAAAATTTAGAGGGGCAGACTTGGGCTCAGCATCAGTAAGAACATTCTAATGCCCCAAAGTTTAAAAATGCAATGGGCTGTGTTGCGCAAAGTTCTTCCCCATCGTTCAAGTTGCTCACGTCAAGATCGGGTGGCCCCCTGCTGGAAGCATCTTGGAAAGGATTCTGCTTCATTCACTGAACACGTGTTGCCTTTCAGAGTCAGTCAGGGGCTGCTGATTTGGTCAGTAAGATTTCCAGTTGCTCCTGAAAGCCAGGCATGGTGCCAGAGGTGCAGCTGTGTACAAGCTTGCTACCGAGAGTGCTGCACTCGACCTTCAAGGAGCATCAGAATCATTCAGAAAGCTCATTGAAGGGCTGATGGCTGGTTTCCCTCCTCAGAATTCCTGCTGCAGGAATTCTGGGTGGGACCTGAGTGTGTTTCTACCAAGATCCAGGAGCAAGTCCTGGGACTCCACGTTGTGACTAGCACTGGTTTAGGGCAGTGGTTCTCAGCTGGGGGTGATTCCCACCTACCAAGGTCATTTTGCAGTGTCTGTGATATCACCGGGGTTGGGGGTGCTACTGGCATCTAATGGGTAGAAGCTGTGGATGCTGCATCTAGAATGCATGGCAGCCCCACAGCAAAGGCCCAACCGGCCCAGTGTTGGTAGTGCTGATACTGAGGAGCCCTCATCTGAGGTGGTGACAGAAAGTCAAGTGTTTAGAACAAGCTGTGAGTAGATGGTAACAAGATTATGATGATGGATTGTGATAAGGGCAGTCTAGAGGCCATGACGAATCCTAACCTAATCCAGGAGGTCAGTTAGGGCACCTACCCACAGGGGCAGTAACGCATGCAGTAGGCCATTTGCTGCAATGAACCAAGTGAATTTGGAAGGGAGGCTGCCTGGGAGGACGGGGCACCGTTTTGCAGCTTAAGTGACATTTGACAGCTTTATAAGACCCATAGAATTTTGCCAGGGGTGTTCTAGCCTCAGGGAACCGAGTAAGCAAAGCCAAGCTGGAGGTGGGTGAGTTGGCCGATGTGCCCAGAATGCAGCATAGACCCCCCGGGAGACTGGAAAGGTGCCAGGTGGTCACATTAGCAAAGCCACTAATGAAGGCCACTTTCAGAAGGGTGGCATTTAGCCTGAAGGCAGCAGCAGCAAGTGTCAGACCCATCAGGAATCAGTCCTGCTCACAGTTTGCTGAGAGCCCCATGTTCCAGCTACCCAGCTGAGCTTTGTTCTCTGACCGTAAGTCTCTACCCGTATGTGGAAGGTGCCAGGTTAAGAGCGCCTCCCCAGAGCAGTCACCCCTCCTGCTCTTCGGACATGCAAGCCTTCAATCCATCTAGGGCTTTGCAGATTAGTTCTTGAGGATTCACAAGATTTTAATCCCTCCATTTGGGGTCTGCATGTCACACACATACACACAAAAGGACTTCTTATTAGTGTCCTGAGCAAGCAGTTTGATGAGAACCAACACGTGCCTTTTATACTGTGTACCACGTGGGGCACACTTCATGACAGGGTGACTCAGCAGCCACCCCTTGACTGCTCATGGTAGCCCATTGGCAGTTCCACCTCCCTCTAAGCCAGGGAGTTTTGCTGACTCATATGTGGGAAGTGGGTGTTGAATGTTTCCTGTGGCCCTGACACTGTACCACGTGATTAATGGGTAGTTTTTAACATGGTTTTTAATACATCATGTGGCAAAGAAGATCTAAAAGGTACTAAAGGTTAGACAATGAAAAGTCAGACCTCCTCCCTCCTTGCCCAAATTTTTCTTAGAACTTCTCAGAAACTAATGTAGCCAGTTTCTTATGTATTTTCCAGAGATGTTTTGCTTTTTTGCAGCGTGTAACACAAATGGCCAAGCATTCTGCCATAACTTTTCCTTCTCAAGTTTGTTCTGAAAGGAGGGGTTGGGGTGGCTCAGTGGTAGAGCACTTGCCAAGCTTGCACAAGGCCCTGGGTTCAAATCCCCAACACAGCCAAAAAAAAAAAAAGAGAGAGAGAGAGAGAGAGAGAGAGTGACAGAAAAGGAAAACAAGATGCCTCAAATCAGGGCTGGAGATATAGCTCAGTTGGTAGGGTGCTTGCCTTGTAAGCACAGGGCCCTGGGTTCAATCCCCAGCACCAAAAAAAAAAAAAGAAGCCTCAAATCTATCCTGAGAGGGTTCCTGTTGTCCCTGATTCACAGATGAGGGCGTTATGACTGTGAGGATAAGTAACTTAGTGTCATATAATAAATGGTAGAAGTGGAATTCTTAAGTGGACCTGGCCCAAGGCACCTGAGAAGCTCTTGATTGGAACCTCCAAGCGGGCTCCCAGCCTCCGGTTTGTGTGTGTATTTAGATGAGGGGCAGGGACTTGAAAGGAAAAACAGAGATGAGTCCTGCTTATAACCCATCTCCCCTCCCAGCAGTTCAGCTCCAGCCCTAGGCAGTATGCACCACTGACCAAAACAGTATGTGGCCAAACCCCACCACCTCCTCAGCTCAGGTCCAGCTCCCCTGGTCTCAAGCTCCTCACGGGTTCACATATTTGGAAGTGTTGACTTCCTGTGATGCCACACCCCCATACAGGCTGACAGCCTAGCCTGACCCACGCTTTACCTGTCTCAGGTGCTCATTAAGTGCCAGTCCTCTGCCACTAGCCATGCATTCTTTGGTAGAGGTCAGCGCCAGTTCATACAGGGAGCAGAGCAGACCCAGGCTAAGCCACATGATATGCAGAGAACCCAGCCTCCTGTCCTGGGCGTGGTAGATGCGCTCAGAGGTGCTCAGGCCTTCCTAGCTCCTCCATCACAACTGCTGGGGTCATCTTGAAACCAGATGGATTGTTTGCAGTCTCAGTGGGCATTCTTAACCACAGCTCATCAGAATGATTTAGAAGGTGATTGGCAGGTTGAAAAGAAGGAACTTGCCACATAGGGACTCTGGGTTGCAGTGTCTTTGTGGCCAGAACTTTTTTATAATGCTTTCCAAAGGCAGTGGACACCCGCTCAGGAGAACCTTGAGATGGCACATATGTCCCATCCAGAGGACATCGTCCAGCTACAAGTGTAGGAATGCACACAGATCCACAGAGACGTGCTGCCTGAAGACCAAGCTCCGATTTCAAATTGTGGCTATTTAAGGTGCATGCTTGGAATTTTTGTTGCTGGTGCTAACAAGATGGAACACATTACATGACTTTTGCATGTATCATTTCTCTGATTGACAGGTAACAAGGAGGGAGCACATTCATCTACCTTCTGGGTGTTGCTGAGCATCTTCCTGGGAGCAGTGGCCATGCTGTGCAAAGAGCAAGGGATCACTGTGCTGGTAAGAGTCCAGACTCAGGAGAGCCCTGCCATCCTACAAGGACATTCTGGGCCAGCCCTGTCTCTGTGACCTCCTCTACTTCTGCATCCCATTGCTGGCCTGAGGTCATAGACCTTTCTTGACCATTAGCTTATGCTATCATAATTCAGATGGAGACCTGATTGGTATCCTTGTCCATCATTAGTAACTGGTGGGAATTGATGCTCGGGAAGTTGGTATGGGACCACGATTCATCCTCTCAGAGTGGTCCTGTAGGAAAGAGAAGAGTGGGTTGAGTTTCCTAGGATGCTCTCACATGCATCTTTAGAGTCCTTGGTACAGCAGAGGATTGACTGATCTTCCTGGGTTTCGAAAGGGCAGAGTGTAGTTTGGAAATGAAGAAATTATATTTCTGCCACCCACTGAAACCCTCACACCTCCACATCTTCATCTCTTCTCCAGTCTCCACCCGAGTCAGACTTGAACCAAGACTAGAATCCAAGTGTTCCACGTTCACAATTTGATGGAAAGTGAAGAGATTAGTAGTCTAGTTAGTCTAGCATTTAAAGGAGCATGTATGGTAATGCTGATGTGTCAGGTAGGACTTGGGCTCCTCTAAGCCCAGATGCGCCTCATCATCATGTATTTTTACCTTTGAGCCTTGAAGGCTCAATACGGCAAACATATTGCCTTGGTTAATTTTAAATGTGTTTTAGAGTACATGTTTTGGAAAAGTAAGTCACATCCAGATGTGAAACTTCTCATTCTTATGATTTTTCTGAGATGTAACTTTCATGCCATAAAATGCACAGATGTAAAATCTGGCTTGAATTTGGACAGTTGTATGCACTTGTGAGGCTGCCACTCTGCCAAGATATGCAATGTCTGTCACCCCAGAAAGAATCTAATGGTATTTTTTAAATGAAAATAATAAAAAATCATTAAATAAGAGCAATTTTAAAATCCCCCGTCCTGAGCATGCCATGACATGTTAAGACTAGGATGCATACTGGCTGTGTGATGTCTGTATTGTGTTATCTGGGAGAAACTCATGTCTACTGACCTTTCGTGTTGTCTTCCTTGTGTTGTGATAAGACCCTGAGGCCAGCCAGCTGTTGCTTCAGCCCTTTGATGAACTCAAGCAGACCCACTTGCTGAAGCTCTGGGGTGTGACCGTGCAGGTTGCCCATGAGGAGCACTTTGTTCCTCTCGCCCTGTCTGTTCTTCCCTCACCGCCCCCACTTCCTCCTCAGCCACCAAGTGATCTTCTCATAATTTAAGTTGCAGTCCCTTTGCCATTCCTCTTGAAACCCTCCCATGGCATCCCACCATGCGTCACAGGAAACTTGGCCCTCCCGCTTGCCTGCAAGCCACCAGCCTCACGGGCAAGCCGCCTGCCCGTGCCCAGCCTCTTCCCTGGGTCAAGCCTGTCAAGCTGCTTCTGCTCCAGACATCTGCAGGGCTGCTCCTCTGTCTGGCCCTCCCTGTTCCTGCTCCTTCTGTCCTCAAGTCACACTGACAGTGTGGGTGACCCACCCCATCAGTTCTGTCCCAGGTCTCCTCTGGCTCAGTCCTCACTGCAGTGTACCACCTTTGTGACATTGGTGACAAGTTCTCTCTAGTGAAGTCTTACACGTGTTGCTTTGTTGTCTGCCCCTTCCACTAGACTTAAGTTCCATGAGGGCAGAGAAGAGGTCTGTTCTGGGATTCCCAGGAGTAAACCCATAGAGCAGATTCTCAGTGAGTCTTTGCATGGGTGAGAGTGAAGAACTCATTAAAGGACCACCTTGCATAGACGTCAATGGTTCAGCAAATGCTGAATGTCTCACATGAGGCTCAGCTTCCCCTGGCAGCTCCCCGGCAGGGAGGAGAGGGCTCCCCAAGTGTAGAGACTTACCCTTGCCATGATTCATCTGAGCAGAAGCTGGGGTTGAAGCCCCAGGAAGGGAGAGACACAGATCTACTTTCCTTTTCTTCCATTCTAGCCAGTTGGAGGCTTTAAATCATTAGGGGAATTTTTAGAGATGTGGGATGTGATCAGAGGTAGAGAAATAGAAAGCAAAAATTTGGAGTTTGAGCAACCATACAAGAATAGCTTGGACGAGAGTAATCAAAGCTATTTAGGGGTTCACAAGAGTCAAGGCAAAGATTAGTGATCAGGCTTTCCCTATAAAATTTAGGTGAGCTAGCAAGGAAATAGCAAAGAAAAAATTCACTGCAGAAAGATAATTGAATCTCCTGCCTGGCTTCCTTATTTAAAGTTGACTCTAAGCCAGTGTTTCTCAGCCTTGGCACTCTTGACATTTTAGACCAGATAGTTCTTTCTGGTGGGGGTCTGTCCTATGCATTGGACAACATTTAGCAGCAGCCCTGCCTCTACCCACTAGATGCCGAAAGGACTCACTCCTTTGGTTGTGACAACCTGAACTGCCTCCAGACATTGTCAGACACCCCGAGGGGTAGAATCACCCCACGGAACCACTGCTCTACAGCCTTACTCTAATCTAAAGCATCACAGCACCCCAGATGCTTATAGGAATTCAGGCTCTCTGCCCCCAGCCTCACCTTGCTGAGTCAGAATCCCGTTTATCAGTCCTCAGGCAACTCCCATATACATTAGCATTTTAGAAGCACTAAAGTTTAGGTTGAATTTACGTAAATAAAGTGTGGACATTTTGATGCTGCCTTTAAATGGGATGGAGGAGAGAGTGGCAGTCATGTGTTTAGTTCACACCTGGTGACCATCCCACAGCTTCCAGGCAGAAAAACGCTTGAGAACCCAGAGACAGTGAAACAGGAGACTCCTGCCTTAGAAAATGGTTTACAGCCAGGCAGAAAGGGTCTCCTGTGACCCACTATGATCATATATCACGTGAGTGAATAAAAGCAGGATTCTTCGAAACAGTTGACCCGGCACTGGCCCATGTATTGGATAATTAGTGGCTACCAACATTTATGGGAGCGGGTTAAGTAGGGATGTCATCCTTGCTCTGAAAACCACAAATTACCACTGACTTCTGATGATTTATGATCTTCTTTTCTACAAAGCCCTATATTAAAAAGACCCCAGTTACGTAGGGGCAGCTTTAACCATATATACTGGCTCTGTTCAGATCCCCCTCTCCAGATAGGGCAGGGATGTGCTAGGTGACCTGGTCTGCTGCAGTGATTTTTGCTGAAAGTCTCACAGGGTGGAGAACAGAATCCAAGCTTCATCTCTCCTTCAGCCTGTAACCATAGGCTTAATAGCTGTCAAAGCAGCCCTTACCTGCTGGAGAGAAGCCATCACGGTGCGAAGGAAGCTGTGCGTGGGCGGAGCCACAGCAGCATTCTGCCAGGGGCCTTTCATGATTGAAGGTATTTGCTGTTCAACGAACAGTCATGGGCAGTTCTTCCAGCTGATGGAGGTAGCTGACCTCCGCATAGCAGGCCCAGGCTGACAGGAGATCCTGCCACGGTCCATGTGTACTTCCAGAGTTGCCATGGGCTTCTCCTTCCCTGCCAGCTGGAAGTGTCCAGCTGTTACACCAAACCCCTCAAATGGTACAAATCACTTCTCCTCACGCCCTGTAGGCTAAACTCAGCCACCTGAGCTCACCTGACTATAGGAAGATGTAGTCCAGCTGTGTATCCAGGGAGAAGGGGATGGTAGTGGGCAATTGAGTCTGCACCTGAGAGGTCACCAAAGCTCCCGATGTGCATCTGCACCTACTCACCGTGCCCAGAGGAGCCAGGCTGGCTTACATGGCTGGGTTGGTACAGTGGATGAGTGCTCTTATCTTCAGCATAATTACTACCAGGTAACTAACCACTCTGCTACATGAACTAAAAGACTGGTTTGTGGTTATGAAGAAAAAAGAGAATCAGGAATGTCCTGCAGGAGCCCCAGATTTCTCACTATCCTGAACCTTATAGTACTCTCAAGTGTAGGCCAAGAAGTGGTTACTAAATAATAAATGTGGTATAAAGTATTACTGTGAGCTAGTGCCATACAAGTGTAGGGTGGTTCTTTTTCAGCACTGAAGAGTTCTTCTGTGATGATCTAATTTTTTGCATTCCTTGTTCAGATTCAGTAATAAAATTGTGATGTGTAGGGGCTGGGGCTATAGCTCAGTGATAGAGCACTTGCCTGGCATGTGTAAGGCACTGGGTTGGATCCTCAGCACCACATAAAAATAAAACAAAGGTATTGTGTCGACCTACAACTAAAAAAAAAAAAATTGTGACATATAATTGCTACCCAATCAGAGCCAGGCTCTCCCCCACTGATGGTGTGTGGCTTTGCTTCCTAGGGTTTGAATGCAGTGTTTGACATCTTGGTGATAGGCAAATTCAACCTTCTGGAAGTCATCCAGAAGGTGCTACGTAAGGACAAGTCATTAGAGGTGAGTATATACTTTTGTCTCTAGTCCAGATATGGAAAATGTCAAGTGCCAGCTGATTTAAAAGTGTAGTTTTCTAAGTATTTCTTATGATTTTGAATTCTCAAAATAGCCACTGTATGCAGTGTCGAAGTAGTTTAAGTAGAATTGCTGCACGTTGGTACCTGGCTTGGCCATACTTCTGTTTGAAAATCCGTGACAACAGGGGCTTTCTGGTGTCCTTTCAGAACATTGGCATGCTCAGGAGTGGGGGCCTCCTCTTCCGAATTACCCTCCTCACCTCTGGAGGGGCTGGTGTGCTCTATGTGCGCTGGAGAATCATGGGGACCGGCCCGCCAGCATTTACCGAGGTAGACAACCCAGCCTCCTTTGCTGACAGCATGTTGGTTAGGGTGAGTACTCAGCCTGCTCACCTTTTGCACTGTTTTCTTTCCCCAGTAGATTTCCAGGTCCTTCATCCATGCTCACCTCTACCCCACCACACTCACAGAATCCCTAATACACGGACACCTCCATGTTTTCTTGCTTGGCTGTGGATATTCTACGATGGAACCTGCACACAGCCTCCTGTATTTTTTGAATCTTCTCTGGATTGTGTTTAATACCTCACACAATGCCCACGCATCACTTCATTCACATGGATTCAGCAAAATACTCAATGTGCAGCAAATTCAAGTTCTGCTTGTTGAAATTTTTTAGAATTTTTTTTTCCCTAAATATTTTCCATCCATAGTGGGTGAATCCATGGATACAGAGGTCCAATCTAGCATCAGGTTCTCTGCCAGTGTTAAAGTGCCCCCAGACCCTGTCACTTGTGTTATAAGTGAAATTAACTTGCCTGGGTTAAGACAAAATGTAACAATATTGATGTGATCTTGGAAAAGCCTTAATGGTGTCAAGACTCTTCCTTTAGGTTTGCCCTTTCTTCTAAAGGCAAGAGTGTGGAGCCACAAATTCTTAGCTGTGTGCTTCTTAGAGATGGAAAACAAGGGGACAACCACAGAACCTTGTTCTTAGGTTGCTAGGCACATTGGTGACTCTGAGGCTCAGGTTTCCTAGGTCACAGACGTTAGGCATGACAAAATAAATGGGTCATGACTTGATCAGAAATATAACAAATGTATTGCTCGGTCTGTGGCTTTTGGTAGTATGTTTGTTTTAAAATCTGGATGTGTTTTAAGAACTACAGACTCTTCAGTCCCATGCACAAAATACAAACGGCAACATTTAATTTTTATGCAACTGCTGTCCTTGAACAGATGCCTGTGAGTGCCTCAAAGTGGAGTTAGGATATATATATACACATACATGTTCTTTCAAGTTCAGTGTCAAATAAGTGTTTGTTTTCCTTTTGACTGACAGGCCATAAACTATAATTACTACTATTCATTGAATGCCTGGCTGCTGCTGTGTCCCTGGTGGCTCTGTTTTGATTGGTCAATGGGCTGCATCCCCCTCATTAAGTCCATTGGTGACTGGAGGGTAATTGCTCTAGCAGCCCTCTGGCTCTGCCTAATTGGCCTAATATGCCAAGCCCTGTGCTCCAAAGACAGCGGCAAGAGAAGGTAAGAGGCAGCCCTGAATTTTAACTTCCACCCTGGGTCGCATCTGAAGCCCTTTGCTAAATTCAGCACTGATCGTCTTAACACTTTTGTGGACGCTATGTCTAAGGACATTTGTTTCAAATGCATATTAATGGCAAGGATGAGTCCTATCCCCTCAGAGCCCAAGGCTGGCTTCAACTAGTGGGAGGGAAGTCGAGGGGGGGTACGGATGACTGCTCTATCTCCCCCGCCCCTTCCCCCGTGAAATAGCACTTGGAGATCCTTTTCGCTGTAGGTGGTAAAGAGTAATTTATGGTCAGAACAGAGAGTGTAATTGATGTGTGTTGTGCCCATTATTTCACAATTCTCCTTCAAAAAAACCCTAGTGAATGCTATGGTGATTCTTTCTGTTGTCACCAGGTACAAAATAAGCTGCTGCCCCAAAGAGACCATTCTTTCTTGGCAGAAAAAAAATTTTTTAAAGGTTATTGAGAAAATAATTGGGAAAAACAAATGTGTTTCATGGAAGTGAAAACTGTTTAAGATGATTTCTATTAAGCACAGTGTTTATGGAATTAGTAATTTCTCAAAATAAATCACATTTTACTTTCATCTGTGTTTTAAATTGGTTGATGATTCTAAAGAGCAATGAAATTTAGTCTCAGTCCTTTCACTGGTACAAATGAAATAGGATTTTCAAAAAACATACTGTAGGCCCAGGTTCCAGGAAGGAGCCACCAAATTCTACCTCGCTTACTCATTCACCCTCCATATCACATGGGATGTTAGGAATGATCCACCCATTCTAGAGTGCTCTAGAGTGCTCAACCTTCTGTTGGACTGGTGGTGTATACCAAATGTACATGATATTAATTTGTTTCAGATTTATAAATTTCATCCTACTTCAGTATCACTAATACTGTAATTGCTATTACTGTGTAAGGGGGAGTGTGTGTTCCATGAAACCACATTGAACTATCGAATACCTCAGTGGTTTGAGGCATAGTTAGGAGCAGGTGAGTTAATCAGAGCTCACAAATGTGATCATTCTAACTTTATTAATATGACTCATGATTTGTAAGTTTTGCCCTTATACTTGATGTTAAGTGCTTTGGTAATATTTTTAAGTCTTACCCCATACTGTCAGCTAAATCTTCTAGTGACATTTTTTCTGCTGATGTTGGTACCATTTTCAGTTGATGTCATGAAAAAAGAAAGGTCTTTATCATTAATGTTGAGTCGGATGTTTTTCCTGACAAATCCAAAAAGAACCATTTATTTAAATAATTTTAATCTTCCAGAATCCTCACACTGGGCCTGGGATTTCTTGTGATCCCCTTTCTTCCTGCAAGCAACCTGTTCTTCCGAGTGGGCTTCGTTGTGGCCGAGCGGGTCCTCTACCTCCCCAGTGCTGGCTACTGCATGCTGCTAACCTTTGGATTTGGAGCCCTGAGCAGACACACTAAGAGAAAGGTACCAATCCAGAGTGGCACCATGTATGACCAAAACAGCATCAGCTGCTCACTAGTGATGTTGCTTCTCTCTGTTCTTAAGAAGCTCATTGCTGCCTTTGTGCTGGGGATTTTGGTCATCAACATCCTGAGATGCATGATCCGCAGTGGCGAGTGGCGGAGTGAGGACCAGCTTTTTAGAAGCGCCCTGTCTGTGTGCCCCCTCAATGCTAAGGTACCTTGGCTGTCACCTTTCTTTTAAAAATACTTTATTGGGAAATGTTTTGAGTCCTCCAGCTGAGTAAAAAGAACATTTAATGTTGGACAGTATCGTGCTTATTAGCACATGACCAAATACATGGGTTTCTTTTTGCTGTGTTTTAAAAATGATTTTGATAAGATTCATCAAAGTTCCACTTAGCTAAAATAATTCAAAAGTCATTAAAACCAGACAGTATCAATGAAGCGGATTACTTAAATGGAGTCCTACACATCTTCCATTGCTCTGAAGGGCAGGGGGGGGGACATCATATCTCCGGGTGGGAGTTGGGCAAGGTCCACTTAAGAGCCCACACTCTGGCTTGAGCAGGAGCCGCCTCCTCCAAGCTGCAACTTGACAGTGGTAATACCTACAAAGGGGCTGTCACCTGGTGTGGGACGTTTAAATTATGCTGTGTATTTCACAAAATACGCATTTATGTCGCCTTCGGGTTCTCGGCATCTGATTGCGTTTGTCAGATTAGGTGAACTGAAATGTATAGACTGTAGAGTGGGCAGGGTTTTGGTGAAGCGGTCTGGCAGGGATACATTTCACTTAAGTGTTGGATGAATCTGAGCTTTTCACACAGCTGGCTGTGCCTCTTTGGGCAAAACTAGGCTGTGCTTGAACTTGCAGTGCCCTTCTCTCTAAGAAGGGGATGACCCTGCAGGCTGGGCTTGTTCTGAGACCCAAGTGAATGAAGTCACCTGAGACAGTGGCCAGCACAGAGCAAGTGCCAAGAAGTGTCTGCTTGCACGGATTCTTTTGAGTCTGAGCTTCCTATTAAATGGCAGGAAGTTTTAATGGCATTAGGTTAGAGGACTTTCCTATTAGTATAGATTATTATCCTTAAATAATGATACCTTTTCTCTTAGGCCACCCAAATTGAACATGCTTTGGATGCTCACGTGCAGTCCTCCTGGGTGGGGGGAGTTCTCTTGAATTCTGTCTCTTTTCCACATTCTGGTTTTACAGGAAAGCAATGATTCCAGCCAAATTTATGTGAATAACATGGAGAGTTGACATCTTATTAGGACCCTCAGTGAAGGATAGTAGATAAAAGGTGCTGACTCCTATCTGTTCTTTTCTTGGATTTAAAACATCTTGCTCATGTTTTATAGTTAAGGGACTTAGATACTAAGAGTGAATTACTTGGAGCTTTTATCTTTGATTTGCTAACTGATCAGTTTATTTCATGCTACTAAAAATAAATTGCCTTTGATTTAATTTTATAAATGTGAATAGGTTTGCTTTATTTTTACTTTTCTGCATGAATAGCAGTAATTACCCCTTCTATTTATATAGTTCTGTACCACAAAGAGCTCAGGTCCCTTTGTAGAGGCTATATAATTAATCTCCATTATCCTCCTGCTGGGTTATTTATTTTTCCAAGTGGGAGAAACTGAGGCATAGAAAGGCTAAACTGGCATTTGGGTTATTAATTTGGGTGACTACGTGCTCAGGTAACTAGGAAATGAGGGGGTGGGACATGTGACAGCCGGGCCTCAGGGTCTGCCCATGGCACGGTTTCCTACATCACAGGCTAGAAAACACAGGGCCTGCACACACGGGCACACAGTTGTGGGAAGGATGTGTGAGTCTGTGCAGTTGTGTTTCTCTTTATAACTTAAGGTATGCACAAAAGGTCTCATTTTCAAAACAGACCCACTGGTAGTTGTTTTCGAAAAACTTTTCAGTTACTCAGTGTAAGCAATATAGAGGATTTTTGTTTGTTTGTTTTTAAACTTTCTACTATAAACCACAGTGTTGTACAGTTGTCTTCCTTTCTTGGACAAAAACTAGATGAGTTCGAGGAAAGCGATCTCACTGCTTCCCTTCAGGCCATCACACGGGATGCGTCCTCTACACTGCTCTCTACCTGGCATTCCCTGAATATTAAGTCGGCAGCTGACCCTGGATCTAGTTTATATCCAGGTTTACAAACTAAGACTCACCTTTTTTAAAAGATAGCAATGTCAACACCAGCGATGCCTATGCCTGGCCTGCATTTAAGTACCACAGTACCTTGTGTATGGCAGGCACTTAATATTAGTTATTGAATTGGGCCAAATGGAAATTGAATTCACTGAACCTGCTGTGGATGAGATTGCAAGTATCTAATTTATTTGCAGTCACTTAGTTTTTAAGGCTTAAATATTTGTTGCACCTAGTATCAATTCTGCAATATATTCCAAATTCTTTTAACAATGAGAAGGATCATAGCCCACCATGATATATCTCTTGGAAGAGTGATCCAGGATAGTTACAGGATTTTTAGTTTAAAACATTTTAAATGGAATATCCAGGGTTGGCAGAATTTTTCACATAAACTGATTTAGTATTAGAAGTGCCTTTCATTCCTGATGCTTTTACTTTGCATTTATATCATTCAGTTGTGAGGTTGTTTTTATCTGGCTTCTGTGCTGGTCACTGCCTTAGCCTCTGAAGCACAAAGGCCAGAGGGAAAGTTGAATGAAGAATGAACAGGGTTTTTTGGGGGTGGGGGTTCTTCTAGTCTTTCATATACCATGGAAACAAAAATCACTCATTCTCCAAACACTGTTTCAAGCAGCCTGGTTGTCAGGTTTGAGCCTGTTTTGTTTTATAATCTAGGCAGCTATTTTCTAGTCACAGAATCCCTTCTATTTAATCCACAGGGTGAAGCTGCTCACCGGTTCTTAATTAGGGAACTCCTTCTAGGGCTGAGTCTGGCTTCAAGTCATTCCACTTAAATAACTGCCGTCTGATTGTCCAGAGTGCCCCTTCCTCTCCCTGGGTCTTCCGGTCTGGCATTCTGAGCATCTAACAGAACACTGTCCATACTGCAGAGGGCAGTTGAACTCTGTGTCTGAGCTTTTTATGGAGAAAGTAGAATTTGCCTGGAACAAAGGAAAGCAGCAGGAGTGTGGGGGTGGAGGAGGCAGGAGTCCTGTTGAAATCTGAGTAGAAGCTGTGTTTGTATTCTGAGGACCCTGAGGACAGCTTGCATTTTCTGGCCTTGGGTTCTTTTGTGCATGGGAGGGAAGGTGAAGTCGCACTTCCAGGCTGGGATCTGGGGACATGCAAAATCAAGCTATTTACGGCACACATCTCACAATGCATGGTCTGGCGATAGTGTTGACTGAGCCACCTCCAGACCATAATTTAAGGATGAAAATACCTATGAATGGACATACTTGGATCCAGGAAGCTAAATTATACTGTGTGGTGCATAGGAGTGCACATTTATATCACCTGCAATCTCTCTGCTTACGATCCCTTCCATCAGATTAAATAAACACAACTGTAGCTGCTTCACACGCGGCAGTGTCAGGACTCTGCTCCATATGTGCCGACAGAGTGTCACTCTTCCCCTTCCTCAGATCCACCTGAGGAAGTGCCATGACTGTGGGGTAGGGGTAACTGTGCAGGGGTGATTCTATCCTCAGGTGGTGCGAGGCCGTGTTCAGATGTGATGCAGCTGGAACATGCTTACACCGTTGCTGTGTTCAGTTGCTGGCGTGCTCCAGCCGCCATGACACCACACCACAGGCTGGGTGGCTTAATCACAGAACTCTATTTTCTCACAATTCTAGAGACTGGAAGTCCAAGATCAAGGGCAGGTTTCTCCTAAGGGCTCTCTCCTTGGGGTAGAGATGGCTGACTTCTCCCTGCGTCTCCCCTACGGTCTTTCGTTTGTGCACACCTGGTTCTATGTGCCTCTTCTTGAAAGGACACCCGTCAGATTGGACTGGGACCACCCATAGAATCTCATCTTACCTTAGTTACCTCTTTAAAGACCCTGTTTCCACAGTCACTATTCATAATGCCTATTATGAGGCACATTTTATTCCAAGAAGAAAAGCAGATGGTCTGAATGAAGGGATCTGGAAATTGCGTGGAGCAGTCAGCCCGTGGTCAGCCAGCCCCTGATAATCAGGTGTCATACAGACAAAAGAAACACAGGCTTAGGAACCCCGGTGCAAACCCTGCATCACAGTCAATGCCAAAGCAGTGTGTCGGCTTGGAGAGCTACTGTCGGGACAAGAGGCTGTCATGGCATGCACCAAATGCCACACCTGCATGTGGGTGGCTCAGCATGTGCCGGCTGCTCCTCACAAGCATCTTACCAGTCACCCTGAACACTCATAACTGAATGGGTGTCTATAGTCTGTCCTTGCCTAAAATTGCTGCTAGACTTTATATTACATGGTCCCAAAAAGAGCTTTCAATCCCAAATGTATACCTCTGACCATAGAGACGATGTGGAATGGTTGCAAGGGACAGGGGGAGGACAGAATGGAGCTGTGGTTTAATGGAGGCAGAGGTTTACCATCTGCCATTACCTGGAAGATGCAGGAGGTGGGTTTCATTAGATATTGTCTTAGTTCAGTCTGCTGTGGCAGAACACCACAGCCTGAGTGACTCAAACCACAGACATTTACCTCTGCACATTCTGGAGACTTAATAGTCCAAGATGAAGCCACCAGCAGATGCAGTGTCCGGTGAGGGCCTGGACACTGGGTTCAGAGAGAGCTGTCTTCTCACTGCATCTTCACTTAGCAAAGGGAGGGCAAGAGGCTCTCTGGGGCCTGTTTTATAATTGCACTGATTGTATTCTTGAGGGCTCCTCTTGTGGCCTGATCACCTGTCCAAGACCCTGCCTCTTAATACTGTCCTCTTAGGAGTTGGGATTTCAACATAGGAATTTAGAGGGCACATAAAATGTTTCCCCCGTAACAGATACAAAGCAAAATGCTTGTAATGCCACCCAAGAAAGGCATCATACAGGAAGGGGCTGCATCTGGATAAAATGGGCAGGCAAAATCGGTTTCTTGCTGTCATGTCCACTTGTGACTAACTGTGATCTCAATGGTAATGGGTGTGGGGGAGAGAAGGGGCATTTGAGAATCAGGAATAAGAACAGCTTCCCTTCGTGATTTTGTATTCTCTGAGAAATAATTATTTTTCCTTCTGTCGCACTTTAGTGATAGGTGTACTTATTACCTCCCTTCTAGTCTTTTCTTACAGCTTGGGAATTTACCTGCCCCCTGTACGGTTTTAGCAGAAGTTCTGAGGGGTGTTTTTCAGTCCCTCCTCCTCTGTGTTTGGTAGAAGATGTGGTAGGTGTCCAGGCTCTGGTGGCCACATCATCATCTGTATTTTCAGGTTCACTACAATATCGGCAAAAACCTGGCTGACAAAGGCAACCAAACGGCAGCCATCAGATACTACCGGGAAGCAGTAAGGTATGTGACCACATCTGCCAGAAGTGTCACTGGTGTGCCTGTTTTGTTCTCTCTTGCAGGGATTACTCCCCCTCCCTTCAAAGACCCCAACCTTGAGATGTCTTCACTGATTCCCGAGAGTTTAGTGCAAACGACTCAATAGTAATAGCTTGGTTTCTCTCTCAATTTCCAGATTAAATCCCAAGTATGTTCATGCCATGAATAATCTTGGAAATATCTTAAAAGAAAGGAATGAGCTACAGGAAGCCGAAGAACTGCTGTCTTTGGCCGTTCAGATACAGTAAGCATTGCTTTTATAATTAGGGCAGGGACAAAAAACACGCTCCTGTGCTCTGACGTCTGAACCTTTCTGTTTCTTTTTTAAAAATGCTCTTCCAGGCCAGATTTTGCTGCTGCGTGGATGAATTTGGGCATCGTGCAAAACAGCCTGAAACGGTTCGAGGCAGCGGAGCAGAGTTACCGGACAGCAATTAAATACAGAAGGAAATACCCAGACTGCTACTATAACCTCGGGCGTCTGGTAAGGCCAGGCCACGCCAGGCCTGCAGGAGGAAAGACTGGGCTCCCCTCCATTAAAATCAATGGACATTCGTAAGACCTGTCCAGCACTTGACATTTTTATAAAGTGCTTCCCCATCATTTATCTCCTTTGAAGGCAGCTATTTGAGTTCCGTATGTGCAGTGTTGAAGCTCTAATGAGCAAGAAGTCCAACTTGAACCAACCAAGTTTACAAGATCACCAAGGCAATAGGTGAAACTAAGGAGAGATTAAAACTTTTTAAATCTCTTCTGCCCTGAAAAACTATCCCAAGGGGTAACTTCATGATAAACATTCCTCTCTCCCTCTCTTTTTTTTAAAACACAAATTGAATAGAAATGGTATAAAAACAAACATGGTATGTGGTTTCTGAGTTTCCTTGTCCTCCTTCCTCAGGGGAACAGATCTCTTCATCTGCAAGGAGCATTTTCCCCAAGAGACAGCTTGAGAAGTCAGAGCACTTGCTCAAAAGGACTTTGGCGTTACTTGATGGAAATAGAAAATAATGTGTTCCACAAGTGGTTGTTGATTGACTATATATGAAGATCTGATTGCTCTTGATTTTCTTGACAAAATGAGACATACAAATAGTAAAATTCTTTAGATAGGAATTATTATATTCTCCACTCAATCAGCTCTTTGATTTGGTTTCAAGAAACCAAATATATATTCCTAATGTATTTAGATATATTAGATGAAATTGTTAAAGAAGAAACTTCTGGTTCATTTGAGTCAAGCTAGAGCATATGCACAGTGATGATATGGTTTTTAAAAGAAGTTTGTATCTAATTTTCCAGATTTTACCCAACTTAACCTCACATGTAGAATAGCATCCCAGTGTTCTAATGAAGTGCTTATTTATCCTCATTGTAAACTCCTGAAACTTCTTTGTTTTCTGGAATCCTTGTGTTATCAAAAACAGTAGATCCCCAGCTGCTTGTACATCCACCCCATTTCAGATTGGGAAATCAAAATCTCCATAGAGAATCGCTATTTAAAAAATAATAATAACCCCATGCAGGTGATTCCAGTGTCTTGTCACTGACCCTGCATCTGAGGAGTAGCTGTATCCAAGCGTTGACCCAAAGATCATGTCAAAGCAAAATGACCGTTTGGGAAGAGCAACCCAGAAAACATTAACTGCTTTAAATTTATTAGAAAACCAAGCTTTCATTTTACCATGATGTGAATGACTTTGGTCTTAATGTCTTTGTTTCTGGACTGGGTAGCCGTGATTCTGCTGAGATGTGGAGATAGAATTTTATGAATGGAGGAAACAAGATGGCGGGAATGATAAAGACCTACCTTTTCCATTCTACATAAGTCACTTTAAGTGGTTTAATGATCTTCATGTTATAAATTTCTAAGTGAAATGGCTTGTTTTTGGTCAGAAGATACAAAATATGTTTTAGTTACGAGGTACGGTAGGAGGATGCCATCTCTCTGCTTATTCCAGTGTGGAAAAGAAAAGTTCTTTTCCCCTGAGCAGAGTCAGAGGGATGGCAGTAATGTGCCTGACCCCACACAACAGTGAGAGGATGGATAGGGAAGATGGATCAGTATGCCCACCACCCCACATCAGCTTTCTGTAGAACCACTGGGCATCCATTTTCTTTTGTTTCATTTTTTCAGCATTTTCAAAATTCTGTGCTTTATGATCCAGTTACATTCTTGGATGCTAAAAGAGCTCTCAGTGAAACTGGAAGACTAGAAAAGAACCAAACTATTCTAGTGATACACCGTTGGGGGGTGATCAGTAAAACCCCCCAGTGATAGTGATGTGAGTAGAAACCAGAAAACTCAATAGCATAGCAAGTGGGGTCAGTGCTCACAGAGCTAACCGGGTGAGAGCAGCTGGGTGCAGGAGGGAGCACGTGGGGAGGGGCGCTGCCTCTCCTTCCTGAGTCTGCTAGGCTAGTGCTCGAGCACCAGGTTGGGCTCGCTGTCCCTCTGAGTTCTTGCGTCCCTTTTACTCTCTACTGGGAGTAGCTCTTCTTTGAGGTCCCTGCTCGTGAAGTGAGGGCATCAGCCTGCAGCCTCCTAGTGAGCCCCGTGTGCCTGCCACAGCCTCCTGCTTACAGTTCTGCTCCACGGCCTTCTGCTCTTCCCCAGTAGCTGCCTGTCCCTCCAGTTCCTTGGGATTTGGAAAATAGAGCATATATGCTGAATGAGCCTGGTAGAAGTTACATCCAAAGAAAGGTTCACAGATACCAACTACCTGCTTCAACAGTACCCTCTAGTCCTGGGGAACGTTACACGTTCACCTGGAAGATCACCAGTAGCACTGAACAGATTGAGACGTTGATATTGTTTACTAATTAGACTGCCCTGAAATGCTTTCCCCCAGTCCTCTGCCCCCACCCCTATTCCTGCTCATTTAAGGCTGTTGCTGTCCATTGTGGTTTAATTACCCAGCTTTTGCCCACTTGACAGCTTAAAAGCATTAAGAGCTTAATCTTTAACAGCTCAGCCAACCCATTTATATATTGGCGAATAAGAGGCACTTAATAACTTCAAGGTGTCTTCTTTAGAAGTCACATTTTTATAACATGAGATAGAAATTTGTTTTGATTTTTGGATCTTGATAAGGGAATATAATGCATTTCTCTCGTGGAATAGAAAATTGGGAAGAGCTGGATTATTTGGGATATATTGCAAGTCCTAGAGAGTTAAAGTCTAGTGGCCAGAGGTGTTCCTGGAGACAGTTCACTGTGCAGAAGCTGATTGCGTCACTCAGGACGCATTCAGGAAATGCAGTGCACGAAGTATTGGAAATAGAAAGGTTTAATATAGGGAACTGGTTAGATGGTCATTGGAAGAATGAAAAGGAAAAGGTAATATTAATATCGATTAATAACTGAAAGGAACCCCATAGGTTTGGGGGAACAAAAGGGAGGAAAGGGAGCTACAAGAATTGGAGGACTAGAAACTATGGTCATCTCAAGAGCTCCTACACCTACAGAGCTGAGGTCATGGAGGAAGGACCAGTGCTTCCAACTCCTCTCTCCCCTGCAACTGATGCTTGCAACAGAATCTGTTGGCAGAGTTTTTACCAGGACCCAAGTGTCAAAGGAGCCTGGGAAATGCAGTTGGCAGGCCTCAGCTGCCACACCCGAGTGGAGTGTGGAAGGATGGGCAGAGGACTAGTAGGAGAACAGTATGTCCGTGCCCTTGCTTTCTGCTGGGTAGTTCTTGTTCATCACCATTTTTTTCTGTTTCCCTTAAAGTATTTGCTTATTTTGTGTACAAGAGTAGAGTGGAGGCAAACTGAAAGGCCCTTACCTGATTCCATCTGTTGTTATTCAATACACAGTAATAATAACAATCAAAATAATAAGAATCATAAAATGAATGTTGTATGGAACTTAAAATGTGTAGCCATAAAACGTGTTGTATGGTGCCAGGCACGGTGGCACGTGCCTGTAATCCCAGTGGCTTGGGAGTCTGAGGTAGGAGGATTGCAAGTTCAAAGTCAGCCTCAGCAACTTAGCAAGACCC
>JAJEJO010000792.1:601122-623172 GCA_020662805.1 Glaucomys volans | reverse complement strand
ATATATTTTATTTAGAGGCTTCTAGAGAGAGAGAGAGAGAGAGAGTATATGTCTGTGTTGAATGGATGTAGTTATGTTGGTTGTCCCAGGTGTGTGAAAATGTCTCCATGGGTTTTGTCCAAGTGAATCAGACACATATGACACGATGGATAGAATTGTCTTGAAAAATCACTGGAACAGCTGATAGAGAGAATCAAATGTTAATAAATTAAGCATCCCAAATTAGTTTAATTTTTAAACTCTTTGTATCATCCATTTTAAAGAGTAAAATATTGTGACCTGATTTTCTGAGTCTCATGGGAAATTCTGACATCTTTAATAGATGAATATTCATATGTGTTTCCCTAATTCATTAAACCCATCTTTTTCTTGTATAAATACCATCTATTTGCTGTGTGGGTCATAAGACAAATCAAACATTCCTACTGACTAATGAAAAGGTACATTAAGCCAGGTGTGGTGGTGCATGCCTGTAACCCTAGTGACTGGGGAAGCGAAGGCAGGAGGATTGCAAGTTTGAGGCCAGACTATGGGACTTAATGAGACCCTACCTCAAAATAAAAAGGGCTGGGGATGTAGCTAAGTGGTAAAGCACCCCTGGGTTTAATCCCTAGTACAAAACAAAACAAAAGATACACTTGACAGTAAGGAAGGAAATAGCCTTAAGCTTCAGCAAATTGTTATTATTTGTGCCTTTTGGGGAATTAAAAGGATCAAGCATGTTCAGATGAAATGCACATCTGAACTGAGCTCAAGAGGCCAGAGGGTCACCAGCTAAAGAACACACCTCCTTCTTCCTCTGTGGCTTCTGTTAACTGCAAATTGAGAGCCAGCCATTTTTTTATTGTTGCCAATGTTAAAGTTTCCTCTCAAGAGAAAGCAGTAGATAATTCCATCCTCCTTAAGCAAACAGGCTCCAAATTGCCAAGGAAAAGGTTTTATATGACCATAGGAGTTCACAAACTATGTCTGACATAGTCATCGTTTTATATTAGGGTTGGGGTGGACAGGAAGGAGTTCCTAGGCCATTCTTCATCCAGCGAGTTGGACACATACAGCTTTTATCACATAAAATACTTGTTTACTATTCTAAATAATACTTCATCAAAGATGGACTGTATGGGGTCTTTCTGGATAAAGAATAATGAGCAGTACTGAAGTGTCAGTAGCCTGAAATATGATTTGATACCTAGCATAACAAATAATAGATTATGTAGCTAAGATGTCTAAGCTGAGAACCTAGACCACTGTTCCAATCCCAGATCTTCATTTCCACGTGTCTAGCTTTGGGCAGGTTATTAATTTCCCAGGCCTTATTTGCTTCATCTGCAGAATAGGGATAATAATAATATCTATTTCATTGAGATTATTTGAATAGTAAATGGGTTAGTATGAAAAAATCACAAGTTTCATATATAAAGGTTAGGTTGTTTGGGGGTTTGTTTCTATAAGGTTTTATTTTGTTATTAATATCTTAGAGAAAAGGCAGAAATTTCAGAATATTGTCTTCTTTGCCTTTGCGTTGTTTTCAGTATGCAGATCTAAATCGCCACGTGGATGCATTGAATGCGTGGAGAAATGCCACCGTGCTGAAGCCAGAACACAGCCTGGCTTGGAACAACATGATCATCCTCCTGGACAACACAGGTGCAGAAGGGAGAATTAGATGGACCGGAGGAAACTGCTCCTCCCTACAGTACTGCTGAATAATTGAGAAACAGATTCCAGTGCTCTCCTCCACCCCAAGTTAAAAAATAATATGGATGTAAATATTTTACATTACAAAAGTGTCCATTATTTAGAAAATGGAGCTTCCTTTGATATATTGAAATATGAATATTGGGAAATGGTGTTGAGTCATTGGGGAAGTTGTGTGGTCCCATCTCATTTACTCTGAAGCCTGTCATCCAGCCACACCATCATCCAGGATGCTGGAGGCACCCAGATGTGAGCACGAGGCTTCTGGGCTCCTGGGGTGGAAGGGCAGTCCATATTCACTAGTTCACTGACTGTACATACAGAAGACATCCTCCAGTCTCTGCCAAGATCCATATCCTCAGTCCTTTTTATTTTTTATTTTGAAATAGCCTTGCTGAGTTGCTGAGGCTGGCCTCAAGCTTTTGATCCTCCTGCCTCAGCCTCCCAAGATTACAGGCATGTGCCACTACACTCAATTCTTAGATCTTATTTGAGAATTAATGTTAGTGACTCGATGATCTGGTTTTTAGTCTATAGCAGATCAGATTCAACAAATTAGGAGTTACTCTGCTACCCCTGCTTTAAAAAGCCAACCATTCTTCAGGAAACTGTGGTGTTCCCTGGTAGGATTTAAAGCTGGCAGGCCATCTAAGGAGTGCAGAGAAGAGATTCTGCTTTCCAAGAAAAATGCAGAGTGTGCAAGAAGCCTGGCTTGAGGCTTCAACACTTCACTTGAGACGTGTTTCCCACTTAAGGTGTCGTTGTGATACGCTTATTTTGCAGATGTGTTTCCTCCAGTTTGGGTGTAACTAGTGTCTGGGGGAAGATTAAAATGAGGTTTTATATGGTTTACAGAAATTAATCAAAAGCTGTTTGTAGGCTGTGTCAGAACTCCGAGTCGCAGAGGCACTGCCTGTGCGTGTTTGGCACATTCTGCGTAGATTTCCCCAAGTAGTTTATTCATAATTGCGTAGGATGTGTGTGAGCCCTGTTAATCAGAGAGGGAGAGAAACCCAAGTACAGTGTTGACATGCTCTCTACTTCTCCATTTTTCCTCCCAGGTAATTTAGCGCAGGCTGAAGCAGTGGGAAGAGAGGCCCTGGAGCTGATACCTGATGATCATTCTCTTATGTTCTCCTTGGCAAACGTGCTGGGGAAATCCCAGAAATACAAGGTGTGTAAACTGCAGGCTGTGATTTCTTGTAATTAATGCCAGCAGCTGACAGAAGCCATCAGTGTTACTTCTGCCCAGTGAGATTCCAAATCAGGCCAGAGCCGTGGCAGCCGTGCTCCAGGGTGACTTGGTCAGTTTGTTTCCTGGAGAAGTTGCCCAAAAGATGGATGAGCAGGGTCAAACCCAGTGTCCTTTCTCATCAAAACTCGGCCATTGTTCACACGCGGGGAGGGGAAGGGAAGAGAAGGCAGGCAGGGCCATGACCGGGTGAGAGGACCATTCAGCCACTGCTCCTTCCAGGACATATCCCAGCCCCCACCCTCTCACGAAGGGGCTGGACACTGTCGCTCACAGAAAAGCCAAAGCTGAGTTCTGTTTTTGGGAGCTGTTTTCTTCACAAAAGAATAACTGGCCTGTGAGGAAACAGGACTGGTCCTGCTCCCTCCTCTGAGGTACAGGTGATCAGCAAGGCCCTAGAGGTTTGTCACCAACAAACTAAAGAGGTGATCAGCAGGGTCCTAGAGGTTTGTCACCAACCACACGATAGTAAATCTGCTCCACTTGGGCTCCCAGGGTTAGTGAGGAATAAGCTGGACCTAACTCTGGGTATGAAGATCCTTTTTTTTTGGAACCAGGGATTGAACTCAGGGACACTTGGCCACTGAGCCACATCCCCAGCCCTATTTTGTATTTTATTTAGAGACAGGTCTCACTGAGTTACTTAGGGCCTCGCTAAGTTGCTGAGGCTGGCTTTGAACTCGCGATCCTCCTGACTCAGCCTCCCAAGTCACTTGGATTACAGGCGTGTGCCACCGCGCCCGGCTGTGTATTAAGATTCTTAATACCAGTGATCTCAAACTCTAATTTTGTATATCAGAATCACCAAGGGAGCTTCTTAAAACACATCCTTCCCATGAGGATGGGGTCAGGTCAGGGAATGTAATTTTACTTTTTTTTTTTTTTTTGCCATGCTGGGGGTGGAATTCAGAGTCTCACCCATGCTAGGCAAGCACTTTACCACTGAGCTGTACCCGCAGCCTGGAGTGTGTTTCTAACATGCATCCTCAGTGCTTGACACACATGGTCCTGTTGAAGGGCAAGTATTTCAGAATCAGGACCTATATATTTTTTGATTGCTCTGAGGCTACAGGTAAAACCTAAAGCCTAAAGGTAGTAATTAATATTTGATCACTGTTATTTACTTCTTTTCTTTTATTAAATGTCATTACTGGTATAATTTTCTATTAGAAGTATAATTTTCTGTAAGAGTTAAAATGTTTCCTGGGTTTCATTTCTTAGTGTCAAGGAGTTTAGTAGCTTCACTATACATTGTTAGTAATTCTAGGTTTTTTGAGAGGCTTAGTTTTATTTTTTAAGGATCCACTTGAGGGGCTTGGGAAGGTTACAGGTTTCCTTCCTAATGACCTTTGACCTTTCAGCCATTGTCACCTAGGATATCAGGAGTCTTGGTTCTCCATTGACCCTTCTACAGCAGTTCTTCAAGGTGCAGCTTATGTGGGGGTTTTTTTAACTCTATTTTTTCCCACTTCTCTATGGGTGCATTGTATTTGTACATACTGGTGGGATTGTACTTGGCATTCGTACATATTCTTACATATTTGTACTTGCACACAATGCACGATATAATTTGGCCAATATTACTCCCCAGCACTTTCCACCTCCCTCCCCACATCCCTTATATGATCATTGTATTGATTTTTCTATCATCCTCCAGTCTATACATTGGAATTTTCTATTAAGGGGACAGAACCCAGGTTCATTTGGCTTCCAATTCACATGGTCCTTTTTTTCCAGGTTATATAGAAAATATTCCATAAAGCAGAGTGGAGAAATGAGTTTCCCATTTCCCTGCACATTTTTCATCCTAATTGTCAAGGCCAAGGTGCTGAGCCTAAGATAAGGAAACAGAAGATGAAATCTGAAATCAGGAGCTCACATTGAGTTCTTGGGACAGGGGAGGGGTGAGGTCATGTGACTCCTCCAGCCAGGTGTCAGGCACAAGCCTCATTTAACATGGTTTTATATGAAGGATTTGGAATTTTAAACAACTTTGTAGGCTTTTTCTTGTAATGCAAAAAAATGCTGCCTGTTGCTCTTGGTCTGTGCGTGCCTGGTGCTGCTTGTCTCAGCAGGCTCCTTGCTCTGGGTGCTGGGGGAAGGATGTGGGGTGACGTGCAGCTTGGGCTCAGTCTGACTGGTCTTCTCTCTGGACAGCTCGCTTTCCCCCTGAGCGCGTGGTGCTCTTGGGTTGCTTACTGGCTCTAGGGAGGCTCCTTGAGGGCAGAACTGAGTCTCCAGACCTGTCTCCCTGTCTCCACTGCTGTTCTGCATGCTGATGGGTGGCTTTAAATGCCCACTTCATAGCCAGGAAGTGACCTAATGCTTCTCTCACTGGAGTCTGAACCTTTGTGCAGGCGTCCGTGGCCTGTTCTGGGGCTTTGATGTGCAGTGAGCGTTCTCAAGCTGCCTGGTCTAGGGATCCTCTCCAAGGGACACTTTTTACATATTAGGAGTCACTTCACTGCCCCTGGCCTCAGTTTGTTCATGTGTAAAATGGAAATATGGATCAGTGGAACCTCCTGATGAATAAATGCACAAGAACATAATCTTTAACTATTAAAAAGTAAATATGTATATTTACAATAATAGTTTTTATTTAATCATCAAATGACTCTCTACAGATTATTTAAACCTGTCAGAATCCATGACCTCCTCCCATTTGATTTCCAGTCTGGGATTAGTGTGAGAGAAAACTGCAAAAGTAGTGTCAGCGCGTGATGGGTTACTTCCCGGCTGATTCTGTATTGCCCATTTCATTGGCCCCCAAGTTTAAGAGCAGGTTGCATTTGGATAGAGCAATTTCTCAAACTACAAACATTTATGTCACACCTCTTCAAACTGCTGTCATTCCTATATCTAGGTCCTACCCAACTTATTCCTTACTTAATACTTTTTAATAGATTTTAACCACACATTGTGCTTATACTGTAAGTATAAGGAACTGCAAATGAAATAATTTTACCCCGTCCCAGCCACATACTTTGGCTGGCCATGGCTCTGAGCCTGAGGGTCGCCTATTCTGAGCTTCAGGGGAGACGGCAGGTGCTAGAGGGTGACCCACAGGCCTCCACCACGTGCAGCCCCTGTCCCAGGTGCATCGGCAGGAAGGAGGGAGAGCTGAGCAGGGAGTGGCAGTCTTGCTGTGCAGTTCATGGTTTCAGCTCCCAAGACCACCTGCCTTCCCTGATGCAAGTGGGTCACAGTGGCCCTGAGCCGCACCTCAGAGGGCACAGAGAGGGTTGAGGGTCCACCGGGGCAGTGATGGCTTCTGCCCCACCAACTGTGAGGGCTAAGGGAACTGCCCAGTGAAAGCCCACCCTTGTTCCTCTGAGAGATGCAATTTCCAAGCCCTTTCTCGGTCCTAAATGTTTGTCAGGTACATTGTGTCGAGTGTTCTTCAGAAAATTCCCTATCTTTCCTTGGGCTTTGAAAGCCTGCAGTCTGTTCCTGAGAGGCCCCTGGCCTCGCCCTCCTCCCAGGCCCTGGTGCAGACGGGGCTGCTGAAGCTCTGGAGCCCCACCTTTCCTGACTCACCTTCCCTAGACCTGCTCCTCCTCAGACGCGCCTTTCGCACTTGTGCCATGGTGTCCCGTCTCCAGGCTCAAGAGACCTGGACTCACGCTTCCTCCCCTGTTGAGCCTGGTCAGTGCTTTCTGTCACTTCTGCCTCAGACCCATCCCTTCCTCCCAGCCCGCAGAGTTCAGATCCTGCCTTGCCAGGAACAGCAGCCCCACCCACCCTCAGCACTGATCTCCTCCAGTCCCGCCAGCGCCCTCATCCTAAGTGACTGTCATCCCCTCAGGCATTTGAGCAGTTATGTAAATCAATGAAGAAATGAATCTGGGACCCCCTAGAAAACTCCTAACCTGCTTCTCATCCCTGAAACAGTTCTCTCCTGAGAGCCCTGCGTTACCTGCAGGCGAGGGAGCATGACTAAGTAGATTTCGTTGCCTGGCCTTGCTTTGTTTTAGACTTCGAATGGAAATACTTGAAAATCGTCAGAAACAGCACCGCTGTGTGGAAACCACTCCGGACGCCGCAGTCCGTTTATTCAGTGTGGTGGGGTCTTTTGTTTCTGTTGTTCTTGTTGCAGCCTACATGATACAGCAGGAAAATTGTGGGCCTCTCTTTTTCTTTTTTAAATAGTGGAAATTGAACCCTGGGATGTTCTGCCACTGAGCTACATCGCCAGCCCTATTTATTTGTTTGTTTTGAGAAAGGGTCTTGCTAAGTTGCTGAGGCTAGCCTTGAACTTGCGGTCCTCCTGCCTGAGACTCCCAAGGTGCTGGGATTGCAGGTGTGTACCACCATGCCTGGCTCACAGGCCTCTTTGAAGGCATTTCAGCTACTGAAACTTGGACTGTAGACCCTGATGTAGAGTTGACATCCTGTATTTTAGCCTGAGTCTTTGTTCAGGCACTTCTGAATAATATTTCTAAAATGCAAAGTTTTCTCTGCTCACTCTGTCTAAACAGCACTGGTTTCAGAGATGTCTGCCCTCATCACCAGCATGTTTCTCAGGACAACCACAAGCAAAGGAGCTGCTGCTCTTGCAGGCTAGAAAATGCAGAGTCCGAGATGAGGGAAGCCCACCTGAAAAATACACACAGAACACAAGAAGCAAAAGTAATTATCCCCAACCAGAAGCTTTGGTTGTTTAAATTTAGCGTTAAGTGCCATTAGCAACGTTGTGGTGGGAGTGAATAGTGGCTCCCGACACGTGCCAGGGAGGACAGATTGGGCATCTTTATCTCTGTGCGTTACGACAGAAAGCCGCAGTCCAGTCTGCGGTGTTCAGCGTGATCACGTAGGAAAATACTTTGCCTGCTTCACAGCGACCACGCTGGACATGAGGGTGATTTGGAGGAAATGCAAGTCTATGCAAGAATCGATGCATGCACATCAGGACATTCAGTCACAGTCATATACAGTACTGTGACAGCTTCAATGACAGGGTGCCGATTCTCCCTCATTCTCCTCATTTTTTCCATCTGAATGGGCTGCTTCTGGGTTGCCACGGGTGTTGTGGGTTCCCCAGGGAGATAGATAGGTGCGGGGCCCATTGTGAGGGTCCTGGCAGAGTTCTTTGGTGCAGCTGGAAGTGGCTGTCATGGGTGCAGCAGCCATGGCTTCGCCTCACCTTCGACCTCCCTCACCTGCTGCAGCCTGAACTCAGTAACTTGCTTCCAGGTGCAGAATTCCAGCCACCTCTGGGAGGCAGGTGGTGGAGCTCACGGGCACAGTTATGCCCTCTTTCCTTGCTAGCTCTCCAGAGCCTCTTCTGACAGAGCATGTTTCTGGAAGGACACAGTGGTGCAAAACAAGGAGGGTAACAGTTTCAAAACCCCAAGCAATAAAACAGAATCACTTTTGCTTCACATACGATGCCTTTTGTGTGTCTTTCATTTTTTCTAGGAATCTGAAGCTTTATTCCTCAAGGCAATTAAAGCAAATCCAAATGCTGCAAGTTACCATGGTAATTTGGGTAAGGAAACTTTTCAAATTGGATTGTATTGAAATTCTATATAATTAAAATGAAATGGGCCTATTTCCATGAAGTCAGTGTTGAGAAAATGGTTTTTTCAAAGCTAGTTTGTATTGTCCTTCATAATCTGGTTTTAAATTTGGTTTTATTATGGCATTTCAAAGATAGCCACATTTGCATATTGTAATTATGTGACCAGGACAACACCCAGAATTGCCCACTGATTTTATTGCTTTCTTATGATGAGAACCCAGGTCTTCCTTCTGTGTGAAGGAGCATGCGATGTTAACCCGAGAGGTACTTCAGAAGTTTCTCAGGAAACACAACTGTTCCCTCCTTCCAGAGTGGATCTTCCAGCTCTGCTGGTGTTCCCTTATGCTGTGGCCAAAAATGCACTGATAGGTATTTATTCCCAGGAATTCCTTTCTCCCATTCTGACATCTCCAAAGTTGGAATTTTCAGAGCCTAGCATACCGGTTCAAAAGTTCAGTTATGCACAGTATTTTTCATTATATCTATTCCTTACCACTATGAAGCTGCCCACCTCAAAAGTAGTTGTTCTGCCCATGTTGGAAGTTTAGTTTATTTACATAATTATTATAATAATCAGGCTTATACTAAAAATTAGGTTTATTGTAACAATCATTAATGGCCAGATCTTGCTGTTAGAACTTACTTCCAGCTAGCAGCACACAGCTATTACTACCAAAAGTGTAGGGGAATCTTTATTTAAATAAGCAGTTGACTTCACTTTCTTTATAAATAAAATATAAGACTGGACTTCTGCGTGGCCAGAACTCTAAAGTCTGGGAGCTCCAGTCTATCCAGCCTGGGTCCTGGGAATTTCATGGCCGCTTTAAGACACTTCGCGCACCCTTCTTGTTACGTCTTTATGTCACGATGTTGCTGTAGGCAGATGTATCCCATTTAATGACAGGAAGGGCCCTACAAAAAACTGGCAGAGGTTAAATGGATGTTCCCAGGGAGTATGAATACAACAAAATTTTCAGTACAAACAATATTTTTTTTAAACAGTGATTTTTGAAAACTGTTTGCAGATGCTCTGGAATAGTTCTTTGCACAAGTGTTTGGGAATACTGCAAGTTATTCAGAAGCATTTCCAATGAAATTCATCTCTTGCTATTTCAGCTGTGCTTTATCATCGTTGGGGACATCTCAACTTGGCCAAGAAACACTATGAAACCTCCTTGCAGCTTGACCCCACGGCAGCAGGCACCAAGGAGAATTATGGCCTTCTGAGAAGAAAGCTGGAACAAATGCAGAAAAGGGATGTCTGACCTCTTCTCTTCGTCTTTTGAGTTTGTGCATGTGTGCACAAGGCATATCATTACCATAATGTGCTTATGTTTAACCATTTGAAATTCTTAGACGTGTTGTTTATTTTACTGTTATTTTTTTCTCTGAAAACAAAGACATGCAAAAAGATTACAGCACCAGCAATATAACTCTTGAATGCTTGATAGGGTTTTTGCATCAAAATGGTATTTTTTCAGAAGACTCAAATGTAATTCCAGACTCCCCAAAATGAAAACTTTTTTAAGTAAACAAAAAAAGAGAAAAAATGATCTCGAGTCATTTTTCCCAGTAGTAAGCCTGCATTTGGGATGTGAGCCTGTGGATGGACCAGCACTATGGAATCTCACTTGTGAACAAGAAATGAAAGACTTCTACAAATTATGTGAGCATCAAATGTGTCTGTATATTAGCAATTTTATTTAATGACATTAAACGAAAGAGTTCTTGCTTTTTAACCTCTTATTTTATAATAATATGCACCATGAATTTTCTTTGTAAGGAAATATTTATTTGTATTTTTATGTGTTGGACAGGGCAAATAAATGAAGAATGGAAATCTTTGACATCTAGTATATTTATATACTTTTTCCTCCGTAGAAAGAAACTGACTCCTGCAATATTTTTTGTATTCTCCAGTATATGCAGTTTCAGTACATAGAGTATTATATAATAGTACATGAACTGTCGCTATTGATGGAAAGTCGTGGCCGTGCTGTAGGTAAGAGCAGGCAGCCTACCATCTTTGTTCCTGTTAATTCCAGTGTTAACAGGACTCCACGTGTGTATGTCGGGTTTTTATGCTAAATGTAAAGCAGTTATCCATTTTGCTTAATAGAACTGCAGGCCTTATTCTGTCCAGAAAATGCAAGAGGTAAATTTTTCTCAAAAAGGAGTCATGTTTGGGGACTTTGTGGTACTTTTAAGATTTGGGTTTTTTTCCTATTTTTATTTGATCAGAATAATCATGTTTACTTGTTTGTTCGCTGTCCATCTAAGGTTCATTCAGTCTGTTATTTCTTATGCAGTAAAATTATTACACAAACTGGCATGAAAATGTCATATTGCCTTCTTAATGTATGATTTTCAAGTTAGTGGATTTCGTGTCCTCCTTCCCCTTAATGTGAGATCAGAGTGACCAATTTATCTTTCCTAAAGTGTCTTCTGTTTGATTTTAGGGCCCATGGTATAGAATTGCTTTATAAAGTTATCCAAGTTCAGAGGATGGGTTGCATATCCACAGTGAGATGAATTTGATTTTCTGCACTCACTTTTTTGAGGACAGATCTGTGTAATTATAACTTACGGTTGTTGAAATACATCAGAAAACCTCTGTTTTGACATTTCTTAAATGGTCCCCAAACAACAACAATTCATGGATCTCTTAGGAGCAGGGGCTATCTTATTATTCATGTTCCTATAGTGCTTAGCTTGGCAGATAATAGATGTGCTATATACTGCAGGGGTTTTTTTTAAAGCAAATTTCTTCCCTTTTTGAGGTGGGGGATGGTACTTGTCTTTCAAGAATAAAGAAAAAGTATTTCTTATTTAAAAAAAAAAAACCTTCAGGACTTTTTATTCCCCGCTACTGATACTAAAACTAGTATTAAGTCGAGTTGTGCAAACCTGAACCCCTGCCTACCAAATGAACCCTTAAGCTCTCCCCGCTTCATCTCTCGGGGTTCCCACTACAGCATTTTTTTTC
This sequence comes from Glaucomys volans, assembly GCA_020662805.1. Taxonomy (NCBI): domain Eukaryota; kingdom Metazoa; phylum Chordata; class Mammalia; order Rodentia; family Sciuridae; genus Glaucomys; species Glaucomys volans. The sequence continues at coordinate 611,715 of JAJEJO010000792.1, read as the reverse complement.
TAGAGGAAAAACAGTCATTTATTTGATTGATATTCCAGGAAGCCTTTTCTCTCTGCAGATTTTGGAAGTGTCCATGTGGCTCTTCCCTTCTCTTCCCACCTTAAGCAGCCCATTTCCTGAGTTTCCTTCCTAACAAGACTGAAGTGGAAGGCTGTCTCCCAGTTCTCTTCTCATTTGGGGACTCTTTATTTTGACGTTCTGATTGCTGATGACAGTGTGGGGGGGAGGGAGGGGCGGCATCAACCAAATATGGGGAAATCCTTTGTCACCCTCCCTCCTTGGGAGGGGCACCAACCAATCTGGAAGGTAGTTTGGGTCAGTGGGTCGCTGGATTTAGTGTATGTCCCTGCAGGATTGACTCCTGGTTCTGTACTTGTTCAGATTTATTTCGGTACCTATGCAAGCTTTTGTTCTTTCAGACTCATCCTGTCACAAACAGCTACCAGGCCTGGACAGGGCTCTTTGGCATTCTGAGTCTACAACCTTTCTTGAGTGTGTTCTTTATATTTCATTTCAAGTTACTCACTTAAAATATACAGAACAAAAGAACAAGCCCCACACTGGAGCAATGGACCTCGCAGTCACAAAACCCAGTCTTGGGCCTTGGCTGTCCCCCTGTGACATCACAGGCAGTTCACTTGACAGTGCTCAAGCCCATTTCTTGTCTTTAAAGTGGAGATAAGACCTACCTCAATAAGTTGGAAAGCTTGTGGCTCAGTAGGTCCTCTATAAATGATAGGTTGGATTTTTTTGAAAGAGTATCTGTGTTTAGAGCAGACAGATTTGCCCTTAAATATATTTATTCCCTCATTTATGCAGTAAATAGTAGGTGCCTACTATGTGCCAGAGACCTCTTAGACCCTGTGGATACAAAGTTGAATGGAAATGGATATGGTCTACAGAGCTCCTAAGTTAAGAGAGTGGGGTGGATACTGACAAAGATGGTAATTATATAGTCATATAAATAATCATGGAAGAGAGAAGCCTGATCTAACTTGCAATCAGGAAAGGGTTTCATTGGTGACTTCTGAACAGGTTTGATAGAGGAAGACAGTCACTCTAGGCCAGCTGTTCTCAATCAGATTGTGCCTTCCAGGGGACATTAGGCAATGCCTGGAGATGTCTTGGTTAAAACTGGTGAGATGGGGGCCGTGTGCTGTATCTCCTACCTTGCCGAGGACAACCCCTCTTCAAGAAAATTACCCCAAAACATCAGCACTGCCAAGGTTAGAAAACCTGAATTATGCAGAAGAAACAGCAGGCACAAAGGCCCCTGGTGAGAAAAAGGGTTACAAAATCCAAGAGGAAGGAGAGGGGCACAGGATAGGGTGATTAGAACCAGTTGGTGCCAGGGTCCCCAGATCAGAGGATCTTCATCTTAAAACATGGAAGGATTCAAAGCAGGAAGAGACACCGTTCAATTTATGTCCTGACAAGGTCACTTTGGCTGCTGGTGGCAAGGAGATGCGCACGGAGCAACAGACCATTCCAGGTGTGCAGTGTCAGGATGAAGGTGGCTTGGTGCATGGCAGTGAGTTGGAGAAACGTCTAGAAGTCAATTGGTGATCAATACGTGTGCTGGGAGGGAATGAGAGGTGCCAGCGTCCTTCGCTCAGCGCAGACTGAGAGAAGCCCTTGAAAGTGAGAAGCTGCCTGTGACCTGGAGAGACGAGGATCTAGAAAAGAAAGGAAGGAATGGGACCCAAAGTTGGGTGGAGATCAGCCCTACAAAAGGGGACAGAGTTGCTGCTGTACGTTAACAAGAAGAGGAGTCCTGGACATTCCTTCCATTGGCCAAGCCCCACTTGGAGCATTCAGCAGTCATGCTGCAAGAATGTCAACCTTTCTGAGCCTCCATTTCTTCACGTAAGAACTGCAGGTCATAATGCTTATCTTGCAAAGTTGCCGTGAAGATGATGTAACTGTCTAAGTTGCACTGTCAATAATGAAGCCACTGGACACATGTCCATCGGTTGGGTACATGCAATGTGGCCAAATCAAAGTGGGACTTGCTATACACATAATATACTTGCTGGAATTTGAAGATTTGGCATTAAAAAATGTGACCTACCTCCATCATTCTAATGTTGTTTGCATGTCAAAATTATATTTTAAATACACAGTCTTCCATATCCATAGAGTCTGCGTCCTCGGGTTCAACCAACTTGAAGAGAAAGTATTTGAAAGTAATTGTCCCGAGCATGTGCAGACTTTTTTCCTTGCCATTATTCCCTGCACTGTACAGCATTGCCACAGCCTACCCAGCATTTACGTTGTATTAGAAGTTAGAAGCAATCTAAAAATGACAAAGCATACAGGGAATGTGTAGGTTATATGCAAATATTATGCCATTTTATATAAGGGACTTGAACATCTGCAGACTTTGGCATCTGAGGGAGATCCGGAACCAATCCTCCATGGAAACAGAGGGCCAATTATATTAGGTTAAAGAAAATATATTATGATAATTAACTTCCCGTTTCCTTTTGCTTTTGAACATGGCTAATAAACTGCATCTGTGGGTTTGCATTTGCCGTTCACTTTCCATTTGTAATGGGTCATGCTCCTCCAGAGTACAGGAGGAGGTGTGTATATGGTACCTACCAGCAATTTAATTCACGTTTTCAAAAACAAATTTGTTACATTTAATGATTGCAATTGAATTAACATTTTCAACATTATTGGATACCTACAAGGTCAGTGTTTCCCATCACTGTCCCTGTGGCTTTCCAAAGAGGACTACTCAGATGCCTTTCTGAAAACTGGATTTGGCACGCCTGCCAAGATCACAGGATTAGCAAATAGCCATGTCCGATGAAGGAGATTCTTCTCCATGTATTAATTAGAACTAATAAATGTTGAAAAAACTGCATTTAGAAAATCATCCTTGGTAATTTTTTTGTCCCAAACGAACTGATTCCAGGAAATATCAGCAATGAATGGAACCATCAGTTGAAAGGCTGATGGGGAACTTTGCATGGGAGGGTCCGGCTGTCACCAGCTGAGCCCACTGATCAACGGTAGCGGCAGTGAGAGTGGAAATCCAAGATCCACCTGTTGCCACTGTGATGTCGTGCAAAGTGTCCAGAGCCACCCACGATGTGTCCTTGCCAAAATAAGTAGTTCCACCAGCATCTAACAAAATTGTGGCCTCTTTGATTCCTAATTTTAAATTGAAAAACTACAAAATGACTTCCTGGATCCCTTGATAGTTAAATTTGTTGTGATAATGGTTGATGATGTAAGAATATCTGTATATTTTTAAATAGCAATACATACCAAGTCAGTAGAAATGAAATGATATACAGTCTGGGATTTGCAGTAACAGGAAAAGAGGGAGGGAGGAGGAAGAGAGGGAAAGATACAAGGAAGGAGCTCCGGAGCTCCACTTATATTTCCTGACACAATTCTTGCAACATAACCCCTTTCATATTTTCCTGGGGTAAGTCATATTTTTGTCTTTGGGGTACATCTTTTAAATATCTTTGTTTAATGGTGAGTGTTTTGATGGAGATATATGTCCCACAAAGCACCTGTAAATGCAGAAGTATTCAGAAGTGAAACGATTGGATCACGAGAGCTATAACCTAACCAGTCCACCTTGGTTTGAAGGGACTGACTGGGTGGTCACTGTAGGCAGGTAGGGTGTGGCTGGAGGAGGTGGGTCACTAAGGGTATGCCCTGGAAGGGGGCATCTTCCCTCCAGCACCCCAGCTTTCCTCTGCTGCCCCATCTTGGACTCAGAGCAATGGAGTGGGCCATCTATGGACTCAGATCTCTGAAACTGTGAACCTCACATAAGCTTTTCCTCCCCTAAGATGTTCTTTTTGGGTATTTTGGTCATAGTGAAGAAAAACCTAACTGAAACAGTGAACTTCCTGGTTTTATTGCATGTATTAGGTGCCTCCCCACCTTTTCCCTCCCTGGAATCACAATCTAAATTGCATTTTTGAGAGCTGTGAGCCTCATTATGTGCTGAGCTACTCGCCTAACTTCCAGAAGTATGCTTTCCCGAAGCTCTGGATCTGAGTCCAATTGTGCCTGCATGACCGTTCAACTTGAGATCCTCCTGCCTCAGTCTCCCGAGTCTCTGGGATTACAGGCATGCCCCAACACACCCAGCTAAAGAAGTTTTTAAGCATGAACAATTCTATCAGGTACAAATGAGTCCAATCCTGCCCTCAGTTACCTGGAACCTGGGATAAGTCACCTTAGTTGTAGGGGAGGCTGCTATTACTTTTGTTAATTTCTCCGCTACAAAATGAGAAGGTTGGACTAAACCAGTGGCCTTTCAAACTTACTTAGTTGCTTAAAACCCGTTTCTTAGAAATGAATCACAGAAGTCCCCTGAACAATGTTATAAAAGTGAGCTACTTTGCACACTTACATAAATCCCTATAAAAATTGGTTGTGAAATGTACAAACGTTTGAAATTTCAGCCCTCTAAAATATTTTGAAGATTTCTAGTCCTGAAATGACCTGATAAGGTAAAAAGCACCTTAGAAAGAGGAAGTAAAATCCTGCCCCATACCATCAGGCTGTGGACAGCTGCAGAGGGAACAGGAAGCCACACTTCTCCCAAGGACACACTGACGTTGTAACAGGTCAAATAAGCCCCTTCGTGGGGACACGCTGCCTTCTCACTCGTGAGAAGTTTCTGAAGAAGCACTGTTTGAAATCAGTGCATGAACTTCCCAGGTTTGTCAGAAACAGCCCCAGTTTCCCAGCAGGTAAGAGTGGCGGAGCGGGTTTCTGGATGCACCGGTCTGCATCTCTGGGAGTCTGTGGTTTCAGAGATGGAGGGCCCTGGACCTGATCTGTGGTCCAGACCTGGTGTAGACCCTGGGGGCGTGGCCTTGCCCCCTTAGCCTCTCACAACAGTTTCCCTTCAATTTCACCTAAATTCCACCTGCCCCCAAACCTCCCTGCCTTGTCTTGCTGACACATCCCAGGCGTCCTCTGGTCTGTCCTATTGCCATCAGCCAACAGGACTGACTTCATCCAACCCCAGCTCTGCACCTGGTGATCTTTGGGCCGATACAGGTCACAGGCCAACTGAAAGGCCTAGGTCAAGCCATCTAATCTCCTTTCCTTGTCCGAAAAGTGGAAGTAATTCCCTCTCGTCTTTAGTATATCATATAATGTAGAAGTCGTATCCAACTGATCACGTGTATGAAAGCTCTTCATAGAGCGTACGGTTCCATTAAATAGCCCTATGTGTTATGTAGGGTTAAGTGAAATAGAAAAGAACCAAAGTGAAGCCATTTTGTTCGGACCTGGCTCCACTGTATGCCTGGTTGTACTGTCTTCCTTTCAGCCTCCTGACGCTGTGTCTATGTTGACAGTTCAGCGGGACCTTCCCACCTCCCTGACTATGGCCCTGATGTGTGACAAAATGACTCTAAAACATATAATCAAAACAATCCTCTCATGTAATCAAAATATCTGTCTCAACAGGGTCTTTCTGACCTACATGTGCTTCAATTGTTCTTGTGGTTTTGCCTTTGTAAACTCTGTACTTCCAAAATCCAGGTGCTGGGAGTTCTTGGAGGCGTTAGCCTGCTCCCAGCCGCTACTTGCCTGGTGTGATCATTAAAGGACCTTGTTTCCCTTTCAGTTTGGCTCAGAATACGTGGGGGTTTGTCATTCCCACACGCTCCGTGACATTAAGTACTACGGAACTAGTACTTTTAACAAAGAGTTCCAACCACAGGAAATGACCAGTCCTGGTAACCCGGTGCAGCATATACTACCCAGTTTCCCTGTTTTAACCATCATGTTGAAGACCACAGATCACAGGGTTGGTTTTGCTTTGGGTTTTTGTTGTTGTTGTTATTGTTTTCAGTTTGTTTTTTGTAATTGTTTTGGGGGTTTTTTTGCATGAAAATCAATGGACCTGGAAATCATAATTTTGAGCCAGACTCAGAACTGAGTATCACATGCTGAAGCCAGAGGGGGAATAGGAAAAATGGATGTCATAAAAGCAGAAGGGAGACCATTAGGGAAGAGGAAGAAGACCTTAGGAGGGCGGAGGAGAGGATGGGAAGGTATTGGGAGTGAAATTGGTCAATCCATGCTTTTATGTATATATGAATAGACTTCAATGGAACCCGCCATTCTGCATGAATAATGTGCCAATAAAGAGAAGAGAGCACAGGGCTTCAGTTCAGCTGGATGTGGGTTCGAGTCTTGGCACCCTTATTTATTGGCAGGCAGGGTACCTTTGAGTGACTTTGCCTCCAAGAGCTGTGTCATAGGTAGAGTCGGAATCATAATGCCCAGTCATGAAGCTGCCTAAGGACGATGTGGGAAGACACACTGGTTACACCCAGTCCTCCTGTCAGGGGATCAAGCTTCATTTCATTTTGTAAAGTCTACACTGGACACTAGAGTAGCGTTATTTCCTTTAAAAAGTCACTATTCGGGTGGCAAGGCCCAATTGCTTGATTCCAGTTTCAAGAACAATGGCAGCCAAACTGCAGCATTAGAGAGAGGTCACCGATGGCGATGGCTCTTTGCAGTGTGTTTAGCTTTGATCATAGTGGCGGCATATTTGGCTGGTCAGATTATTCTTCTGAGAATTCTTACATTATTCCCTTATTTGTGATTAGAGATTTATTCCCAAGGCTAATGAAATAACCTCATATAGTGCTTTACTCCAGTCTTTGCTTCTTATTCCTGAAATTACAGGAATAAGGAAATTATGGGCAAAAAGAACCATTTCAACTGCAACTGCTTGGAAAATTTCATTACTTCTTAGAAAAGATATTGCATATCTTTTTTGGAGAAAAGGTCAATGCCTTATTCAAAAACAAAACAAAACAAAACCCCAGCATCCCACATCATCTTTAAAACATTATTTACAGAAGTACCAGGATTGAATTTAATGTGAGCAAACTTAGTTTTATGAGGTTGGTTTTCTTCACTCATTAATTTCTTTGCCATGGAAATTATTTAGCAGCGAGACCTGTTGTACCAAGTAAGATCGCTTGACAGATTGAAAAGAAAGAAAAATAGAATCCTGCCGCCTTCAAATTTAACAGCCAGTTTTTACAGCCAAGGTTAGAAATGGAAGTTAGGAATCCTGTGATTTGCAGAATATATTCTACTGTTTATTTTTTGTACACACAAAATTAAAAGATTCTAAATTAGCCTTATTAATGAGCCTAGTTTGAAACTGTGGAGTCTTCTTTTTTTCTCTCTGAGTTCATAATGATCAACCTAGGGGAAATGGTCTAAAACTAAATTGCAATTAGTTTTGCAATTGTTCGTACTGCAGTGTGAGGTACTTGGAACGTGCACAAAGGCTCGTGAATCTCAGTTCTGTGGAGGAAAGTCCTATCAATCCACTACCACGGAAAGAAGAGGCAGGTTTGGAGAGGCTGGAGTAAGAGACAAAGTTTGCAGGGTAAGCAAACCTTTTTCTGTAAAAGGACAGATAATACATTCTTTAGACAATTCAGACCATATGGTGTCTGTGGCTTAGAGCATCCAGGGAGATAGGCACATGCCTGCAATCCCAGAGATTAGGGAGGCTGACACAGGAGAATCAAAATTCAAGGCCAGCTGCAACAACTTAGTGAGAAACTATCTCAAAGTAAAAAAGGACTGGGATGTGGCTCAGTGGTAGAGCAGCCTGGGTTCAATTCCCACTACCACCCACACACACACACACACACAGGCAGCCATAGATAGCACAGAAACAAATGCTATGTGTTTCAAACACTGAAACACAAATTTCATCAATATTTCATCAATATTTGGTTCTGATTTATTTTTAAGCATTTAGAATGTAAAATTCCTTCTTGGCTTGAGGGCCCTACAAATGCACATGGCGGGTTAGAATCAGGCTGCAGAATAGTTAAGGCCCCATATGATTTTTTTCCTGATTCACTAAAATAATTTGATAGTATTTCAGTAGATTTTTATAGTGTTGTTCATTCAGCTTCAAGCTCCTTATCTGGCTGGGCATGGTGGCACACACTTGGAATCCCAACAGCTTGGGAGGCTGAGGCAGGAGGATCGCAAGTTCAAAGCCAGTCTCAGCAACTTAGCGAGGCCCTAAGCAACTCAGTGACACCCTGTCTCTAAATAAAATTCAAAAAAAGGGTGGGATGTGGCTCAGCGGTTCATCACCCCTGAGTTCAATCCCTGGTGCCTAAAAAAAAGGCTCCTTACCTGGCCTTTCACTTCTGTTGTTTATTTCACATGATAACTATTGCTTCAAGAGATGCAAAGGTATTTTTCCCACCTATTGTGGGGTATTCGAATGCTAGAGGGATGCAGAAAGGATAATAAGGAGATGAGACCAGCCTCTTGCTAAATATTAAGTGGTTTTTAGTCAGACAAAAATTAGGCATCTACTTCCAGATCTGGAAAACATAGTCTTCGGTCTGGATGTCCCTCCCAAACTCACACCGATTGCCGGTGTAGCAGCACTGAGAGTTGGGGATTTAAGAAGTGATTAGGCCTGAGGCTCCACCCTCGTTCGTGGGTGGTTTAGTGCCTGTAAAAAGGAGCCCTGCAAGTGGGTTCTTTGTTCTTCCTCTCTTCTGCTGCGTGAGGAAGCACATCTCTGCCCTCTGAATACACACTGGAGGCATCTAGAAAGCAGAAACTGGGTATTCATCATACACCAAACCCACCATCGCTTCGATCTTGGACTTCCCAGCCTCCAGAACAGTGAGAAATAAATTTCTCTTCTTTCTAACTTGCTCAGTATCAGGTGTTCTCTTATAACAGCATGAAGCAGACCAGAACAGCAGAGCTTGGCAATCACCTGCTCACGTTTAGGTAACAGAAATGGTCAAACAAGAAAATCCTGGTTAAAGACATTTTCTAGTTTAAATCCTGGAGTTGATTAAGGAACTGTTTGTAGAGCTTTCAACAGATGCTTGAGATTTGCTAGCTGCATGAAAGGTTCAGGAGGTTACAAAATGGCAGAACAAATGGACCAGAATGAGAAGAAAAAAGCCCAATGGAGAGCTAAGCTTTGCAGCTGGACACAACCTTACAGACTGGGGGATTCCTACAATCCACCAGAGTAGTTGGCTTGCCAAGGGCTCCTGAGTAACGCACCAACCCTAAACCGACAAGCCGAGGCCATACCTAGACCGACCAAACTGATTCCTTGAGAAATTCTCCCTTTTTTTTTTTTTTTTTTTTAAATAAGGAGTTTCCCACGCTTGCCTTAACTGCAATGTAAATCCTCACCAAGTGCTGTCAGTCAATCTGCAATTTTAGACCCTACTTTTGGCTAGCAAAGGCAGAATCTGCATGTTTAAACAAGATCCTCAGTTGCTTCACTTGTACGCTGAAGTATGAGAAGCACAGAAGTAGGTCCTTAATAGACCATTGTTCTCAAGCCTGCGCCTCTGTCATCATCACTAATAAAAATGCCCCTCACTGTGCCTCAGCCCCAGAATTGCTGACTCGTAGGCCAGAGGTGTGGCCTTCAGAGTGCATGCTTTAAGACGGGTGCTGCCAGACAGGGGCACACTCCAGAAATGACTATGAGTATTTTAAGTCATGTTATTGGCCTACAGAGGTGGCTTGGTGGTAGAAAGCCTGCCTAGCATGCACAAGGCCCTGGGTTGAGCCAGCAGAGCAAAACCATTTTGATAGTTAAAATGAAGATTTCATCCCCCAGAGCTGAATCTATGTTAGATCCAGCTTCCCCAGACTTTTCTGGAAATAAATGCAACTTAACACTCACCATCTTTAATTTTCTTTTATTGAAGGAATTATTGATTCACCTGTCTGCCTCAAATTCCCAGACTGACAGGATCAGCTGAGAGAGAGAGAGAGAGAGAGAGAGAGAGAGAGAGAGAGAAGCATTATTCCCCTTCTAAAAATTTAGGATTATGCTACTCTTTAAAATATTAACATGCAACTATACTCTAGGCAGGGTTTTCAATACTTTTCAATTTAATCATGAGCTGCCCAAGACAAGAAAGAACTCTATAAAACTTAGTGCTTCACGCATCTGACCTTTGATTTCTTTTGGAATTGCACATCTGTTCAAAATAGAACCACACCGGCAATGTTGGAAATGTCTGAATAAAAATCAGACTATAAAGCGATTTTGAGCAATCTATGTAAATGAGAGAGTAGAAGGGGCAGGAAATGATTAAGGGGGATATTGCTCGTCTGATAATACTTCTTTATTTGTGTCTCTTGGGGGACAGAAGTGGCCCTCTCTCCATTTCTGTGCCATTCCTGTAACCTGGGCCCCCAAAATAATAATGTTTAAACCCAGAATATAGAGTTTCTGGAGAAAAATTCCCCCTCAGCTTTTGTTTCTCACCCCTCTAATTTCTGGGACTCAAGTTCAGTCCTGGGTCCAGGGGGCACCTTTCCATTGCCCCCTAAGCAATAGTTTTAGGTTAAAAGGGGGCAGAGGGCAGCGTGGCTCCAGGGTGATCTACGCCCAGTTTGAGAGCGTGCGCTCAGGTGGCAGGCATACATGCCCAGGAGTGTCCACCTGCTGTGGTGTGGCGTGGCTGGTGAGGCTCCGGGTGTGATGAGGTGTGCCCCGGCGTGTCCCGCCCAGCCGGAGGAGTGCCCAGCTGTCAGAGGCATGTGGCCGTCGTG
>JAJEJO010000792.1:584765-601022 GCA_020662805.1 Glaucomys volans | reverse complement strand
CGCGGCCGGGGCCGGGGCGCCGCAGGGCCGGGCGGAGCTGCGGCCGCCTGCAGGGGGCGCCGCCCAGGGCGGCCTGGGTGCGGCGCCCGCGCAGGGCATTTCCGCTCGGCGGCGGGAGCGGGTCCCACGGCCCCGGAGCAGCAGGTGAGGCGCGGGCGCGGGTGGCGCGGGCCCCGGGGCGCCGTTGGGCTGGGGCCGCCGCGGGGGCGCGCGGGAGCCGGGAACTGCCGAGGGCCCCGCGTGGGCGCCGCGCGTCCCCGCGATCGGCCTCCTGCGCGCAAGGCCGCTTTGGCAGGAGGCGAAGTCCAGTGCGGACGATTCCAGAAATCCAGCCTCTCATCTTCGAGACGCTTTTGCAAGGAGAGCGGAACCTGCAGAAGAAGAAAAACTTCTGGCCTGCGAGCTTCCGACCTGAGGTTCCTTTGGAGCCATCGAGGAAGCGTCTGGGCTTGGAGAGCGATTTCTGTGTCCCCTGCTTTCAGATGCGGGTCCTGTTGCTGCCTCGCTGTCGGCCAGGGTGACTCCACAGGCTCGCTCAGAACCCACTTGTTGCTTCTGGGTTTAGTTTATTAGCAGTGACGTGATAAGACAATGCACCAGAACTGTAACCATCTTTTTCTTTTTCTTTTTTAGAGTAGGTTATTCATTTGGGGCGGGGGGGGGGGGGGCAGGATCACAAATTAAAAACGAAAGCATATCCCTGAATTAATTGGATTGACCTATATAAAATGTGGATTTTACACACACAGGCTCAGTTAGGTCCTTTTTCTTGTCACTGAAGACTTCCCTGGCCCCATTCAATGTAATGACTGTGTTACTTTGGAAAACCCTGCAGTTTGGACTCGTTTTTTCTGAAACTACTCCCGTGAGAAACCACAAATTTTGAATAAGCAAACCTCTCTTCCTCAGTGGACAGCATTTGTCTTTTAAAACCTGTTTGTAAAGGTAAATTCTGATTGGTGGACTTTGGTATGGAAATTTTGATACTACTTGACCTTGCCAACCAGAACCCTAACTACTAACACTAACCCTGGGGAAGGTGGTTATTTGCCATGATGTTGGCAGGAGGTAGCAATATGTGAACAAAACGGGGAGAAACCTGTTTAATTATCTGCTCATTTTTCTTTTTATTTTACTTCCTAAGATCTCTCAGTTCCAACTGCCAGCATTTGCAGTTCTTGGAAGGCCGTGTGTCTGCCACCAGCCAGGCCTTTATCAGGGGTGAGGTCCCACAGGGTGGCACCGGGGTGTGGTGCAACCATATTGGAAGAGAGATAGGACCCAAGGAGAGGTGGCAGTAAGAGGACAGCATCAAGTGATCTTAGCAGCCTTCTCTAGACCATTCTCCATCTGCGAATCCTTGGCTACTGAAGACTTCATTGGAGAAACTCAGTTAGGCTTGACCACCCAGCATCTTGGTTACAGGACTTCATTGCTTGGTTGAAGGCCTCTATGGTCAGTGAAACTGCTCAGAGCAAGGCAGCCTGATTTAGTTTGCAGGCCCTGGCCCTGAACCCAGAGGGGTGCAGGCTGTGGTTACTTGGTGAGGTATTGGTGTACTCCCTCAAGTGACTTTCTAGAAGAGACCCAGCGATGGGAAGTCTCTGGGTTTGTGTGGCATTCAAGTGTTGTTGGAGTAGAGGTGAATACTCACAGGAGGCCCCAGCGAAGGTCACAGCTGGCCCGGACCTTGAGCAGAGAGTGAATCCTTGTAGGAAAGTGGCATTCCTGGTAATAGTCACCATGAGCAAAGATAACATGCTTAAAATGAAACTAGTCAGAGGTCAACAAGGCTGCCCCCAGCATGGGGAGGACTGGACTGGACAGGTCCCTGGGGAAAAAAGCTCTCTGGTGATCAGCTCTACTTTTGATCAAGGTTCAGATTTCTTTTTTATTAAGAAAAATGTAAACAAACAGAAGCACAGGAATAGTATGATGAATTTCCACACATCTGTCCAATAGATCACACAATTCTTGTTTGGTCATATCTGCATTTTCTTTTTTGGGGTTGGGGGTTGAAGCAACTTCAAGTGGGTTATCCCAGGCAACATCACAGTTCTCTAAATAGTTCCATATCCACCTTCAAAATTTATGGACATTTTCTCACAAAACTATAATCACATTATCACCTCCTAGTGAAAGTGACGATAATTCCTTAATGTTTTCTAAAATCCAGTACCTACAGAGATTTCCCTGATTGTCTCAGAAATGCACTTTTTGGTTTTTTTGTTTTTTTTTTTTTTTTTTTTTTTTTGGTTTGGGTATTGACCCCAGAGGCACTTAACCACTATGCCACATCCCCAGCCCTTTTTATTTTTTGTTTTGCGAAAGGGTCTTGCTAAAAGAAATGTATTCTTTTACTTGTGTGAATCATCAACCAAACAAGAGTCACACTGGGTATCTGTCGACTGTCATTTCAGTCTCGGGCAAGGCGTTGGCAGACTTTCTCTGTGAAAGGCTGGATGCCCTCTCAGCTTTGCAGGCCTCGGGGTCTCTGTGTAACTGCCTGGCCCTGCCATTGTCACGCAGTAGCCATAGCTGATGTGTACATCAGTGAGTTGGCTGTGTGCAAATAAATGTTTCGGTTTCAGAGTTGTTTTTTTAAGCTCCCTGGTGCGCTAGACTGACCCACAAGCCGTAGTTGGCTGACCCTGGCCTGGACCAAGCTCATGGGTTTGATGCTAATGATTTACTAATGCCACTTGGTTGGTCGCCTGTGGAATGCTTTATTCTCTTGATTTCCTTGGCTGCTTTTTGTACAGGATGATTTAACTTGCTCCTCGAGCCCCTATATTTCTCATGAATTGGAAGTTAAAACTGAAGGCTCAGTTGGGTTCATGCTCACCATTTCTGGCAAAACTACTTCAGAAGTGGTTTTAATTTTTTTAACTATAAATTTATCTGACTTTAAAAGACTTAGAAACTCTTATTTGGGAAGCTCACATTCTTAAAATAAGCTTTGCCTGATGGCTGAGAATATGCTTTTTTCCTTCTCTTCTTACTTATTTGAAGGAGAGATTATCACTGTTGTTTCCCAGGGAGGTTGAGATCTTTGAACCCCTCCTCTGGGTCAGTGGGAGCTCCCCTCTCTTCCAGGGCTTCCTTAGCCCTTTGGGCTGGAGGGTCACATCTTCCCCTTGAACGGAGACTTCCTTCCATGGACCCAAGCCCAGGGTTTGAGATTGCCTTCCAAGAGGCATTAGTGTTTTGTTTTAATCCCCTCTTAAATACTCACTTCTGTTTTATCTGTCTCTCTCCAGCAGGACTGAGAAGCAGATACTTGGTGCACATGGACTTTTTGGTCTCTGCCTGAGGCAGTCACACTCATCCTGTATCCTGTGGAAGGATTCCAAAGCCCCAAACTTAAGGCTCTCAGACTCACTGTGCTCCTGGATTCCTGGGCAACACATCTTTGAACAAACAAACTTACAGGTGAGAATTATTTTCTCTTTTCTAGACTATTCCTAGCTCCTAAATTCTAGAGGAGCTTGTTGTGGTTTGGTGTCCTCAAAAGCTCATGTGTGGGACAATGCAAGAAGGTGCAGAGGAGAAATGATTGGGTTGTAAGAGTCTTAACCCGATCAGTGATTGAATCCCTGATAGGGGTTAACTGAGAGTGGTGGGGTATGGCTGGAGGAGGTGGGGATTGGGTCATGGCTGTGGGGTATAGGTTTTGTATTTGGAGAGTGGAGACTCTCTCTGCTTCCTGATGATGTGAACTGCTTCCCTCAGCCACACTCTTATCCCATGATGTTCAGTGTTTAGCTTCACCTAGAACCCTGGGGGATGGAGCCGCCTTCTATGGACTAGGACTCTGAAACCCTGAGCCCTCAATAAACCTTTCCTCCTCTATAATTGTGCTGGTCAGATCTTTTAGTCACAGCAGCGAAAAAGCTGACTAAAACTCAAATATTGGCATTAAAACAAGGCCATTGCTGGTAAGTGTTGCCATTTGGAGATAGGTAGTTGAGGAATCATTAATTATGTCATTACACTAGTTCTGTGCGGGTTCAACTTTTCATAATAAACAAGTGTTCTTTACAAAAGAAAGAATGGTAGAGGAAAGCCCGCCTTGGTCCCATTCGCTCATATTCAGCAGCTATTTGTTAAGCAGTTTTCTGCTTAAGCCATGATGTCATATCGTCCTATATGTAGGACATCTATAAAAGCCAATGAAGTTCATAGGAAACCTGTGAAATTGCTCAATTTTAGATTTTATAGGTGTTTTACACACATGACCATGAGACACAATGGCTTAGCAGTGGGGGTGCTGGGTTCATAAAGGCTCATGGTCTTGAACTTACGGCTTTTATAGATATTAGTGGAGAAATGGCTGATTAGGCAGGACGAAAAGAGATCCTGCCACCTTGAGCATGTTTACCTGTTGATCTTCAGGGTGGAGAGTCCACGCTTCCCACAGCAATTCTTCTCTCAGTGACCTTACCTATCATGACGCGCTGAACGGGAGACCCGGCTGGCCTTGGATGGCCCTCTGGACTCACTGCAGGAAAGAGCTACTGAATAACCATATTCGTGTCACAGGTCTTCCATCACAAATGACCCCAAACTGGGAGGCTGAAAACAACAGAAATTTACCAGTTCACAGAGATTCAAAATCAGAGATCCAGGTGTGGGCAGGGCTGCACTCCCTCCAAAGCTCTATGGGAAAATCCCTCCTTGCCTCTGCTGGTGGGGGTGGCTCCAGGAGCCCCTTGGCTTGCAGCTGCCTTGCTCCAGTGTCTGTCCCATTGTCACATGGCCCTCTCCTTTCTCATAAGGACAATTACCACTGGATTTAAGGCCCATCCAGATTCTCCACGGTGATCTCATCTGAGGGCCTTGACTTAACCACACGCGCAAGGTCCCTTTGTGGGTGAGGGAACATAGTCAAGGTTCTGAGGATCAGGACGTGGACCTTTTGCGGAGGGGCCTTTTTTCTCTCTGCTTCACTTTGTAGCACAGTAGCCACCACTGGCTCAGAGCAGCTCCCCAGGCATTAGGTGGCAGACACATTAACACTAGCTGCCCCTGTCCTCAAGGCATGCTTCCACCTCTGCTTTACACCGAGGTGGCCCGTGTGCTCTAGCCCATCAGGCCCCTCCTGCCTCCACATTGGTAGAAGGTGTCTTAGTCCATTTTGTGCTGTCGTAACAGAATACCTGAGGCTGGATAATGTGTAAAGATTTATTTCCTACAGTTCTGGAGGCTAGAAGTCCAAGATGGTGGTGCTGCATCTGGCAAGGGCTTTCTTGCTGCACGGTCCCATGGTGGAAGGACAGGAGGGTGAGAGCACCAGGAGAGAAGGGTGGGGCAGACTTGCTCAGCTTCTCAGGAGCAGAGCTCTCTGCAGCAGCTGTTTTACCTGTTTAAAGTTTGATCATTTCCCTCGGGTGATTAGTGGGTTTTGCATGCTAGCCCAGGGCTGCTGGACTGGGAACTTGATTAATAAGCCTTCACCTTCCTCATTTCATCCTTTTGGGTAATAATCACAGCTGCCTGCTTTGAGGACTCTTTCTCCCTCAGTTTTGCTTTCTGTAAAGTTGGGTGCAGTTTCTGAAAGCCTAATGCAAACTCATGAGAGGGAAACAGACCACCTGATAGACAAATAGAGAACCGTTTGACCACATTCCTAGGAGTAGTTGGAAAAACCAGGTCCCTGTCAGTGTGGCAGTTATGTGACGAGTCACGACCAGCAAGCTCTTCCAGCAGAGGCTAGGTAGATTTACAGGCGAGCCAGGTGTGCTGGGTCCCAGAGCCTGAGGTCAGCTGTGACACACTGTGGATATACTGACTGCAGGAACCTTCTAGAAGCTCAATTACCTGCTGCTGCTTCCTAGTTGCTGTAGTCTCCATGGTCACTTTCCATCTGTGCTGACTGGCAAACTGAGCACACATTGAGAATTCCATTGCCCCAGGTCAACATACAGGTTTGAATGACTCTAATCCAGAAACTGGAAATGTTCCAGTTGAGTGACAGAGAATCAGAGAGCAGTTTGGATTTTAGGAATGCTCACCCCGTGAAGTCCATGCAAATATCCCCAAATCTGAAAAACTCTCTGAAACACTTCTGGTCCCCTGGGTGTCAGATAAGGGATAGGCAACCTGTAGCGGTGGCATAAGTGAGGGTTTTTATCATGTAGCTTCTGAAGAGTACCTCTAACAAAGTCACCTGTGACACACTTGTGTCTAGAGAAGTTTGCCCCTGGCATCATTTGGGATTAGAACTGCCACCCACCCAGACAGAAAGAAAGCAGGTTTTGTGTTGGAGATTTCTCTGTGGCCTCATAAGTTCCAGTATCTCTTTACCAGTGAGTGGTTTTCAAGGTCAACTTTGTGATCCAGGGGTCCCTTAGAAAACATCTATTTCCCCTTCCAGTCTCTCTGATATTTTAGTTGTGCCAGTGTAGACGATGATCCTCTAATGAAGAAAGACCAGGGAAATATCATCCTGGCCTTCATGCTTGACAATGAAATTGCTCCTGTAGACCTCCAGGTCGGGGACCCTCATCCTCCTCCTTTTCCTCCCTTCTTCTTTCCACCCCTTGCCTCCCCTGGCCTCCTCTCCCCTCCCCCTCTGCCTTTTATTTTGAACATTACCAAGGCCTTACCAGTGGAGTGTAAAACCTCTCCCCCACCAGCCATGCACCCACATCCGGGACCAGCCTGGCTCACAGGCAGCCTTGCCTTGATTCGCCTGTTAGCCCTCCTCCCTTTGTGTTTCGGAGTTTTGTTTGCTTCTGGAAAATTTTGAAGCAAACACTATAAATCATGTCATTTCGTCTTCAAATGTTGCAGTAGGAATTTTATTTAAAGGATTCTTCTTACATACCTAAAATCCTAATTATTAACGAACGAAAATTCCATGATATCTAATATGGTATTTATAGTTCTCTGATTTTGTAAGAACAAGGTCTGTGCAGGCGGCTGCTTCTGACTGGAGCTGGGAAGAGCCCATTCCTCAAGCTTGCTCCATCTCACCTGCCTCTTAATAGTAAATGTATGTCAGGCACTGATTTAATTTAATTCCAAGTGCTCTTCTACATTTTACTTCTTTTTTAGAGTAGTTGCATGAATAATATGTGGATATATTATTTAAATTTATGTGCAGGAATATTGACTTTTTGTGCAATTCTGTGGGTTTTAAAATGTGTAGGTTCTTCTAACCATCTTCACAATCTAGTTCCCCAGAGCACTTCCATCCCCAGGACATCCAGAAGACCTCCCTCTTTCTGCCCTTCCTAGTCATACCACCCTAGTGACCATACCACCTCTGATACTGGCTTCTGTCACTCAAACAGTGCCTTTGCTACTCATTCGTGTGGGCATCCTCTCTTGATGCTGGGGCCTGGATGTCCACGGTGTGTGTCCATCCACTGTGGGAGACGTCTGGATTATTTACAGCTTCTGGTGATTATGAAGAGACCTGCTGTGAACGTTTGTAAGAAGGCTTTGTTTGAAGAAAATTTCATCTTCTAGGGTGAATCCCTAGGAGTACGATTGCTGGTCAGTGATGTCTTTCTTTTATAAGACACTGCTGGACTTAGTTTTATAGGAAACTGTCCAGGGTGGCTTTGCCTCCTTGTGCTCCCACTAACAGTGGTGAGAGAGTTCCAGTTGCTCCACAGCCTCATCAGCACTTCATATTATCTGGTTTGGGGTTTTGCGGTGTTTTGTTTAATTTTTTTTTTTTTTTTTTTTTTTAGCCATCCATATAGATGTGTGTGTGTTTTTGTTAATTTACCCATGATTTCAGGGTTTTGAGATTATAAAAGAATATATTTAATCTTGAATAAATTACAGCATTACATTTATTTTATATATTCCTTATAAAAGTAAGTATTTGATTTTTCCATTGGTTTCTACATTTAAATATGGTAAACATTCTATATTGAAAAATTAATTGAAACCAGAATGTTTTGCAGACTGGAGTCTCTTAAATCTCCCCAGTTGAGAGATCACGCTTGGCAGAGGAGTGTGAGATGAGAGTATCTGGAAGTGTATTTTGCAGTGATCAGTTCATCACATGCGCCTTGTCTTGTTCCTATTTCAGGGCCAGTGGCCAATTTACCATGTTTGTTTCTGCTGCTGGTTTCATGCTAGATTAGGTTGATGGGTGAATAGTTAATTACCTGACAGCAAATTGGATGCGCATGGAAAGTCATTTCATTGAATGCCTTTTAACTACAGTGAACACTGGTATAGTCTGAAACAATGGACCTCTCCCTGTTTCTGAAACAGAAGTCAAAGTTTGCATTTGACCCCATCTCTATCTTTAGGAAGTCATAGCCAGCACAAGGAAGGAGACCCTTTGACTTTCTCTGTCCTGTGTCTCCCGCTTCAGGTGATTCAGGGACTGGTCACTGGTCACTGTTGCTTCAAAGTGTGGAGTTGACTTTTGAGCTACTTACTTTTGTTACATTTTTATTGTTGGTGGTGTTTGATTTGCAGTACTGGGGATGGAGTCCAGGGCCTCATGCATACTTAACAAGTGCTCTACCAGTGAGCCACATCCCCAGTCCTCAAAATGCATCCTTAATGTCAGTCCTCAGTCCCTCCTCCCACCAGATGAAACTGTGAAAGTCTCCGGACACACAGGGTCATTGCTGAAGGAGGTCCTGTCCGTAAATTCAAGCCTCACCCATTAGCTACTATGGTTCAGGCTTCCAGTTGGTGGCACTGTTTAAAACCCAGGGGTTAGAGGGTCCCACTACCTGGGAGAATGGTGGCAGAGAGGTTTTTCTCTGGGACATGATTCTTCCTTCTTTGCTTCCCAAATGGTGCTGGAGGGTCCGACACACTTCCTTTCCATTGACACACCACCTTCCTTTCTAACTGAGGGATGTTAGAAAGAAACAAGCTGAGAGCACAGGAAGGAAGTGGAGGGCAGAGAGCCAGTGGGTTTTTGAGGTTGCTGTAGTTGGAAGCCTTAAAGACCAAGAATTAGGAAGATTTGGTTCAAAATGTTGAAGAATGGGATGGACTTCTTCAGTCAAGTAACTTTTGGTTAAAAACTAACATATTAATTGGTCCTCACTTCAATTAGGGCTGGAAAATGTCAGAAGTAGTGAAAGATTAGTAAGATGTTACCTCCAGGAACCTAAGACTTTGTTTTGTTTTAAGTTATTTATTTATTTTGGTACTGGGGATTTAACCCAGGGACTCTTAGCCACTGAGCCACATCCCCAACCCATTTGATTTTTCTTTTTGAGACAGGGTCTCACTGAGTTGCTCAAGGTCTTGCTAAGTTTGCTAAGACTGGCCTTAAACTTGCCTTCCTTCTGTCGCAGCTTCCCTGGTCGCTGGGATTGCATGTGTGCGCCACCACACCCGGCTTAAAGTTATTTTTGAATCATCTTAAAGTGATATGATTATTGAAATTGTTTTAATAAAGACATATATATATGTGCATATATATATAGGGGGTGGAAGGAAGGGACAATGGAAACACATGGGGTCTTTAGTCCAGGGGTTTTAGAATACCAGAATAATACTCCTGCTGCCCCCTGGTGGCCGTGTATTAAACAGTGCGGTTCACAGGCAAGGACTATTTAGCCCATTTACTGACCTGTTCCAAGAGTCCTAGAGCAGGCTAGGAGAGTTTCTCTTCCCCACCCTTGTGATTACTACCTGGGTGACCTCAGATAGATCATTATTAGTTTAAAGTCCATATTTCACTTTCTTCAGCTTTAACATGCAATTTCTAAAGTTTTTTTCCCCAGCTTTAAAGAATTAATTCTCTGATGATGTTCACAGATATTATGTAGTAGGATGTCAAGTTTCATTTCTTTCCTTTGGAATCTGTACCCTAATTCCAGGCAGTTATTCAAGAAGGCAGGTTCTAGAATACTTCCTGGAGTGTGATGGGATTCAGCTCTGGGCAGAAACTGCATGGATCTATTGCAGCACACTCCACATGAATCATATGATGACCCCGCATTATTATTAAATGTTTTAAAGTTACATCTTTCAAAAAACTTAAGTTTTAGTAGTGGAAAAATGCATAATAAAATTTACCAATTTTAAGTGGCTAAATAGTGTTAAGTGCCTTCACATTATCGCGCCATCTTTTCTGTTATCCAGTTCCAGAACTTTTTCTTCTTGCAGAACGGGAGGTCTGTACAATACCTCTTCATGCCCCTCTTCCCCCAGCCCCTGGTAACTACCATTCCATCTTCTGTCTCTATAAATCTATTCGAGACACCTCCTATGGGTAAAATCATGCAGTTTGTCCATTTGAGACTGGCTTATTTCACTTAACATAATATCCTCACAGTTCATTCATATTGTAGCAGAATATCCTTGGGTGGCTTCCATTGCTTGGCTTTTGTGGCTAGTGCTGCTGGAAACGTGGGAAGCCACGTCATTTGCGGTATGCCACGTCATGACATGTTTATTAGTGCAGAGAAGGGTCTGTATAATTTTACAGGCCCTTTAGTTAAGATTCATTATAAAGAACATTGGTCAACTGTACTAAATAACTGGCGCATGGATTTTTGTATGGATGAGTAATTTTAAAAGGAACCAGGACTGTAGCTCAGTGGTAGGGCACTTGCCTGGCATGTGAGAGGCCCTGGGTTCAATCCTCAGCATTGCAAAAAACAAAGTCAAAAGCTAAAAAGGAATATTTATTGGACACAACAATATGCTAGGCTCTGTATCTCTGATGCATACTAGTATTTATCCCTTCTAGTTCTGTGGTTTTCCCTTCTCTCAGAAAGAGACCAATAGTTCTTAAAGTCACCTGCAAGCCAGAATGCGCCTATCCCTTACCTCCTACATTAGTCCTCAAGGTGGGCCTTATTCGATCTGGTTTTCAGTGCTATAACTAATGTTCAGAGAGGTGAACATCCTTGAACAAGGGCACGCAGCTCAAAGGTGGCAGGGCTTGGCTGACTGTGAGGTGTGGTACACCTACTTCAAATTGTGTGTTCTGCACACGCCACACTGACTCCTGCTGCCAGGAATAGCATCTAACAGCTGCAATCCAAAGGATGTTGGAACAATATCATAAAATTGCAGTATTTGTAATAAATAACTTAGGAAAACTTTCATGTCTTTGCGCTAAATAGCAGCCCTTTGCCTTTTGCTTGCAGAGAGTGCGTTATAGATGAGTTCATCCAAAATGTATCACCAGCGCTTGCTCCTGGGGGAGGTTGCAGACTAAATCCCTCTGCTTTTAAAGGGTGGTCCTCATGTGCTGATTCCCATGCTTCTGAGATTGCCCTCCACAGTGTTAATATTTCCCTTCCTTCCCTTTGGTTTGTCAGGGAGCTGAGACCGGTGCCCCCGTCTCTTTAATGCGTGGTGTGTGGGGCGGGAGCTCTGGAGCTGCTCTGGCACTGTGTTCACGCAGGTGAAGGGCCAGAAACTGTCCTCAGAGGGTGGCTTTCCTGGAGACTCTGCAAGCTCCCGGGGAGATGCAAACAGCATTCTCTCACATAGGGACCTTTTACATGAACAAAGGAGTGATATGGCATCTAAGCAGCCATTTGAAGCCTTTCTAAGAGTTTCTGGGCACTCAGAGTGACATTTCCTGGGACTTTAGAAATCTAGAAGTGGGTGAGAAACCAGACTTCTTCCAGAGACTTGTCTGAGGTCTTCAGTAGCCTGGGATGCAGGATGTTGGCCAGTAAATGTAAAAAAATGGGAGTGGCAGAAATTGTTAGTTGCCACCAAATATCCATTCTCTTTCTTAGTTCTTGACCCCATTTTATCCAGTGACCCGTGTGCCTCGGTATAGTGAACAAAAGGTGAGCAGATATGTGTGGGTCTTCCAGGGAGCTGCTGAAAGGAGCCTGATTCAACTGGGAGTAGGGCCCTGGTTGGTCACCCCCACCCTTTCTTGCTCCTGCTCCTTTGAATGTGACCATATGGCTGGAATTTCAATTTTTCTCTCATGAGGGGACTTGAAAATGGAAAGCACCAGCTAGCAGTGGAACAGAAGCACTGGGTTGCACAAATGGCCGCAAATTCTTCCCATCCCCTTGCACATGTGCCCACGCAGTGTGGCTTTGCAGCTCTCCTCATACGGGGAGGGAGTCTGGCTGTATCCTGGAACCTGTGGAGCATCTGAGCCTGAGCAGGGTAAGGAGCTTTCCTCCTGTGGGGAAGTAGAGCCCAGGCAGGGGAGGTGTAGGTGAGATTGGAAATTCACTATACCTGAAGGGTCAGTCAGCTGAGTTCGTGCACTGAGGCTCATGGGAGCCAGGTGTCCCAGTGTCAGAAAAGGGAGTTACAAATACACCATGAAGAAAATGAATGAATCCTGTGATGTGGTTTGGGTTGAGTGCTTTGGTGCAAACTTGTGGTTTTCAATATAGATGTAAATATAGGTGTAAATGTGTTGGTGGAGACATATTCTGTTGAGGAAGATGGGGGAGTATGCACCCCAATAGCGATGAATATGCCTCACACCCAGATATTGGCTTCTAAATACCATTTTTGACTGAGAGGAACAAGGGCTCATTAGAGAAATGGCTGGTTGCAGGGCTGGGATGCAAAAGGCCAAGACAAGCCCAGAACATCTTAAGCTAGAAAACAGGGAGAGTACTCAGGGAATGGGTCAAGGGGACAGAGAAGCCTGCTAGAGTGAGCTCCATCTGTCCAAATCGAGGACAGTTTGAGCATCAAAACAATAGACAGCCTTGGATATAATAAAAACCATGGTCCACACAGAGATACATAAGTAAATGAACAAGTGGCAAGTTTGATGGTGAATGAGGTGTTTGTATTGTCTCAAGGTACTTCCTCACAAATACTTATCAGCTATAAAAGTGAGGAGGGAAACGTCACTGTGCAGAAGATTGTCATCACCTTTTTGGGGTGATCAGAATGAGCATCATCAGTAATGAGACAAATTGAAATCATGTGCCATGTGATCAGTATTGAATCTAACTAGGGGGCAATATCCGACCATACCGAATTCAGGAATATTCAATGAAATAAATAGCCTGAAGCTCTTTAGCAGATCATGACTGTCAAAGATGGAGGAATTTTTCTAGACTAAAGGGAACTAAGGATGTGACAGCTGAATGCAATTGGAGACTGCACTTGGTCCTTTTGCTGTAAGGTACTTCATTAGGACAACTGACAAAATTTTAAAAGTTCTGTGCAGAAGTAATAATTCCAGTAATGTATCTCAATGCCCTGATGTTAAGGGTTGATGGAAGCCGCAGTCTTTTTATAACCTAACCTCAGAAGTAACATCCCATTGCTTCCTCTGAATTATTTGAAGGCAGGCACTAAACCAACCTATGTTCTCATCGCAGGAACTGTACAAGAACCAGAATGTCAGGGGGCAGATCCCTTAGGGGCTGAGGCCACCCACCTATCACTAGGAATAATAGGCTGAGGCATGGCCTTGCATGCATCTTGGAGCCATCATCCCTGCCTTGGTAGGGAGCAGCAGCAAGACCAACGAAGATGGGATTGAGTGTGTTACTATACCACACTGCTGGAGCAGGGAGGGAGGAGGGTGCAGGACCCGGGTGCCCAGCCATAGGTGGAGGTCACCTTTGGAATCCTCTCATGATGAGCCTGCTGTTTAAAAAGTGTAGGTCATCAACTCCCTCATTGTTACTGGTTGTTGAGGGACTGACTCACGGACATCAGCAGGTTGAACTTAGGGTGCTCCACCACTGAGCTGCATCCCCAGCACTTTTGATTTTGAGGCAGGGCCTCACTAAACTGCAGAGTTTGGCCTCAAACTTCCTATCCTCCTGCCTCAACCTCCCAAGTCACTGGGATTACAGGTGTGCACTGCCGCACCTAGCTTCATATTTATTTTTATGTATTTTTAAATAATTTGTACCCTTGAAGTATATTTTCTAAAAATGTAGGTTTACAAACGTTAAATTTTTGACAACAGGAAAAGGTGCTTTTGTGGTTAATTGAATTTTCCACATAGATGAAGGTTAAGCAGAAATCTTTTCTGGAAAATCCTATGACAATGAGTTAGTGTGCCTCCTCTGTTTCTGTCGTATGCAGAGCTTGAAAACCCTTTAATCAAGAAGGTGGTAGTTCAAAAGCATAATTATAAAGTCAAGCCGTGGCTCCCACCATCAGTGGCTCTGCCCTGGGATAATGTCCGCTGTAGTAGACCCAGGGTCCCCGACAGAGCTCAAGCCTGTAGCCTCGGGCACTGGCAGCCCCTGTCCAGCGGTGTACCCACCACAGTGAGCCAGAGTCCTCTGTGTCCCCCTGCGCTCCCTGTGGTTTGCACACGAGGAAGGAACGGTGAGCTGGTAACCTGGATGCTCGGGTTCCTGTTAGTGGAGGGAATTTTAAACTCGTATTGGAAACTGTTTTGTCAAGTCTCTGTGATCCAAGTAGAAGAAAGAAATCGACTAACTGGGAACTCCAAGGACCAGATGACTGACATCTGGTTTCCCCTGCATGCATTGCTCTCTGGGGAGGGAGAGGGTTCCGTGCCACCTGCTCTTAGGCAGAGCACTTGCCTCACATGTGCAAGGCCGTGGGTCTGATTCCAGCACCTCAGAAAGAAAGAAGAAAAAGAAAACAGAAAAATAACCGAGATGTAGGATAGGGAGTGCAGTCCACTAGGGCTTGTGAAGAGGTGGAGCCTGAGGTCCAGGAGGGGTTGGGCTGGGGTAGGAACGTGAATGGGTTCTGGAAGGTACAAAGAGGTCCGAGTGGGAGCTGACAGAAGTTGACATCAAGAGGCAAGGCTCATGTCGGAGCTGAACAGTCGCCAGGGTTACATAGGCTGCGCCAGGGGATTTCCGCCAGGGGCGGGGTGTTGGTAAGTGGCGGCCGCCAGCTATTGGTTCGCTGCGTTAACTGCCACCGTGTAGCTCGGTCACTGGTCTAAGGTTCGCCATCAGCAGGGAGGAGCAGGGGAAGGACCCGGGAGAGACGCTCTGCCGGGCCATCTTGAATAAAGACATGGAGGGAAGGAGGAGATCCTTATGGGGCCTGCGGGGCTGCCAGGAGCGTGGGCGTGGGCCGAGATTCAGGGGTGGAAGACGAGGTCAGTTTATTGGGGTCTTGAACGACCAGATGAGGAGAGAGAGGGACGTCCTGTGTCACTGGAGCCCCTGGGCTCTGCTTCTAGAAGGCCAGCGTGGGTTTGGTGGAGGTGGCGTGGAGGGGAGCTGGGTGGAAAGTGGAATGGCTGCTAATGCTGGGAGGGTGGGTGATGGGGCTGCCCTGGACAGCGGGAGGACAGGCATGGCCGCCTGAGCTCTCCAGCCTGGGCGTCGCCAATGGCGTTTGAGAGAAAGCTGGAGAGGACCTGGCGGGGAGGAGGTGGGAGCCAGGAGCCAGCGTGTGAGCGGCATCCAGGGCTCCGGGCCGGCAGGCCGAGCCTGGTGGGGCTGTGGAGCTGATGTCCCCACAGGGGGCGGGCGAGGCGCGGGCTTCGTCTGCACTGTTCCTTGTCCTCGTGGCTTCGCTGGGGCCACCGCAGCACAGCTCTCTGACAGGGGTGACATGGCCCAGGTTTATTGTCCCACGGCTCTGGAGGCTGGAATTGCGAGACCAAAGCGTGGCAGGGTTGGCTTGTTCAGAGGCCACCCTCCTTGGCCTGTCTGTCCCCTCTGTGTGACTGCGTCCTGATCTCCTCTTGGGGGGCACTGGCCCTGCTGGAGGGGGCTCGCTCTCATGACCTCATATTAATTTAGTCGCCTCACCTCCAAACACAGTCAGCCATGGTGGGGACCCAAGTCAGCCCACGACAGCTGTGGACTTGGGGTTCACCCATGGTGACTAGCATGCTTTGGGGTTCCAGGCAAATGACAGTTTTTCAGCTGGGGGCGCAGGGAGCGCGTATTTCTGGGGAGGAAAGAGCTTGGACCCCGAGGCAGACCCCTGAGGGCAGGTCCCTGCCCTGCTGCTTACCAGCCTTGGGACTTGGGGCAGGTCTCCAGGCTCCTTTCCTCCAAGGTCCCCAGAGGGTCAAGCCAGTCGATGGGGAAGGTTTTACTTGGCTCGTGGCGGGTCTCTGGAGAGCGGGTCAGGAGGATCACTGACACCAGGCTCAGAGAGGACAGTGGCCCTCCGAGGGGAGAAGTTGTCCCAGGGGTGGGATGGGGGAGACAGCTGCCTCTCCACACAATTGTGCAGCACGGCGGGGTGTCCTCTGGCAAGGCCACACCGGCAGTGGGCAGATGGCCCTTTCCTAGAATCCAGTTTCACAGAGATTTCTGCCTGCTGTCCATCAGCAGCCTGAGGTCAGAGCTTGCAAGGTCGGCAAGACGAGAGCTTCTGTCCCCCTTCAAGACGAGAGCTTCTGTCCCC
>JAJEJO010000792.1:495422-584755 GCA_020662805.1 Glaucomys volans | reverse complement strand
CAAGACGAGAGCTTCTGTCCCCCTTCAAGACGAGAGCTTCTGTCCCCCTTCAAGACGAGAGCTTCTGTCCCCCTTCTCAGAGCCACCCAAAGCCCAGGGAGGCCAAACAAGGACCCCCAGGGGCCTCCCCAAATCCAGTCCCTTCAAATCCCACTCCGGGACAGTCTGCAAAAGCTCCGTGTCCGAGGCTCTGTGTCTCAGAGCAGGGAGACCTGGGCAGTGGCCCTGGAGCAGAATCAATGTTTTTTCTACTGGTTTCTCTCATTCAAAAACAACTTGGTTCGTTGGGCCTGCACAGCCAGGCCCCGGGGCACCCTGGGGATGTGCCCGCTCCTCTGTGAAGGGCAGGGCTTCACTGTGCAGACAGAGACTGAGGCTCAGAAGTTCAGTCATTTGCCAAGGTCCAGAGCCCAGGCTCCTCCCGGGGCAGGTGGAGGGCCCCAACCCAGCCCAGGTCTTCTGAGCAAGGGAGAATTTTCTGCAGGGACGATTTTCCTCTGAGGGTGATGTTTATGTGACCTACAGTGACACCCCTGCTCTTGCCGGGTGATTGACCTGCTCGCACATTTCAAGATCTGATCATTTCCGTGTTCATAGCACCAGCAAAGACAAAGGCCACGTGTCTCAGAAGAGCCCTTCTTGGGAAGACCCAGTTCTAAGATGGGTCCAGCACTGGGGCGGTGAACCAAGAGGCAGAACAGCCCTGGCCGTTTGTATTCATGATGATCAAGAGGAAGTAGCTCTCAGGGTCGCTCTTAACTAGTGTGGAGATCCTGCTTCTACCAGAAGAAAATGTAACCGAAAGGTAACGTAAGAGAGAGTGCAAGGAAGGTTTGTAGACGATTGATGAAGAGTCAGGGAACAGTGTGACGGGGACACTGAACCCAGAGGCTGAGGTGTCCTGGATTGTTGGTGTTTAATGACATGCAGGCCAGTGTCATCAGAGCTTCCCTGAGAGCAAAATAATAATCAGGAGCAGAAGAGGCATGTCCCCTGGGGCTGGGTCCCGAGGCAGTGTGTGACCTGCGGGATGTGCACTTGTGATGAAATGACACCCACTCCCTCCCTGAGCCCCGGAGATGGGGGATGTGCAGCCTGGGCTGTCCGAGAGCTCTGGGCTTCAAAGGTTCTGGCCCACTTTGCCACACATATATCAGTTTTGTTGGATCACATGCTCTGGTTCTTAGAAAATAACTCCATTGTGCTGTGGGACACTATGTCCTAGGAACACAGAAAAAAGCACCTTGGCCAAAAGTCTAGGAAAACAAGATTATGTGAAGACATGGATGTGTCTACCGCAAAGCTGCAGGGGAGTTGAAGGGACCCCTGGGGTCAAGTGCTGGATGAGTCCTCGGCCCCAAGGGGTCAGTAGGTGAAAACAATAGAAGCAAGTGTTTGTCCAGCAGGCGCTTGTGCCCGAGACCAAGCCAGGCTGATCCTCCAGCAGATCCTGGCTGGGGCTGCAGAGGAAGCAGCCGGAGCCACACAGCCGCCAGGTCCTCGGCTGGCCCAGAACTTGGCCTTGGATCATGCTGTCCAGAGAGGGGAGCTAAGTGAGCTCCCCTGGAGAGAGCACTGAGGCAAGAGAACACTGCGGATCCCCGGGCACCGCCATTCAAGCTGGTGCAGGTGAGCCCGTGTGGCCAAGAGAAGACCTGGGACCGGGGCACTAACAGGACCTCGAGCAAGTCCAAGTGCAGGGGAAAGGACTGCGTTCAGAGGCTGGCCCTGGGTGGGCAGGCATTTGCTTCAGATAAATCACCTCTGTTAATGTACATGCAGCAAAATTCACCCATTAACTAAAAGTCCAGAGCTTTTTCCTTGAAGTCCAGTGAACGCTGACACGTGTGTATACTCATGCGAGTCATGGCACAGGACAGCTCCGTCTCCACACTGTCCTCAGCCCCTGGGCAGCAGGCTTCTCTCCCCTGTGTCCAGTCCTGCGGTCACTCCTGTTTTCTGTCCCTGTCCTTTGCCTTCTCTAGAATGTCAATGGAAACATGGAGTGTGCAGTCTCGGTTGACTGGCACCTTCCACCGACGTGTGCGTTGAGATTTCCCCAGGGTGTTGTGTCTCTGCACCCCGATTGGTGCCTGCTGCCTCCCGGCGATGTGCATAGGGGGTGGTTCCAGTGATGGGCCACAGTGAACAGAATAGCTGTAAACATTCACGGACAGGTCTCTATGTAGATGTATGAGCACATTTCTCTTGGGTATTTTCATTCCCAAAAGTGACTTTGTAGGTGTATGTGTAACTGTATAAAAACTGTCAAACTATTTTCCAAAATTGTTTCAAATGTCTGAGTTTGTAATACTATGTCCTTGTCAACACTTGATGCTGGCAGTCTTCAGTTTTAGCCGTGGGAGTGTGTATGATTGTGATTTTTATTTCCTTTTCCCGAATGACTAATAGCTGTACATTTGCATGGGCTTAACTTGCGATTCATTCATCTTTCGTAAAATATCTGTTCATGCCAACTTTTGCCTGTTTTTACTTAGGTTATTTCCTCCTTCTGGAGTCATGAGAGTTCTTTCTGTATTCTGGATTGAAGTCCTTTACCAGATACATGTTTTGCAGATACTTTCTTCTAGTCTGCATTTGCCTTTTCACGTACTTGTCTTCAGAGCAGAAGTTTGAAATTTTGATGTTATCTAACTTAATCTTTTTAAAATGTTTTTGTGTGTGTGTTCTATCAAAATGTTTCCTTCCTAGAAATTTTAGCTGTTACATTGGATACATTCTGATTTTGGCTATATAGAGTGGAGGTGAGGGTTTCTTTCTCCTCCCCCTCCTCCTCCTTCTCCTCCTTCTCCTTCCTCCTCCTCCCCCTCCCCCTCCTCCTCCTCCTCCTCCTTCTCCTCCTCCTCCTTCTCTTCCTTCTCCTCCTTCTTCTTTTTGCACATGGACATACAGTTGTTTAGCACCATTTGTTTAAAGGACTGTCCGCCCACCCCCTGCCACAAGCATCTTTATTGAAAGATATTCCCTCAGCATCTTTATTGAAAGCAGTTGACCATATGAGGGTGGGTCCACGTGTGGACTCTCTTCCATTGATTTTTTTTAAACTGTATTTAAAAAATACAATAATTCACATCCCACGGATTTTGCCATTTTCAAATATACAAGTGGGTGGTTTAGGACATTCACAAGATTTGCCCCATCACCCCTGAGCACCCCTGCCCCCAAAGAACATTCCACTGATCTCCATATCTGTCTTTCCTCAAATTCCTTGCTGTGTTGTAGCATTGAGGTATTTAACTACAAACTTTGTTTACCTTTTTCAATATTGTTTTGACTGTTCTAGATCCTTTGAACTTTTATGTAAATTTTAGATTCAGCTTATCGGTCTACAAAAGAAACCCTGAAATTTTCACTAAAATTAGGTTGAATTTATAGCCCAACTTAGAGAGAGTAAGCATTTAACTACATCCGGTCTCCATGAAGACAGTGCATCTCTGTTCTACTTAGATACTGAATTTCAACAGTGTTTTGAATTTCAGTGCTTGAGTCTTGCACACATTTTGTTAAATTTGACCGTTAGTATCTCAACGTTTTTGGTGCTACTGTAAATGATATTAGATTATTTAGAATTTCAAGTTCCAGTTTTTTTCTACTACTATATAAAAATACAGTTGATTGCATTTATTAATTCATTTATTTATTCATCTCTGTGCAGATTGAACCCAGGACACTCTATCACTGAGCTACATTCCCCCGCTCTTTTTATTTATCTATTTTTAGTTTGGGGCAGGGTCTAGTTTGCCCGGACTGGCCTTGAACTTGTGATCCTCCTGTCTCAGCCTCCTGAGTAGCTGGGATTGCAGCTGTGCACCACCATGCCTGGCTGATTTTTATATATTGACCTTGTATTCTAAGTTCTTGCTAAACTCTCTAGTTCTAATAAATTTGTGTGGATTCCTTAGTATTTTCTATGCAAAAAGGCATGTCAATGGGAAAAGAAAAATGTTAGATAGATAGTTCCTGTTGATGAACTGGGAAGAGTGACATCCTTGCCTTGCCTCCATACTGGGGCACATGTTTGGTGCTCCCCGCAAGGGAGGCTGCTGGCTGTCAGGAGTTCATAGCTGTCTCTTACCAGGTTGAGGAAGTCATCTTCTATCCCAGTTTACTAAGAATTTTTATCATGGATTTGTTGAATTTTGTCAAATGCTTGTTGTGCATCTCTCAAGATTATCTTAGTTCTTCTATTTTAATGTGCTCCTCTTAATTTTTAAACACCTTACATTGCTAGGATGAAACATTTCTTGGTAATGATGTATAATACTTTTTATATATTGCTAGATTTACTTTGCTAATATTTGTTTGAGACTTTTCCATTTATATTTATGATAGTAGTCTGTAGTTTTCATTTCTACCAATCTATTTATTTGGTTTTGGAATCATAAATGGATTTCAGTGCTTACTCCTCAGCACTTATATCTAGTCAGGCACTGTATGCACACCTGTCATCCCAGCAATTCTGGAGGCTGAGGCAGGAGGGTCCCAAGTTCAAAGCTAGCCTGAGCACCTTAAGACTCTGTCTCAAATTTAAAAAATTAAAAAGGACTAGGGTTATAGCTCAGTGGTAGAGTGCCCTGGGTTTCATCCCCAGTAACTAACTAACTAACTAACTAACTCTCTCTCTCTCTCTCTCTCTCTCTCTCTCTCTCTCACACACACACACACACACACACACACACACACACACCCACACACCAAATTGTGAGTGTGCCTTCCTTTTCTAGATTTTGGAAAAATTTGTTTACTACTGGTGTTTGCTCCTAAGTCTTCTACGTGTTCGTGGGATTAGCCAATGAAGCCGTCTGCTTCTATGTGAGGGTGTTAAGCTGAGTGAATGCACATGAGGACAACCGGGCTATTCAGGTCATCGAGTTTTCTTCAATGAGCTTTGGTCCTTTGTGCCTTTTGGGAAATCATCGTAGAATTCATTGTGTGGAGTTTCTAGCTTGATTCCTCAACTGTGCTGCACATGTGGGGTGCCCCTCCTTGGTGAGGGGGATGAGGTGGAGTCGGCAAACAGCGCAGCGTCCACCTGGCTCTCTGGTCTTCCAGAAAGACCTGGGCCGGGCTGCATTCACACCTCGCTTTGCACATGGAGGATAAGCATCAGCCCTGCAGCCGGCTGGGTTGTGAGGGGGTCAAAGCTGCCCAGAGCCAGCAGTCGGAGGAGGGCGCACAGCAGCTGCCCCGTCAGGCAGCCCTCTTCTTCCCCTTGGTGCCAGCAGGGAGGAGGTCTGGCCTCCTGTGAGGAGGGCCCACTTCCTGGGAAGTGACGTTTATTTCAAATGCCAGAGGAGGAGGGAAGGAGAGAGAAATCCCTGAACTTGAAAGTAAGGGAGACCATTGTTATATGAGCACAATGCCAGGTTTGCATGACCCCCCGCATCCCCCTTCTGCTCCTCCTTCCCCTCCTCAGTCCCAGGTGCAGGCGGAGCAAAGAGCTACGCATTTGAGGGCTTCAGCTAGGCCTCCGGGTGGTCACATTTCCTCTTTGTGAGGAATTACTGAGAGAGATGACGTCTATTAATATCAGCCAAAGGGTAGGAAGGGGACAGCAGGTTCCTTGTGGGTTCTGTGGACTGCTCCCAAGCTGGACAGAAGTTTCCTCAACTTGGACAGTTGAGAGGCAGACAAGAGAGTCCTTGGGTTTTCTCCTTTCTGTTTTCCTATATAATTTTTGTTCATTAATATAAAAAGTAGTTTGGAGCTGGGAGTGGTGATATATGACTGTAATGCCACCTACTCTGGAGGCCGAGGCAGGGGGATTGCAAGTTCAAGGCCACCTGGGCAACTTACCAAGATCCTGTCTCTGAATAGAAAAGGGCTGGGGGTACAGTGGTAGCGTGCCCCTGGGTTTAATCCCTAGCCCCCTCCCCTGCAAAAAAAAAAAAAAGAAAAAAGAAAAAAGAGAGAAAGAGAAAGAAAAAGAAAGAAGGAAGGAAGGAAGTTTGGGCAGGGAAAGGACAGAGGTCCTATAGACAAAAAAAAAAAAACAAACAAAAAACCGTTAAATGCCTGATGTGCCTCCATGCCTGAGTTATGCAATTCAGAAAGTCATTGAATAGAGTTTTCTCTTTAAAAAAGAAAAAATAAAGAAAAGCAATTATCTTGTTCTTTTTGGAAAAGGTTTATTTGAACAAGTATGTAAATTGAAGGGAGCTGCCACCCGTCCCCATATAACCACGATGTAGGAAAGTGGGTCCACATTTTAACAGTGATTCGTAGCCCTGGGTGGACTGCACCGTGGCTTTAAGTGCTTTCTGAAAGTTAGGTATATACCATAGTAGGCTTTTTTTGATATTTAGGTGGGTCCTGGGACCCACACCCAATGCTAGAGAGGCCAGGGGGCTGTAAACCTGAGGGACTGGTGTGCCAGCTCCAGCCTCCGTCCCAACCCTGTCCCCCCCTTTTGTCAGTGTTCCCACTTGATAGAGCTCAAGTGGGGGGTAGCGGGGGTGGTGGCCACACCTGTAATCACAGCTACTCGGGAGGCTGAGGCAGGAGGATGCAGG
Source organism: Glaucomys volans (assembly GCA_020662805.1). Classification (NCBI taxonomy): domain Eukaryota; kingdom Metazoa; phylum Chordata; class Mammalia; order Rodentia; family Sciuridae; genus Glaucomys; species Glaucomys volans. The sequence continues at coordinate 578,222 of JAJEJO010000792.1, read as the reverse complement.
TTCAAAGCAGGCCCAGCAACTTAACAAGACCTTGGTCAAAATAAAGGGCTGGGGACGTGGCTCAGTGGTAGAGCACCCTTGGGTTCCACCCCCAGTGCCACACACACACAAAGTGGGTGCTCCACATAGGCGAATGCAGGTATGACAGGGTCAGATTCAGTTAGCTCGGGGTCCAATTCCCCAGCCCGAGTGTAGATCAGATTTGGCATGGGAGTTCAGGCTTCTGACAGCGAATGGAGCCAGCTGCAGGGGAGGACTCAGGGATGTGAGCAATGGATCCACCTGATGCAGAGTATTTAAAAGCTCGCTCAGTAACATGCCCTTAATTTCTTCCCTGATTCCCTTGTAAATCAGAGTTTTAATTGGATTTAACTTGGGGTAATTAATACAAGCACTGAAAGGATTTGAATGCTTTGGGGACAGCAATTAGTCAAAAAGCCCATTTGAGTTCTATGCTTTTACATTTTAAAGGCGTAATTTTGTAGTGTTTATAGATAGAATTTTGTGGGTGAGGGCATGCGTGTGGGAGGGCTCCTCCTTTCTTTTGGAGCACCTCTGTGGGCTCACCTTCTCCAGGTTTGTGTTTCTCTTTATCTGCTGCCTCCGGCCTGATTCCTTGCAGAATCAATGCCTTTCCAGCGCATTTGAGCTGGTCTTAATGATTTTTACAGAAACATAAATCTGTCATTGCTACCAAAAGAATTGAATCCTGATTCCCAGGCCCATCGAAAATGGAGCTGGCCTGACTCCTGACCGGCTGCTTGCTGTTGGCAGAGGCCAGGGGGCCACCCCGCAGCTCCCTCGTTGGTCTCCAGGGGCTAGCTGGGTCGCAGTGCCCTTTAGCTCCTGATCCCATGTGCTAGGCCATGGGTCAGGTTCTTATCTTTCTGAATTGTTAGCAGACCACTTCAAGGAGAAGAGAATGGCTCTGTGGAATATTTTGTAATTGTTCTCTGAACTTCCTTTACCTTGAATTGCATTCCAAAACTCCCCGTTTCTCACCTAAGAAACACATATATATATAAAGGACTATGTTAACATGCCCATAAAATGTCTCTGAAAAAAACCTTCAAATAGTGTACAGTACAGTCAGTCCTGTTTCAAACCCAGCTGGTCAAGGCCCTCCAGGCCGAATAAATAAATTCTGAGCAACTGCCGGAATGTAAGCTAAAGCTCCAGCAGGTCTGGAAAAGAGACAAACGGAATGCTGCGTTTCCTAGTAGCCAAGTGTGGAAAATCACCGTGTGGTCGGCAGCCAGCAGGGACGGGGCCCTGGATGGGCACGGAGGCTCTGACTCTGTGTCCCCAGGTTCAGGCCACAGACATCCCACGCACCCCTCCTCCGTCCCTCCGAGGTACTGACCTTGACTCTGCCACCCTCTGTGAACCCAGGGAGTACACAGGGCAGTCTGTCTTGATTTGTGTATTGCACGTTGGGTTCCAGAAAGTGATTGAGTGTACGAGGCCACCATACCTGCTCGTAGAAACACTTCGGAAATATTCAGATTCTTTGGAGACCCTGGGTCTAATATGACAAGTGTCTGTTTTTGCTCAGCGACTGGGATGCGAGCTGGACTCTGATATAGATGCTGGTAATAATCACTGAGCCCAAGCGGCCTGCAACCTGCCTGCCTGCCCTGAGCTCCTTTAGTGTTTGTTTGAGGCCGACTTTCTGTGAGTATAATTTACAGTCAACAAAGGTCCCCAGACTAAGCATACAGGAGGAGGTACTGACAAATGGCTACCCCCATGGAAACACCTGGAACAAGGTGGAGTATCACCATCCCCCTCCCTGCAAAGTGCCTCCCAGGAGTGCCCACTGCCCGCTGAGATGGGTCACACTTCATCGCTCCAGCTAACTGTACTGTCCCAACTGGGCACTGAGCCCTCTATTTCAGGCCCAGCCACCTGGGTCACGGTTATGGGTCTGGAGCACTTTGTTCTCTCTGGGGCTGGCTTTTCTGGCGGGGTGTGGGTCTGAAGTGGTGGCAGAGCTCCACAGAGTGAGACGCCTGTGGATTTGCCCCGGTGTCCAGTGTCAGTACCTAAGGGCTTTTGAGTGTCCCTGGGGGCGAGGACATCTTGTGTAGCCTGGAGCAGGACCTGGAGAGTGGAGGGGAGCTCCCAGCATGCAGCAGGCGGGGCCCATGCTCTCACTCCAAGGCGGCTGCCCTGCTGCCTTTAACCTCCAGCTGCAGGTGGCACAGCAGGGGCCTCGGGGCCTCCTAGGGGGCACCCTCAGGCATTGGCACCTCCTCAGACGCTGGAGCTGCTGGCCCAGACCTGTTGCTGTCAGGCCTCTGAGTGGCTGCTGAGCCTGCTGGGGGCAGCAGGGGCCAGCTGCACCCCTGCCCGGGCTGCGCATGGCCCTGGCACCCTGGCAGGTTCTCTGTCCGCCTGCGTGCCCAGGGCTCCTTCCTGGTCCTGTGCTTTGGGATTTTCCAGCCACTCTTTCGTTCCCTCCAGGTGGCGGGGGGAAGGCCAAGTCTCATTGGTGGTCCACGCATGTTCTGAAGATGGCACCCCAATTGTTTTAAAGTGATGGGGCCCAAAAGGGTAATTTGGGGCATGACCAAGAGTAAACCTCATGGGATGGTGGCCGAAGGCCATGTTCCTGGGCCCCATAAAGCACTGTCCGTTTCCCTAGAAGGCGAGGGTGGCAGGGGCCCAGCCTCTTCAGGGAAGGTGTGGTCTTCACCGCCTGCAGCGAAGTCAGGGAGGCCTTTGCCAGCCTCGTTCTGGGTACTCAGAGGGGTCCGTGGGGACCGGCTGCAGCAGGAAGCCACATCCTTGCTGAAGAGAAGTCGGCGAGCAGGAGATGAAAGCATCAAAGCCCACAGGATGCGCCGCAGCCCTGCCTGGCACGGCGCCGGGCGGGGAGGGTGACCTCAGAGCCCTCGGGCTCGCAGGCCAGGCCGAGCTCAAAGTTCACGGCATTTTGTTTTTTCACCTGCTTCCTACAGTTCTGAGAGACTTCTGAGGAATTAACGTGTAATGACATCGGGGCTCGGCCCTCTCCTGGGAAAGCAGGGCGCCATGGGGGAGGCGGCCAGGGCTTCTGAGGAAAGCCTCCCTGCTGCGCTCCCAGCGCCCTGGTCACCCTGTGCCTGCTCCCGGCAGATGCCCAGCACGTTGCTGCTCGTGGTCACCTGAGGACCAGGGCAGCAGTTGGCACCAGGGTTCAGTTGTGACATGGTGGCCTGAGCTCTGACCACTGTGCCCTCCATGAGCTGTGTGGGGCCCAGGCTCCGCTGGAGGCCGCTTTGACACAAGATGGCGAATAACAGGAGCTAATGAGGGTGACACGTGAGGGGACAGGTGAGCTTGTGCTGGGCAGTTCGCTGGACCAGGAGGCTCTGAAGCCATTTCTCCTCCAGCCCGGGGCGAGTGGCTGCAGCCACCATTCCCAGTCCCCTTCCTGACAACAGGCACAGCCCTGTGGGTCCACTGTTGAGAAGAGCTTGAGGTGACGGTGTGTGGACGCTCCTCCTGTTCCCTTGGGTCAGTAAAGTTAAACAAACAGAACGGATGCTTGACGGGCACCTTTTCTAAAGCTCGCTTTGCTTAAGGCTGTGTCCACGTAAAATCCTTTGGCACATCAAGAAGAGTGACGTATCAGCCCTGTTGGGTTCGCCTGGCGTGTGTTCCGGGGCGGCCTGGGCCTGGGAAACAGCTGTCCTTCACCAACTGTCCAATAGCCTCCTAAGTGAGTCCTGCCTTTTACACTCTTGCCACCAGGTGGCCAGGAGGCAATGGAACAGGCCCAGGCCAGTGATTACGGGAGGACGCTGATCCCTCTCCTTTCCGCTCCCGTGATGAAATATGAGACAATAGCCAGCCTGTCTCCCAGAGAGGAGCTGCTGAGCAGGTAACAGGCCCTTCAGGCAGGGCCCACATGCACGTGGCCTTGAGGGCTTTTGTGCTTTTTTAAAAAAATATTGACAGTTTAAGCCAGCCAGATTTCGCTGAGCTAAACCTTTCCGAGGCTCCCTGAGCCGGTCCACCTCCAGGCTGAGCCCTGGAGCTCCATGCTGCTCCTGGCCAGCTGGGTTTGGGACAGGTTCAGCTTTGGGCCCTTCTGTTCCCGGGCAGAGCACGCCTCTGTCCTGAGAGTCTGTGAGGAAGCGGGCTCTTGAACCCATCAGCGGAAGGTTCCAGAAGCAAGTCTGAGGTGACACTGCCCTTGACTCTGCGATTGTGGAAAGAAGTGTAAGCCAGGCGTGAGGGATGGGGACGCACACACCTAGACTTTTCTTCCTGGCCACATCTGGTAGTAAAGGACAGCAGCGCGTGGCACAAGCTGCACTTTCCCCTGGTGCTTGTTACAGAATTACAGAGAGAAGGGGGATCCTGTCCCACGGACAGACCCTGCCCGCTGCCTGGCCTCAGGTGCACTTGGGGTGCTCCTCGTTCTCCAGTTTATTAGCTGTGACAAGCCACCTCTTGGCTGTGCACCATTTGTCCACAATTTGCTTTTCTGATTCAAAGTGAACGTGAGTGCCTTAATCCTCTAATGGGAATTAATTGCTTGTTTCAGGGCTTAACTCTGATCCTTTCTTGATCCCACAGGGACAGGTTGCTTCCTGAAGGATCTGTGTTCTCCAAACATAATCGGAAGAGGTAAGGATGCATCTGGGGTGAAAGGAGCCAGAATCGCAGAGCGACCTGTTGGCCGGGCAGTGTTTTCAAACCAAGGTTACATTAGGAAGGAATCTCTCGCAGATACATTTCCTAGAAAAGAAGGTAAACTTCTTGTGCCTGGTTTCTTTTGTGGCATAAGCTATCGTTTGCTCCAGAAGAAACTCGCTCAGTTATTTTCCCAAGTTGGAATCGCAGTCCAGGCTCCTCGATCCTTCTGCCTGGTGTTGCTCTCCTGAGCGATCCTGGTTCAGCAGTCAGTGACACCACAGCCCCTACCGAGATGGCTGATTTCCTCTCCCACTCCTAGTGCACTCTTTAGATTTCTAGAGGCTTAATCAGGAATACAGCTGGCAGGGGGCTGGCGCTGTGGCTCAGTGGTGGGGCACTTGCCTGGCATGTGTGAGGCCCTGGGTTAGATACTCAGCACCATATATAAATACATAAAAATAAAAGATCCATTGACAACTAAAAAATATATTTTAAAAAGAAAAAGAACACAGCTAGCAGATCTTTTTGTAAGATCTTGCTAAAGGAAGGCGGCTGAGGTATGGAGGGGCGGGAGGAGGGAAGGAGCTGCACTGGGAGCGTGTGCCCGGCAAGCAGTCAGCAGCAGGTGGAGACAGCTTTTGATTCAGGCCTGCCATTGTCACAGTGCACTGGGACCTTAAATGTCCACCCACAGAACACTGGGCTGCCCCACTGGAGGTGGCTCTGCGGGGCTGGGCCATATGGTATCTGGTCCTGTAGAACCTGCTCCTTCAGCGTCAGGGTCCAGGCTGCCTGGGGACCTCTACTTCACATTAACCAGATCTGAACAGCAATCCTGGTCCTGCTCTGGAAAAGCCCAGATGGTGTACCTCAGCTGTCCCTGTGCGTCCTGTATCAAACCATCACCCAGGGCAGTGGGAAGAAGCACCAGCCTGCAGGAGGGCACGGGGCTGAGCACACAGCACGTGAGAGGGCATGACTCTCGGGCAGCAGCCCTTCCCAAGTGTGGCCCAGGGGCCTGCTCCATCAGAGCAGAGCTCCCATGCCATCCTAGGCAGAGGAACCCAGGCACGCTCTGGGTCATCAGCAGCCTCGGAAATGGCCTGAACATGACAGGCAAGGAATGCACATTAAAGCCACAGCTAGGAGGCATAAGGGACAGTAGAGGTTAGGTCAGAGATAAACCAAATGGAGAACAGAAGAAAACAATCAATGAAATACGAGTTGGTAGATGAAGCAGCCAGATTCCAGAAACACAGCCACGATGGCTTAGAAGATCTCAACAGACAACAGCTACTGAGGAGAGTGAGATGAAAAGTACTCACCTCACACTCCCCCAAAGAAAGCCTAGGACCAGATGGCTTCTCTGGTGAATTCTACCAAACATTTAAAGAATTAACACCAGTCTTCCTGAAATAAATCCAAAAATTGAAGAGGAAGGAACACATCCAAATTCATTCCATAGAACCAGCATTACCTTAAGACTAAAACTGGAAAAGAACACTAAAGAAGACTACAAGCCAGGCATGGTGGTGCCGCACACCTGTAATCCCAGTAGCTCAGGAGGCTGAGGCAGAAGGATCACGAGTTCAAAGTCAGCCTCAGCAAGAGCGAGGTGCTAAGCAACTCAGTGCAACCCTGTCTCTCGATAAAATACAAAACAGGGCTGGGATGTGGCTAGGTGATCAAATGCCCCTGAGTCCAATCTCTGGTACAAAAAAAAGACAACTTACAGACTAACATCCCCCATGAAGACTGATGCAAAATCCTCAAGAGAATACTAGCAGGTGGGGAAGGAAAGATAATAGAATGAAACAAACATCTATACCCTATGTATATGTATAAATATGCAAAATTGTATGATTCTACTTTGTGTACAACCAGAAAAATGATAGTTGTACTCCATTTGTGTACAATGATCTAAAATAAAAAATTAAAACAATAAAAATTTAAAAAGAGAGACTATTAGCAAACAGAATCAACAACACAGTAAAAGTACCATGTTCATGGTGAAGTGGGATTTATCCCAGGAATGTGAGGATGGGTCAACATACAAAAATCAATCACTTTGCCAGCACAGTGGTGCACACCTCTAATCTCAGTGACTCGGGAGCCTGAGGCAGGAGAATCACAAGTTGGAGGCCAGCCTTGGCAACTTAACAAGACCTTGTCTCAAAATTTTAAAAAGGGCTGGAGATATAGCTCAGAAGTAGAGCTTTCCTGGGTTTAATCTCCAGCAGCGCACGCGCACACACGTGAACCATTGTAACATACTGCATTACAGAATGAAGGAAAGGACCACTTGGTCATCTCGATAGACAAAATCATTTGACGGGATCCAGTGCTGGGCTGGGGAAATAGCTCAGCTGGTAGAGTGCCTGCCTCGCATGCCTGGGTTCAATCCCCAGTGCCACCAAACAATAAAGATTCAATGTTATTTTTTGGTAAAAACACCCCAACTAGGAATGGAAGGGAGGTACTTCAACATGGTAGAGTCCTCCATGGAAAGCCTCCAGCTTACCACTCTCAACGCGTTTCCTCTAAGACCAGGAACAAACACCTGCTTTCACCACTTCCACCCAACATGGTACTAGGAGACTTGGCTGGAGAGATCAGGTGAGAAAAAGAAACAAAAGCCATTCAAATTGGAAGGAAGGGAACTTGATTGTTTGCAGCCACCATCATCTTGTCAACAGAAAACCTAAAAATCCCACCAAAAAACTCTTAGAATACGTGAAATCAGTATAGTTTCAAAAATCAGCTGCATTCATCCACACTAACAATGAACCATCAACTAGCATCAAGAAAAATGAGATACCTCGAAATAAACCGAACCAACGAGCTCACCCAAGTGGGTAAAAGATTCATACACTGAAAACTATCAACATCACTGGATGAAATTAAGACACAAAGGGTTCTGCGGGCTCGGGCCTCAGTCGCGGCCACCTGGCTAAACGCACTAAGGTCGGAATCATCGGTAAAGATGTGACCTGCTGTGGTCCCACCCTCTGGAAGATGGTGAAGAAAACTGAAATCAGCCAGCCCGCCAAGTACACTTGCTCCTTCTGTGGCACCACCAAGATGAAGCTGCAGGGACCTGGCCCTGTGGTTCCTGCGTGAAAACCATGGCTGGCGGTCCTGCACCCACCACACCACTTCTGCCCCAGTCACCTGCCATCAGAAGCTGAAGGAACCGGAAGGCCAGTGTTGTTCTACCTTTGGAGACTTCCCCAGCCTGAAATAAATGGTTAATTTATATGTATAAAAAAGACACAGAGGGAAAGACAGCCCATATTTGTGGTCTGCAAGACAATATTGTCAGAATGTGGGCACCACCTCAGGCAGTCAATATATAACATGATCCTTATCAAAACCACCGAGGCTCTGGGCTGTGGCTCGGCGGTAGAGCGTTTGCCTAGCATGTGTGAGGCACTGGGTTCGATCCTCAGCACCACACAAAGATAAATAAAGGCACTGTGTCCCTACACAACTAAAAAAAATTAAACAAAAACAAAACAAGGATGTTTTCTGCAGAAATAGGAAAATCCATCCTAAAATTCATATGGAATCTCAAGCATCCCCAAATAGAAAAAATATATTAAAACAATGACAGTATTGGAAGTTGCATTCTTCCTGATCTCAAATTTTACTATAATCAAAATAGTGACAATAATAGCATAAAGGTAGACAGCGAGATAGAGTGGCGGACCCAGGAATATATCCCTGTAAGTACAGAAAAGATCTTCAGGGTGTCAAGACCACAATGGGGAAAGGACAGTTATCAATAAATGGTGCTGGAAAATTGGATATCCAGGCAAATGAGTGACGTTAGACCCTTCTTTCATATTTAAAAATTAAAATAGATCAAAGATCAAAATTAAGAGCTAAATGTATAAAACTTAGAAAACAATTTGGGAAAAGCTACACGACACTGCACTTGGCAATGATTTCTTGAGTATGACACCAAACTCATAGGCAGCAAAGTTAAAAATAAACTGTACTGCATCTAGAAGCTTCCATGCGTTAAAGATCAGCAGAACGAAAAGGAGCCCACGGATTCAGAGAAAATAAGTGCAAAGCATCTGTCTGGTGAGGGGTCATCATCCAGAAGACAGAACTCCTAAGACACAAGCACAAAGCCCAACAGCTCAATGAAGACACTGGGTAAAGGACTTGAAAAGACATTTTTCCAAAGAAGATAGCCGGCCAGTAAGCACATGAAAGATCCTCGAGGTCACTAAGCCCCAGGAAAATGCAAATCAAAACCAACAATGTCACACCACCTCACAGCCACTAGGATGGCCACTATCCCAAAATAGCAACAGAACAGTGCTGGTGAGGCCGGGAGAGATCGGAAGGCTTCTGTGCTGCGGAGGGTCATGTAATAGAGCGTATGGCTGGGAGAAGTATGTTACCCCTAGGTATATACATGCAGAATAATTGAAAGCAAGATCTCAAAGAGAAATTTACACACCCCTGTTTGTAGCAACATTATTCACAATAGCCAAGAGTTAGAAGCGACCCAAGTGACCATCAGCAGATAAATAGATAAGTAAATTGTGGTACAGCCATTCGTTGGAATATTATATGCATTAAAAAGGATAAATTCTGATACATGCTATATCAATGAACTTGAGGACATTATGCTAAGTGAAGTAAGCCAGTCACAAAAAGACAAATGTGACACAATTTCACTTAGGTAGGGCCCTTAGGTTAATCAATTTTGTAGAGATGGGGAGCAGAGTGGTGGTTCACAGGACTAGAGAGAGGAAGGAGAGAAGTTTTTTTTCTTGCAGTTTGTTTTGCAAGATGAAAAGATTCTGGAGATCTGTTTCACAACAATGTGCATCTACATAGTGTAACTGAGCACTAAAATCAGGTTAGATGGTAAATTTTATTAGTTTTTAAGAATTAAAAGGGAAATACAAGAAGATTTGGTTTATGAAAGGTCACTCAAGCCAGGCACGGTGGCACACGCCACAATGCCCAGCTACTTGGGAGGCTGAGGCAGGAAGCTGGCAAGTCCCAGGCCAGCCTCAGTAGTTCCGTGGGACCCTGTCTCTGCTGCTCAGTGTCAGAATGCACCAGCTCTGGGCTCCACTCCACTGCTGCCCTTACCAGCTGTGCCCAGAGCCCCCATCTAAGCCACCCACTTGGTTTCCAGTCCTCCAAATGAGGCGGACACCCCCACCTTCAGAGGGTTGGATGACGGAGCTGAAACAAGCTGCTGAGCACGGGGCCCCGTACCCAAGTGAGGCCCGTGCTGCTGTGACCAAGGCCACAGAGGACCCAAGCCACAGCAGGGCCACCCTGGGACCCCGACCTGGTGAGCGTCCTCCCACCCGAGCCTGCCTGTCCACTCTGGGATGGAATGTGGCTTTTCCTTCTTTGCAGTTGGATCCCTAGAGTAATGGAAACGGGGTCACCGTGCTGACTCCTGTGCCTGTGGTCATCTGGGCTCCCAGAGGACTGGCCTCACCCCTCTCCCCTCGGCACGCTGGCAGCTCCCCAGAGGCTTGACGGGGGGGCCCTGTGCACCAGCCACCGCTGTGCCCCTCCCGTCCTGCCCTAGGATCTGAAGTGCCCGTGGTCAGTCTCCGTCTCCCGGTGTGTGAGCTGCAGGGGGGCAGGAGGAGGGGCCGTTTGTCGTGGTGCTGGCAGGTTGCGCCTGTCCCTGCGCCACCGGGCTTTCCTCCTCCTGCAGTTGCTGCCTTCTCTTCCCCTTTCCCCTTCTCAGCAGCAGAAATAAGTCCCCTCGTCCCCCCGCCCCGTCCTCCCCGTTTCCCCGTTGCCTGCCCTCCTCCGCCATCACAGCCCCCCTGGGGCCCACAGCCGCCTGACCAGCTGCTCCTGGGGAGCCAAACACGTGCATAAAGCCTGTCCAGTTACCACATGCTCCACGCATGCTCGCCGACCCGTTGCTTCCTTTCTGTTGCACATCACGCTTCTGGAAGGTGAGGAGGCCGAATCCCTAAGGAAGGGCTGGGCCGTGCAGAGGAAGGAATGAGAAGAGGCAGAGAGGCAATGAGTGAAAAAGAAAATCCCCGAGTCTGCATCAGAGCCTTTCATACTCCAGAGGGTCATGGGAAGACCCACACGTGTGTACTCTGCCGTGTTGCATGACTCTGCCAGCCAGAAGGCCATTACCAGACGCAGCCTTACCTCCAGATCTATGAGCAAAATGAAACTTTTCTTTATGAAGTTACGCAGCCTCAGGCATTTCATTACAGTAACACAAAACAGATTCAAACAACCACTCAAACAACCACTCAAACAACCTGCATGGCCAAAAGAGGAGGGCATGCAACAAAATTTTGAAAGAAAACAAGTGGTGAGTTAATCCTTCATGCTACAACAAGAGAAAGAAGGAAACAGAATTGAGTGATGACTGAATTAGCCTGGAGCCACCAGAGATGTCAGCTGACTGGTATCTGAGAACCACAGGCCAGAAACAGGGAAGGTTGAAGGCTGTACCCGGAGCAGAGATCCAGTCTCCCCCCAGGCCCAGCAGAGGACGGCAGGCAGGGAGGCCTGGGCCCTGGGAACACAGACCCGCCTGAGGGTGGCTGTGAGTGGCACTCCCCTAAGTGGGGATTTTACTGCCCGAGTCCCCAGCCTGTCCCCAGAGTGGGTCGAGAGCTCCTCGCTGTCACACTTCAGTCTCAACTTCCACAGCACCTCAGCTGCCATTAGGAAAGGCCAGCCAGGGGCTGCGGCAACTGAAGGGAACCCAAACAGACAGGAAGAGGAGGTCAGAGGACAGCGTGGCGGCGAGAAGGAAGATGGAAGGCGCAGAGAGATGGCACTGGGCCTGTGAAAGGGCAAGAGGCTGACACTAGAGGACAGAAGACAGCGAGAGAAACGGGCAGCCAACGACGTCAGGTGACAGAGCAGAAGGCAGAGCAGAGTGTGAGGAGGAGAACCGGATGAAGGAGGAGAGGAGAGAGGTCGCTCCAGGTCACTCCTGAACACCAGGAGACCCAGGAGGGGCAGGAGGAGAGCCAAGGCCCTGAGTCCACACAAGGAGCCAAAATGGAAGTCACATGAGCCTCCTCACATGACCTTTCAGGTCCAGGGGTGATGCAGGACCCCAGAGAGGAGATGCCAGTCCTGCAGGCCGCACACAACCCCCGCAGCCCAGGACCTCGGCAGGAACACGGAGCTAGAAGCCGACAAAGAACCCTTAACACACTGAGGAGGGTGCCTTCTAGAATCCTCCGCCTGCCACATTATTAACCCAGGGTGGGAAAGGGGAAGCCTCAGCAAAACCAGGGAGCAGGCCCAGGGTCCCCCAGCACAGGCCCGGCTGAGCAGAGGGCTCTGGACGTGTGGGCCCCCGAGGAGCAGCAGCGAGGAGGGTGGGGGCCTGCAGGTTCCTGTGCTCAGAAAAGGTGAGGCTGGCTCCCCACCATGGTGACCCCGGCAGAAGCGCAGAGCAGTCTGCAGTCCAGAGAGGAAACATTGCCAGGGCGGGAGAGCGAGCCACAGTGGCCACAGGTCCCAGCTGAGAGCAGCGTCGCTGCAGTTCTCCAGCTGAAATGCACGAGGACTGGGCCAGAGGTGTGCCGAGGCTCCTGGGAGGACTGGGAGGTGGCGAGGGCACGTGGTGGCTGCTGGGTTCTTCCTTCTGCAGTGAGCGAAGCGTGAGCACAGATGGGTTAAGTGACCTACTGAAGTCGCATAGGTAGTAAGCAAGGGGCCAGGACTTCAGCAGGCAGTTGGGTTCTGAAGTCAGCACCCTAAATGCCTGGCCACCTGCTCTGGGGTAGGAAGGGAAGACAGAATTTAAAGCATCAAGAAATAGGATAAGTAACAGCAATATGGAAACACCAACGGGGCAGTTAGGGGCAGTTAGGGGCTTAGGAGTGCTGCCTGGGGCGTGAAAGGGCAGGGAATTTTTCTTTTTTTTTTTGCGGTGGGGGCAGGTAACGGGGATTGCACTTGGCCACTGAGCCGCATCCCCAGCCCTATTTTGTATTTTATTTAGAGACAGGAAAAAAATGAGTTGCTCAGCGCCTCACTTTGCTGAGGCTGGCTTTGAACTCACGATCCTCCTGCCTCAGCCTCATGCGCCACCATGCCTGGCTCTCTCTTCTTATAAAGCTTTTCACAGGCTTCCCCAGTGCACCTTTCGGGCTTTTTGTTTGTTTGTTTGTTTTGCTGTGCTGGGGACTGAACACAGGCCTCCTGTACCCTCAGGAGGTGCTCAGACACGGAGCCATGCCGCGAGCCCTCCCAGGACACATTTCAGTTCCTGCGCTGGGAGCCCCACGGCCAGGGCCTCTGTTCCGGCCTGGGCAGAGGGCCACTCCTCTCACTGTTCACCTCCAGGTTTGCTGCAACCCCTCTGCTGTTGGGGCCAGTCTGGCCCAGACGCAGGCGAGCAGTAAATGGTCACCTTCCCCTGAGCCAGGCTGGCTGCTGGCAGTCACAGTGAGCCCGGGAGGCACCGTCGCCCGGAGACCTTGGACAGGACGCGCACAGGTGCGTGGTCACGCCCTGCGGGCCCACTGGCCGGACCCAGAGCAGGCGTGGTGCCTACCCCTCCCTCTCCAGGGCTGGCCTCAGGTGACTGTTCCATACACCTTTGCTTGTTATCATTCCTAATGTTTCTATAGCAAATATTTATTGTGCAAATTTCAAAGTCCTTTTAAAAAGATTGAAAACTAATGGCTTACGAAACCGAAAGTTCTACAAGGCTCCGTCCAAAGCCAAACTGTTCCCATTGGACAGACAAGAGTGTCTTGAAAGGGCTGCCTTCTCCCAGAAAGCCCTGTGAGGGTGGAGCCACAGTGGCCGCTACATGGTGGTCAGGAGCAGGGTCACAGGAGCACCTGTTCACCCAGGCGGGCGTCTGGCAGGTCACTGCTGGGGCCCGGCCAAGGTGTCCTCTGGCCTTGAAGCTGTTCCACTGGGGTGGGACGGGTCAGTGAGGTGTCAGGTGCAAGAGGTCTGTGGTGGTCATCAGGTCAGGCGCCAGCTCCTGAGAGAAGGGAGGCCTCTGTCGGTGAGGCCTGAGCCGACCGTTGGCACTCAGTGGGGAGCTGAGAAAGGAGGTCCCCTGCTGCAGGCCGGCTCTGCGGTGTCCTGTGAGGTCATGCTGCCGGCACCAGGAGACCTGGGTGCGCTGCACAAAGCGGTTCTGGGGAGGGGTCAGTCTGCCAGGTGGCACAGAGGGGGCCGGCCTGCCCTGTCGTTATGTTGAAGCAGACTGGTGTCTGGTGGCTTTGGGCTTTGCTCTGGGGCTGACAGGTCCCAAAGTGAAAGGCAGGGCTACCAAAAAGGTCCCCTCAGATGCATGAAGGATGTTGAAGTCACAAACGTCACCCCTTTCTCCAGACCAAGGGCTGGCAAACCAAAGGTCTGTTTGTGCGATTTCAAAAGCCCCACAGCTGAGAACAGCTTATGTATTTTTAAATAGCTGAAAAAAAGAATCAAAATCTTTAATGATGTGAAAATTATATGAATCTCCAATTTGCGTCCATAAAGAAGGTTTGTACGGAGCTGGTCAGGGCGCAGGCCTATAATCTGAGCTACTTGGGAGTCTGGGGCAGGAGGATCACAAGTTCAAGGCCAGCCTGGACAACTGAGGGAGACTCCATCTCAAAAATTTAAAAAGAGATTAAAAGGGCTAAGGATGTAGCTAGGTGTAGACTGCATGCCTGGCGTGCAGAGGCCCTGGGGTCGATCCCAGCATAGACAGAGAGGGAATGGAGGGCAGGGGAGGGGGTAAACAGTTTGGGACACTGTCGCAATCTCAGTGTGCCTGTGGTCAGCAGGGTCCAGTGGCTACAAGGGAACACCAGCCAGCCAAGCCCAGTGATGTTCCCTCGGCCCCTTTCCAGATGCAGTGGGCAGTTCTTCCCACTTCATGACCCGCCTGCGTCCTCTCTTCCACAGGCCCTGCAGCAAATGGCTCACGTCTTCGTGTACGGCACCCTGAAGCGAGGCCAGCCCAACCACAAAGTCTTGCTGGACGGCGCCAACGGCTCTGCAGCCTTCCAGGGCTGCGGGCGCACAGCCGAGCCTTTCCCCTTGGTGATCGCCGGTGAGCACAACATCCCCTGGCTGCTCCACCTCCCGGGCCAGGGCCACCGTGTGGCAGGCGAGGTCTACAGGGTGGATGAGCAGATGCTGCATTTCCTGGACGGCTTTGAAGGCTGCCCTGACATGTACCAGCGCACCGCGCTGCAGGTGGAGGTGCTGACCTGGCAGGGCGAGGGCAGCCCTGGGGACAGCGTGCAGTGCTTCGTGTACAGTTCGGCCAGCTATCCGCCCGAGTGGGTCCACCTCCCCTACCACGAGAGCTACGACTCTGAGGGGCCCCACGGGCTGCGCTACAACCCCCGGGAAAACAGGTGAGGAGGGCCGGCGGGGCCACAGTGAGGACAGGGCACTCTGTGGCCAGGTGACTCAGCTCAGTCTGTCCCTGAATGCTGAAGCAGACCGGTGCCCTTTCAACAGGCGTTTGCAAAACTCAATCTGGAAAACAAACTGTCTTTCCGGGGTGCCAATTTTGCAGATAATCTGGACATCCTAACAGCAAGACTGTACCTGGACTCGTCCCATCCAGGACCACTTATTGCTTGCTGCTGCTAAGAGCCTGGGGGGCTTGAATGTACTGGAGAAGAAAAACTTTGGATTTTTATTCCTCTGAATGGCATCTAGAGAACTCATGTGCTACCATGCTTTCCTGTCATCTGAAGATGACATTCCCAGTGACTGGACAGACAGCTGCCTGAATTGACTCTAGTCTGCAGCATCAATAAAGGAAGTCTGAGTAAAAGTTTATTTTGAATGGTCCAACATTAAAAAAAATCCTCAAGAAAAGTGTGCTGTCCTGTAAATACAGCATCATTCTTCATAATTATGAGCTCACAGACTACTGAAGATGGCCACTTCAGATGTTTTGGGAACTAAAATATAAAGTGTTGGTGTGGTGTTCGACCCTTGTTTAGATTTATTTGATAGAAGGTTCTTTTTATTGTAATCTAGCAAAATAATGGACACCCACTCGCTGGCAGACACAGCTGAGCACCCAGACTTCACATGGAGGTTCATCTGCGCCCAGACCCCAGCAGCCAGGCCTGTCACCGCCTCCTGAAGCCACAGGACTTGGGAGTGGGCCTTTCAGAGAAGAACCAACACATTAGCAATTTGTTCTTCAGGCCTGACAGAAGGCTTAGCTTCCAAATACAAACAGCACTTAAAATAATGTTAGCGAGGCACGAAGCACCAATTACTACCCACCTCCACTGAGCTGTCAGCGGAGCTTCAAGCCGGCGCCCGGCTCTGCAGCTCGGCTCTCTCCTGCTCACCAGCGAAGTCTGAGGTGGATTCCAAGAACCTGGGGACAAATGCAAACGCAGCTGCCTTGCTCTGGGCTGGGGAGCTCGCTCACTCTTCAACTTAATGGTAGACTGTGGGCGCTAACTACAGCTGGCACAAAAACCTGATCATTATTTTTAGCCTCTTTTAATTGGAAACTTGCTTCACAAAACACAAAAAGGCAAGGCTGGGTATCAGCTGATGAGCTCCGGTGAGGTGGCCCAAGCACCCAGCCCGTGGCCCGGGGAAGGGACCTGGGTAACACACCTGTCCTCAGCACCGTGCAGGCAGCACCCCAGGTGTCAGCAGGCCCCAAAGTCACCCTCTGAAGACTCAGCCGTCCAGGGTGGCATCCACGTACAGCCCCAGCAGGAAGGGGGTTTTGAGACGTCATCCAGGCCACCTAGTCTTTAGGAAGTCACAGATAATCAGCCCCAGGAGTTAGTCTTCAATTAAAGAAAGAAGGTAATCAGATTATAAGATGGCAGATGCTGATTTAATAGAACTGGCGGCAGAAAAGTGGAATTGACTACATTTCTAAAAGGGACCACAATGACATGCTAGTATTTACATCAACTGGCACAGCCTATGTGTACATTGTCTTCATTTAAAAAAATGGCAAACTAATATTTAGACAAATGCTCGATTTTATTGATTAAATTTTGACACTAGGAAATCTCACAGAAGTACAAATCATATGTACAAGTGTTTATATCAATACAAATGTCCAATGGTGATTTTTTTGGCAGAATGTTGGTTTTGACTCTTTTGTGGAATAAATATGAGATGTAGATCTGGCTGCACAAGAGCGTTCCCGTGAAACACTTGAATAAATCGAGTTGAGAGAATAATACAAACGGCTAATTAAATAGCTGGAAAGGCTATGAACGCTTCATTCCAGCTCCACAAGCAGATCCCCTTCTCCCACCGTGTCTCCAGCTTTGCAGTGAACCAGCTTCACCTTGAAGCAAAAAAAATGGGGGGAGAACGAGAATCATTAGGGAGCAACCCCCTACTCCTTCTCTGGACGGAACCCACTCTGGCCAGGGAGCTCTGGCCTGGGCCATTTTGCTCACGCCCATCTGAGGGCATCCTGAGGATCACCAGAAGGTCCCTGCAGAGGCTCAGGATGCACCCCTCCCTCTGCCACCTCTTCTGTCCCTGTCTGTCCACACACACAAATATTCCAAACAGGTGCTGATGAGAGGAGAAGCTCCCTTTGCCAAGCTCAGCCCATATGTGAAGAGAAGTGAAATCTTCAGGACCTCGGGGCCTGCTTGGTGGTGTGACATGGATGTGGAACTGTGCCCTCATTCCACCCATTTCTCCCAAATGTAGTCAAGTGTGCTTGCTAAATATGTGTTCAGATTTAAAACGAGGAGGGAAGGGCAGAAGTCCTCTGCCTCCCCGGAGCTGGCCACGTGGGTGTGAAAGTGCACAGCAGATAGGAATCAACGCAGCACCAGCCAAAGGCAGACACCCAAAATGCCAGCCATGTCGGGGTTGGTGCACTGGCCTGTGTCCCCACCCTCCGTGGGAGGGAGGAGCCAGGCTGCTTTCTCTCACACTGGAGCTGAGTTTTTAAAAAGGATGTAAAGGGAGACTCCAAAGCCCCCTCAGCAGATGCCATTTGGACTGAAGTGGCTAAATCACAATCCTGATGTCTTCAGTGGGTACGCATGAAGTTTTTAATGACGGCAACGTCACTAGAGTAGAGACCCTAGGAGAAAATATGGCCCTCCCAGGCAGGAGCCACCCGCCCCAGACTCAGCTGGGCCACCGCACAGACTCCGCTCACCCCGGTAGCCCCCGAGAAGCAGACCTGGGCTGCTGAGGGCAAGGGGCTCTGCCTCCCCGTGAGCTGCAGGAGGTGAGGCACGCTCTTTATCACATGCGCACTCAGCCAGCCACATGGGGACACCTGGCCTGCAGCCGGCACCCATTCTTAATCCCCCACAACATCATGGATGGAAATTTCATGACCCTAGTGCAGTATGAATGTTACATAACCCCTAAGAAAAAATAAAACAGTTTTTACATAAACACCTTTTCTTGTCCACTTTTTAAAACATCATCAAAATTAGAAAGCATTCCTAAAACCCTGCAGCTCATGCCATTCTACTCAAAACCTCCCCGACAGGGGCCACCTGCACCTGTGCCAGCCTGGCAGCCAGCTCAGGGCTGTCCGGTGTGCACACGGACCTCTGCTTCCCCTGCTGGGAGCAGAAGGGAATCCTCCTGTCCTTCTCCGAGAATCAGTCCCTTTGACATAGACCATGAGACGGGGGCTGTGTCTCTCTGATGCAAACTTGATTGTGAACTGATGGATCTCTTTACACCCAAGGCCCCACGGTGTGGCCAGTGCAGGCCACAGCCAGCCCTCGCTGCTGTCCTCATGCTGATCATGCTGCACTGTGCTGACACTTCCAAACCCAACATCCTCCAGAACAGGGTCACTTTCCACTAATGGCATCCCCTGGGTCCTAGGAAGAACAGTGAAGCAACTGCTTCACAGGCTTTTTGCTTTCCTCAAAGAAAAAAATACATTCAGGAAGTGTCCGTTGACTAATTTGGATACTGACAGGCCTTTCTCCTCCTCTTCTTCCTGAATCATTAAGGCATGGTGCGCATAGGGCTGCAGCTCCTCATGATCTACAACCGAACTGTTCTCTTCATGGAGAAATTATCTTGAAGAGTTACATTAATTTTTGCAATCTGTAAAACCGTTTCCTGCTGTGTCACCTAAGTCTCAGATAACTAACTGCCTCTAAGGCAGATGTAAACATTAAAAATTAAAGATCCCTTAATTTGAAAGATATTAAGGTGAAGAACAATTATTCTTTGACTACCTGAACACAACACAGACTCCTTTCTGGAGCCCGCTCTCTGCAAGGCAGGGATACATCAATGTAGAGCAAAAGAGCTCCTGGACCTTAACGTCCTCCCCAGGAAACAGAGAGGTGGCAGAGAGGATCTCCACAGCCCCTTTCAGGCCAAACCATCCATGGCTCAAAGGTGGCAGTTCTGTGGTCACAAGGCTGGTGTGGATTGGTGGGAACTTGGGGACATACCTTGCCAGTTTTCCCGGCTGTCATACTGTTCTGCATTTTCATGGCCTCGATCACGCAAATTTCCTGACCTTCTGATACCTGGAAAATGAATCAAGAGTAAGCTGAAGTTTTAAAGGCACTCTAACTCTGTAATAACACCCAAGAGTGAAGTCATTAAGGAGTTCTTGGTCAAACACACTGAAACGTATGAACAACCTCCAACACCTCCATTCCAAGTTCATCTTTAGGGGACGGCAGTGAAAGGCCAGTCCCTCTACCACCAAGTCCTCCTCAGAAAAAAATCCCTGATTCTAGAGGGTTGGGGGTGCTGCTTGTGGGGGCTCCCCTGGGGACCCCTGAATTTAGCTGCAAAATTGGAATATTTTCTGCTTTCCTGAAAGGCCCAGAATAGGCAAATCTCCACAGACAGAAAGACTGAAGGTTGGGGGCCTGGGGAAGTGGCTGCTGGCAGGTACAGGGTTTCTAAAATGGATAAAATTGTTCTAAAATCGATTATGGTGATGGCTGCCAACTCGAAATACACTCAAACTCCTGAGCTGTGCGCTCGGGGGGGATTTACGGGGGCGCGCCGTGTGCGAGTTTTAGCTCGGTGAAGTCGTTACCTAAACGTGCACATTTCTGCTGATGGTGCTGGAGAGCTGGAGTGGCCAAGCATTGGGCCTGCGAGGACGGTCCCTTCGCCTGACAGAGGTGGCCACCCAGAAGGCACTTCCCACAGGCACGGTGTCTAGGGCCCAACTCACACACCTGCTCAGGCTTCCTGGGTTCCAGTGTCTGCCTTGTATCCTGGGGAAATCCTGGCTGAGTGGTCCACACCCAGTGGGGTTCGGCATGAGGCTGCCACCCAGGAGTCAGTGACTAAAAGCCACTCTGTTCACTCTTCTCTGGCCTCAGGGCTAAGCATCCACAAGCTAGGCCAGATTTTTCTCTTAGTTTCATGGAAAGGCGCTCTGGGTCTTTGAAATGGGAGGACAAGGGCTCGGCGGGGTGCTGGTGGGCTCCGGCGCCCCAGCCCTGTGGCCGGGCTTGGCCAGTGCTGCACAAGTGCCTGGAGAATGTTCTTTCCTGCGGCCCCCAAGTGATCTCCAAGTCCCCTCCCGGCCCCCTGTGTGGCACAAGCTGTCTTGCTGGCAGTGCCGAGTGCCTGAGCTCCGTGTATTCTCTTCCTCTGCTGTTCAGGTGGTGGGCTGCTTTTTCCTGGCACAGAAATATAGGAAGAGTGAGGATGCCAAAGCTCCGGAGCTGGCACAGAGGAGACGCCGTGCTGCTGCACGCGCCGTGCTCGCTGTCACTGCAGATCCATCTCACCTGGCATCTGCATGCCACAGCCAGGGCAGAAGCACCGTGCAGGGGGACAAGGGGGACACACCAAGGAGATGCACTAGCCTCAGGACGGCACCCCCTCAAGTCATCATTAGTCTTTCTTCTCTTCTCAGAGGAAGGCAGAGACCGAGAGAGAGAAGGGCAGGTCCAGTAGTAGTCCACCCATGGCCTCCAGACAGAGCCAGCAACAGGACTCAAATCACCCACACCCAAAGACTGGGCGCCCAGGTCACAGGGCGAGGCACCTCCCTGGGGAGTGGATCTGAATCGCAACACAACACCATGGGAATTCTGTCCAAAAGTTAGGACTCATCTCCACCTATGGGCTCTGGTCACTATTCCCTTCACAGATGGACAAGTCCCTCCATGGGTACCTGGGTGCGGGCCTCCCACATGCCCACCAGCTCTGTCTTCCTCTATGGTGTCAGAGCGCAGGGCTGGCTGAGAGCCCCATCTCCCCACCCCTGCCCCTCAGCCTCAGCCTCTGCCAGCAGCTGTGCCCTGCCCCGGCCCATCCCCTCTCACCCCACTGCTTGGGATCTGCCAGGCTTCCCTAACAGACCTGCAGTAGAGTAGGAAACGAAGCCTGCACATGTCTAGTGGTCACACCAAGGGCGAAGGCCAGCCTGATGCTCACAGCAAACACGTTCAAGGACAGCTAGCTAGGCCAAGCCACAGCTGCCCTCCAGGTCCTGCTCCAGCCTGGACACAGCAGGAGGTGGACAAGAAGATCATGGGGTTCTGCCATCCCTGCTCACTGACCCTTGGCCCTAGCTGGCCGTGGGTGCCTATAACATGGACCCTGTGCAAAAAGGTGACCACAAGGAAAAGGTCCCAAATCATGAATCGAAAATCCAAAGCACTGATGTAGCCAGAGACAATTGAAAAGTCCCTCTGACTGTGACACCCTGGTGATGAAAGCCAGCCAGTGGAGGCTGGGGGTATGGCTCAGTGTACAGTGCTCACCCAGCACGCGCGAGGCCCTGGGCTGGACCCCTGCGCTACCAAAAAATAAAAAAATGAGGCCGGGGGTCGGGAGAAAGAGACACATCAGAGAAAGTGGATCCTGATACCAAGGAATCCTGCCTTCGGCCCAACCCGCAGCACAGCACTGAGGCGCAGTGTGACCCTGGCTTTCCACCGCCTTTCCCGCCTGTGTCCCCAGCTCCTCGCCCTGTGTCTGCAGCCATACTCACCTCATGAGAGGTAAGTAAATGAGACCTAAGTCGCCGTGGCTCCTTATAACCTGAGGCAGCCCTTTGAACCTGTTCCCTGATACCCCACATGGAGTTGTCCCACAGGATCACGTGACACACATGTCCACAAACACGTGTACACGCAGGCTTCATCTAATTCCAACTTATTTCATCCCCCCAAAATCCAGCCGGGGAAGGAAACACAGCACCAACTGCGCACTGGAGATGCAGTGGAGACAATCCAGGCGGCCAGCCTCTGGGCAGTGGCTGTCCCCGGGGGTGTGCGTGGGGCCTGGGTGGACTCACACCAGGCCCCAGCTCCCAGTTCCCCGGAGAGGCATCTCTGGACTCTGGTGAGACTCGGCTCTCATCTGGGGCCACTGGAGCTCCGCAGCCCACACTGCACGCATAGAACATGCCACACGCCCCAGGATGCAGGGGCCCTGGGCAGGGGCCACAGAGGCAGCACCTTCCGGCCTGCCCCCGGGGCTCGGGAAGCCAGGGCATTAATTGGGTGCACGGAGCGGGCTCCGGAGCCTGCAGGCTGGGGCGGGCTCCTGCAGCATGTGCGCACGCTTCTCCGACACTTTTGTGCATCATCTGATGAAGACTTACTGATTGTGACAGCACGTCTCCCGTGTTGGGCTTGCTAAATGGTCACAAGCCTGGAAAGTCTTTCTGATGAGCCCAGCCCGCCTGATGTACTTCTGCGCTCCCCGTCTAATTGGTGCAAAGTTTGGAGGCCCGAATCCTATATCTTTCATCCGGCTTATTGCGTCCTCTCCTCTGACACGGGGTCAAGGTTCACATTCGCATCCGATTATCAGAGCGGTACTCATTAAGCGGGAGCCAGCCTTGCCCCAAACAAGGAGACTGGAGGAGAACTCGGCCCATTTACTCAGCAGATTTTTGCATGTTTTGGGGGCCTGCACGTCACCCAGCATCGCTCTGTGCTGAAGAGTTTCAGACATCTCCAGCTGATGATTAATTGTGAGTGATGGGAAATAAAATCCAGTAAAGCCAGCTGCTTGCCATGGTCGGCAAAATGACTCTAATGGATAGAGGCTGCCAATTTTCCAGTTTTACTGGCAAGTCTTCCAAGTGTAATTAAGGGAAGTTATAAATGATATGGAAATCTATCAAGTTCCATTTATTTTCAGAGGACCCTTTCCCCAGAGACTTTTATCTTGAAGCTTATAGTCCGCTTTGTTGTGCTAATGATTTAAGCCACATCTTGTTTCTGATTAAAGCCCCCAATCTCCTTCCACCAAGTCCTCTTCACTCCTTCCACCGAGATTAAAAGACAGAACCTCCCGGTGCACGTGGCCTCTCAGAAAACGCTGCAACTGGGACACATTTGGCAACGTGTATCCTTCAAACCGCAAACTGCCATCACCCTAAGGAAGCTCAAAGGTGGTGCAGGAAGGGAAAGAGAAGGGGGATCGCCACCACACATAAAAGGAGGACCCCGAAAGTGGAGGCTTGGAAGCTGCACTTGCAACCAGATATTGATCAGAAGGGGTGTCGCCCACTAATGTTATTTGATTTGGAATAAAAGCATGAAAATGATGGCAGAGGCCTAAAATTGGAGATGTGAAGGATGACTGCACAGTATTCCATTTCTCAATTTCATCCTTCAGAGCCACAAAATGGGGGTGATACAGTGACTGGATGAGATTTACAGTAACAGCTGTGGTCTTCCCACACAAGGGAGGCCCTTCTAATGGGCTGAGGTCTGTCTGCAACAGACGGGGAAGAACAAAACAAGGCTCCCTATTAAGAGTGTGCAGACATATTTCTGATAAAGAAAATCATTACGGGAATCGGGTTTCCTTTAAGACAGCCCCTACCCTCTTTTGTCAATCAAACCCAGGACTGCTTTAAAGGTGCTGTTGTTTAAATATAGGCGAGAGGATGCAAATGGCGTTGAGTTTGTTCCCCCTTGGAAGCCCACTCTCTAGCAACTGTAAAGAATGCAGAGGAAACCGTGCCAGTGGCATATGGCCTTCTACTGTGCTAAACATTCATACAAAAGACAGGTTCATCAGTCATCGGAGTATCTGGATAAAAAATTAGCTCCTGATGGATGGTATTTTGAGCTTACCTGCTGCTACTACATTACCAGAGAAACACAGGTTTGGGAACCCACATGACATTAGAAACTGCAGACCATGAAACACGACACGTGCAGGAGCACATAATGTACGCCAGATTATACAAAATAATAAATAAGCTATTTAAACCCTCTGCCTAAAATTGGGCCCGCTGCAAGGAACCCTGGGTCACTTCTACGCAGGCCAATTAATGCACAGCATCTGCCGTATAGAAGCGGGGCATGAAGCACTTCCGAATGATTTCGGCAATTAAAAGAAAACTGTTTCCTGCCTCTTCAGACAGCAACTGTTTCCCTGCAAGAGTGAGCACCAAATCGCCGTGTGCAGCTGAAAAAATCAGTCCCCTTTTGGAGGGAGAAGGGCGGGGGGAGGATGAATTTTTATGGGAGAAGGCGCCTTCTTTTGTTGTCCTACATTCTGTGTGTGTCTGCCAAGTGAGACAGAAGGCTCGCAGGGCTCACCGGCCTGCTGCAGTCACCGCCCCCCGAAAAGCGGGGATCAGTGTCAACCCTGCTGACTACGCCGCACAGGCGAACACCCGCAGGTGCCCGTTCAAAGCCTGCACCATCCCCATCTAGAACACGGTGCCCAGTGAGGTGCGTCTAGGGCCCCAGCATCCGAGGCAGGCAGCTCCAATTTGGCTAAAAGGCAGGCGGGAATCTGATGATCCCAACTTCCTCTTTCTTTCTTTCTTTTTTTTCTTTTTAAATTTTTTTTTAGATGTTGATAGACCTTTACTTTATTCATTTATTTCTATGTGGTGCTGAGAATCGAACCCAGTGCCTCACACATGCTAGGCAAGCGCTCTACCACTGAGCTACAACTCCAGCCCCTCAACTTCCTTTTACTGAGCCACTGAGATGGCCTGCTACGTGTCCCCCGACAGCTCCTGCAGGAGAAATGCTGCTTCCCCAGGATCTTCATGTGAAGTGTGTGTGGTGAGGGCAGCCCTGGGAGGCTGCAGCCTTTAACCAAGGTGGAAAGAAAGAAGAGCTGCAGAAATGGCCCCAGCCCCTGGAGGAGGAGCTGCAGGCCTTCGGTGACTCGCTCAGGGGCATCGATAAGGAGAAGCCACACATGTAGCATGGCTGCTGGCTTTTTGTTCACCAGGGTCCCCACCTGGGACTCCGGAGACCAGGGAAGGAAGGCAGATTGTGGCTAATGTAAAACAAGTCTAGTGTTTCATAAAATTCCTTAAAGAAAAACATTACTCCCTGCTGCCGTCTAACTTTACTCAAAACCAGAGCCAACCCTATAGTTACAAAGGTGCTTTACGATACTGTAAGAAATGAGTCTGCACGCTCTACCTTTATGGAGTAGGCTGTGTCAGAGGAGTCAGTGAAATGGTGATTTTTTTCTTTACATTTGTTTTTATTTTTCAACAGAAGACTGAGAAAAGATATTTTGAATCTTGCTAAAGCTGAGAGCCATCATGTTCAATGATGTTTAAAACAAATACAACATACCCCTCGTCCCAGAAGAGAGCATTCCTTGGAAAATAAAAACAAACCAACCAGGCTTGCAGAAGATTCTCCTACAGTATTTAATTTGCTGATTGGGCCATGGAGATATTTCAATAGCATATTGATAATTATCATTAAGTTAAATTGTAAAAACTGCCAAATTGTTACCAAAACAACAACAACAACAAAAAAACTACCTCTAAAATTTAAAAACAATGTTATCTGGAAGAGATTAAATGGCCAAGACCTGGAGAGTTGACACCTCTTGAAGAAGACAGGGCAGAAATCCCACTGGGGAGAGACCACAGGGCAAGTTCATGCCCTATATAATATTTTATTATTAAGTAAAATCTGAAGCAAATATTGTAAAGGTGAACAGAGCGCGTATGGGTGCCTGTGAGACTGTTCTCCATAACCTCCTGTATGTTTGTAATATTCCACGATTTAAAGGTTTGGAAATGTCAATGAGCACAAGAATCTCTGCATACGAGCTGTGGCATACAATCTGAGGTTTAGGTGCACAACTGGCATGTTGACAAATAAACTGCTTAAGTAACTACTGCTATGAAATATGTGCATGTAATTATTGCATCATTTTCTAATTGTAAATCAAGGTAGCCAGAAACTGGAAACTCTGTCCAACAGCCAGGCTGGCTCCTTTGCCAGGGAAAAATGCAATCACTGGTCCTGGCCGCAGAGGCGTCCATGTTGGTGGCACACGCACACCCAGTGGCAGGCCCCATCCAACCTTCTGGTCTAGATACCTCCAAACTAAGGCATTTCTCCATGACTGAAAAGGAAAGGTTTTCCAAGTCTGTCTGCCACCCCCAATGTCAGCTTGAAGCTCAACTGAAGGAGCTTTGCAGACAAAGGGGAGGTGCAGACATCATGCTGTGTGATGTGGCGCCTATGCCTTGTGGACTGTGGTTACCATTTGCCTGGGAACCCTCCCTGGAAGGGGCACATGTGGGAAGGAGCCAGGGTGAAATCTGGGTGGTGCTATTAATGATCGCCCAGTGTTTGCACTGGTACTCTACAGAGACACCACTCACTGCCCAAGGCATTGTTCTCAGAGCAACAATAGCAAATCCCTAATTGCCCTTCTGCTAAATGTCAGCCTCAAAACAAATGGGATCTTCCTTATCCAAAGTCTGTCTTACTAACAGGAATGGGGCTAAGTGGCATGAAAAACAGCAACAGGTACTTCATGCCACTCTCTTATTTTACCAGGTTTCACAAACAAATAAGTTGCAAACTACTACGGAAGAAGGAAATGTAAATGAGCATGCAGCCTTCTCATGGGTTGAGGCTCATTTAATTTTCTGATGAGTATCTCTAATGCAAATCTGAGATGACCGCAGAATCCAAGCATAACTCAGGAAAGTCTCGACTAAAGGCAGAGTTAAAACGTGCATTTGGGCTGGCTCTTTTTTTTGTTGCTTTTTATTGTTTTGTTTCTGATAGCAAAAGGATAACAAAATAAATGTGCTCAGAATGGCTTTATTTTACACTTTCAAGTTAAAATAAAAATCATGCAATAAATGTAGCAACTGTACATCTAGTGTTAACATGTGGAAAAGGTGTATTCTGCCTTCATTCTGAAAGAAAATAGACTAAATATTTTTGGTCAAGAATATCATAAAGATAGAAGTTTAAAAATTAAAACAAGTCATAAAAATGCTAACTTTGATTATAGAAGTATTCTCAGTTTATGAAATAGGCATGTATGATATATATATTTAAATATGATGGTGTTGTATGAAAAAGGTATTTTTCAAAATGAAATATCATTGTAAAAACATTTTCAGAAAGTAGATAGAAAAGGCATGGAAAAGTCATTCTATCATTTTCTGAATGAAATTTGTGATTCATGACTTTAATAATCCAGTTCTACTTTGCTTGTGGTTTGTTTGCTTTCATGCATTTTACTATCTACTAACATCCCCTGCCCCATAGCCAAGAAAAGCCAATTTTATAATCATGTAACAATGATTTTGCTACCATACTTAATGTTAAAAAGTGTATCACAGAGATTGAAAAGCATTCGGGCTTTTGCCGTGTGAACCCAGAAAGAGTATTTAGAGCAAACAGAGCTTCAGTATTTAGGCAGGGAAAGAATTTCGAATGAACCAGCTCTCAGCACCAAGCTCTCTCAGTACATTAAGTCTCTTCCTCCTGAGGTTTTTAAACTGCTCAACTCTTTATTTCACAAAACAGATTTGTCACTTATGGTGTATGTGACACTTTGTAGAACTTCTTATTACCGATCACCATTCTAAAATGCGTTAAGTTTCGCTTAGGGTCAACATAAAAATTACAGATTGCTGGAAGTTAAATTACAAATAATTTTTCATAGTAAAACAGAATAGTCGCAGGGACTTGGTTGCTTTCGGGTCCCTGATTTCCTTGAAAACACACAGTGAGTGACTGCATCATCTTCGTGTTGATAAAAGTGGAAACTTGCTTGGCTATTGTTATATTCTGAGAAAAATATAATGTACTCTGCAGTGTCAAAATAACTTGGAGCAACAAAACTTAAAAGTTACAAGTAGCATTTTCTTGGCCTTATAATCCTGTGCCTTTGGTCCACGTGAGGTTTCCTGCATTTTAACTACACAAGACAGAATTAAACTATAGAAGTTGTTATAAGAGCTGATGATTGAATTTCTCACCCTCATTTGGTTTCAGTGTTAGGGGTCTGGGACATTTTTCACTTGTAATAGTAATTCAAGAGAAAACAGTTTTATCACAATACAATGGCACAGAATGTGAAAAGAAGTTTTGCAAGGATCCAATGAGAGGAATAAAAGGAAGCATATGCCCCACCTGACCAGCCCAGGCACTCGTGGGCAAGGACCATTCCTAAAGAGGATGCAGGATGCTGAGATGATGAGCTGCTTCTCTAGGTGGCCTCCACGAACTCTGACTTTAAGGGACACATCATATAGGCCTCTCTGCTCCACAGTGACACTGTTTCTAACAATGAGTCCTCAATTAAACCATTCTCAGTACCACATTTAACTATGGGTGGATGCTTTCAATATCTGAGCCACCCCAACGAAGCAAACACTAACATCACATTGTTCCCTTCCACTAAATGCCTTGCTTTCCCACATTAAATTATTAACCAGGAAATGGAAAGTATGAAGGCTAAACCCCTTTGGTATGTGGAAAAGCTGGGCCAGAGAGGCACTTGTTAAACAAGAAGGCTGTGCTGGCCTGGCCTGGCGAGCTCCCTACTTCCTGCCTGCTGAGCAGCCCCAAGCTGGGCAAATGGGGGGCCAGGACCATAACCTTGACCCTCCTGTCCTTCCCTACTTCGGGCAGGAGCCACCCCCCACCTCCCTGCCCGGCCTCTCCACTTTGGCTTGGACTCAGGTGTTAGAAAAGCAAGGATTTAAGATAAACACATTATTTTTTTAAAAAGCGCAAATGTGATTTTCTAATTAAAAAGCTGCACAATTAGGACTGACAAGCTCAGACTAGAGTACAGACTCTACTGCTTCCAGAAAAACCTTAAGAAGGAAAATGGAAAGACACTCTGCATGCTGTGAGCTGACCTGCCACCAGGGCCCTAGAAGAGTCCCCTGCTCCTTTCTGATGGTTAGCGTGGCGGCCAAGGAGCTCCCCTCGGTGACCGGCTCCTGTGGAATGCGGAACGCGAGGCAGACTCTGCCCCGTGCCCTACTCGACACACGCGTGATTCCCACGCATCAGCTCCCAAACCCCAACACACAGGCTCACGTTTAGCTCTCTTCCAGGAACAGCCATGCTTTCAACGTGTGACAATCACAGTCGCTCGGCCTCAGTGCTTTTCTAGAAAGCTCTGTGTTATCAGGTGCAGCCACGGCAAGGCTGCTCTCCAACTCCACCTCTCAGTTTCAGGCTGTGCACCTAAACACCTGACTGAACCTCGTCGTGTCCACTTGCTAGTCCGTTACTGCAGGTACTTTTCTAGAAGGCAGGGCCAACTCCATGAATTTTCCTCAGTGTTAAAAGGATATTTTGCCCATATTAATAAAGAAATCTGGAGGCATTTTAATATAATCTTGACAGGAAAAGACGTAACCCCCAGTGACTTCACTGAGGTATAAAATGGGGTCGCCCTCTCATCCGTGACAGTCCGCCATGTCTGGCCGCTACTTCCTGCACATAAATAACAATGCAAGGACTTATGTGCCTCTGGAAACCTTCCGCTGCATCTTACATGGTTTTCATTTCATTTTTCTGCTAATCAGCAGAGATGTTTATCGATACCTTAAGAAAATGCACACATCTACCAGGCCATCGGGCGAGCTGTCTTGAGATGGAACATGTGAGGAAATGTTCATATGGCTTTGATCCATGCTTCAGCGTCACCAGGCCAAGATGAAAAACTTCACACTGTGATCCTAAACTTTGTTTACCAAATTACGGAAGTGCTCTGGTCCAAACAGACTGCAGGGCTGACCTGTCCTTAACTCTCCTTCCCAATCAGATATTTATTTCAGAAATCATGCAGCAAGTTCCCCAGCAGAGGACTGTTTCTTGACATGAGTTCAAGGATGTGCTGAGCACAAAGTGCTGGAGAGTAAATAGCTATCTAAGTAAAATCTTGTCAAATTGCTGAATCTGAGAAGTAAGAGGTGAATGTGGCCTTCTTTCTATGGTAGCTCCAGATCACTGGGGAGGGAAGGGGCTCAGAGGTGTGTCACTAAGGTAAGCCACACCTGAAACAGGGAGACGGAGAATTCACGAGGTCTGTTTTGCTGTTTCGTGGAGGTCATTAAAGGCAAGGAAGAACGGCAATTGGGGTGACATGGCAGAGAGCAAGTCTGAACTACCAGGCCCCTCAGGGACAGGCATGGCCCTTACCATGTCCCCTGGCTTGACGGAGACAGCCACCACCACTCCAGGCATCGGGGAACGCAGGATGCTGCTTGTGTCCTCAGCCACTTTTTCCAGCATGAATTTGTTCAATTCTGCAGCGAGTCTGGTTAAAACACGTATCTCATACTTGAGGGGGAGAAACAAAAACAGAACAAAATCATAAAGGAGTTTAAAAGATGAACTTTTCTTCCAAAGTAGCACTCACTCAAGATCAGGATTTAGCTTTTAAATGAAAATTCCAATAACAGGCTTAAAATCCTTGTACATAACATCAGAACACATTCTTTTCTTACGCTGTGAGTCATCTACTTAAGAAACTTCGTGAAATAAAAACTACTCATTAATTAGCGATCCCTCATAATCATCCTGGAACCTTAAGAAAAACACCTTAAAACTTTATGAAGAAACAGTAGCAATTTTGCTCATGTCCCTTCACCGCTTACAGACTTGTGCCCAGAAAGGCAGACTAGTGAGCTGGGCCAGCAGAGGGCTGGGGCAGCTACGCTGTGAGCTCACGTCAGTAGATGGCAGCAGATTGCTGTCGCAGGGCTCCCGCGCCCGCGCAGAGCCACTGCACTGTGCACCCACAAGTTAAGACAAAGGGTTTCCGTGTGCATTTTGGGTGAACAACCTTTAAAATTAAAATGTTTTTCCGTGGCATAAAATGTTACACTCGCAATGGACAGAGGCAGCCTTCCTTCTCAAGCACAACATCATGCAGTCTTTCTGCGATCAAGATGGTGAGGATGGGGAGGAGAAGATGAAATGGCATAAGAATACCTTCCCAGGGGGGCCAGAGCAGCAAGGATTGACAAACAGAGAGAAACCATGCACAGCCAAGAGCTTCACGGTGGCATCTTTTGTAGGGGGCACATTAAAGTGGATCCAGTCCCACTGAACATTTCCAATAAAGAGAATCTCCACCAGACAAGAAAAATCTGAGGTCTTTGGGAAGACATGCATGAGCCACGACTGGTTCATCCAAACAGAAAGGAGAAGAAATGCTTTGAGGAAGTGCAACTGGGGAAGGGGGAGCCCCAGGCTGAAGACTTCTGGATTCCCACCAACCAAGCCTCTGGAGAAAGATGGAAAAGGCAGCAAAGCAGCCACTTTGTTTGAGGTGAGCTGCTGCAACCCCAGGCCTCCCGTGGGCACCATGACGGCAGGGACACCAAGACGAAATCCCATTCGCCCTTCTGCTCTGTACAGTGGGCTCTTTGCAGGGCCTATTTAAAAGGAGGGAGGAGGGCCCCAATGAAGAGCTTTGATGGCCTAGGTTCCAAGGAGATTTTCGACACTGTGACAGGTTGAATAATAACATCTTTTGCATGTTTCTTTACTCCTGAGTGTGTGTTTTGCAATCAAGACATACAAGCATCTGCCAGTTTCTGAAGGATATGATCCTTAAGTGAAATTACAGTGCATAAAAGCTTTTTGCTCCTATTAAAATTCATCTGAGTCATAAGTGGCAAGGGAAAAAGCAAGGAGAGTGCATGGGGCTGTCAGTCTAATAAACATTCTGGGCAGAGGGACTATTTATCAACGATGAATTGTACCTCCAAGTCCTTCATTAAACCTATGGGGGGGGGAGAAGAGGGGGAATATAATTGAGCCAGATTGCACAGTGTGGGTATCTGCCTCTGCCTTGGAAGGGAAAATCCAGGACTGAGAAAGGTGTGGGCGTCCATTGGAAAGTTCCTTTCCAGGGGGCAGCGCCCTAGGGTGCTCCTTCTCTGGGACTGGTCACCCCGGGCCCCTTCAGCGTCCAGTGCAGCACCCAGGTCGGTTTTGCCTAATTCAACTTCCAGTGTGAACCCTGAGTTCAGGGAAAGTCTTTCTTTACACATGGAGGAGAATGTCATTTACAAACTTCCACCACAGCAGATAAACGTAACTAATTTTAGCTGTATCACATATAAGCATTAATATGGATCCAGTGTTAGGAGTGTACTTAGCCCCATTTCTCCCCAGAAATTGCCAGATCCTGACTAAAACTGGATCCTTTTACTCTTTTTCTAATTTTAATATCTTCTGGATTCCTTTCTCTGTGGGACTCCTGCTTGGCTTGGAAAGAGATGTAAAAGAGTCACAAAGCTCAGTGCCTTCAGATGCAGGCTTTGTTACTGTGAAATGTTCCTTTCCTTTTGTATTTGTTTATTGTTCTTAAATCCGTTTGGGGGATAAATGACTTATTGTAATCAAGAGTAAAAAAACAACAATGAATAAACTCTGGAGAGGGCCTGGCACACAGGGTTGGCTTAGAGACCATCTTTCTGAATACGAAGGGGGGCAGAGAGCAGGTTCTCTTAACATCACCTTTGATGTCGTCCTGGCCCTTCAGTGCTAGCATGTCCACGAGAGCACACAGTCTTAAAACAGCCTCCTGGGGGCCAATGTGGGGCACAAGGGGCCTAAGTGGGGCACACGTGGTCCATCCCAGTGAGAATCAGAAGAGCTTTTTGATGCCCCAGGAGAGAAGGTATTGAGGTGTACATATCAGCACTTATGGTCAAAACTGCTCTCTGTTGGTTTCTCTGGATTCTGGAGGACACAGAGCAGTCAGCTAGAGGAAAGATTTTAGGGAGGTGCCCCTTTGGCAACTGCGGGATACAAGTTCAGTTTTGTGATGGGCGTTTAAATATTCCAGGCGTGGGTGTGCGACACTGCCCTGGAGAGTCGAGTTTGGTTGTTGCTGTCTTCAAGCAGACAGAGACACTGTTGGCACTTTCAGGTGGACAGTCCAGTGTCCCACAGGCCAGGTGGCAGCATGGCCAAGCACGACCCTAGAGGACAGAGGATTTCACCTGCCAGGTCAGCATTAGCCCCTGCTTGACGAGAAGCTGGGCTGCCGCAGAGCCGGAAGTTGTCAGCTGAGGCCTCATCAGTGGACAGACCTTCACTCTGCTGATTTTAGGGAGCTGGTCTCCAAACGACCACAGGAATAAAAAGTTCTTGAGAAACCCCTCACCGAGTAAGAACAGATAACAAGTGCTCCCTGGGTTCGGCCTGCATGGGGCTCCTCAATCCATACTTGACAATAACGGGAGGAATGGTGTATTGTCTAATGACCCAATTATGGAAAATGACCCCCAGCCTGGGTCTCTAAGCCAATAAATTCTATGGTGTCTACAGTGCAAGACCACGTCAATAAGAAAATTTCTCCCAAAAGTCTAAAAGGAAGAGAAAAGAAATCACAGCAGACACGAAAGGTTCAGGAAGAAAACCACAAGAGATGGACAATTAAAAGGAACACATTGGGATTATTTCTAAAACTGGCACAGGGAATCTGACAAATGAGAAGGCTGGGGTCCGGGCGCAGTGAGGCTGTGGTTAGAGGAGGTGGGGAGCCGGCCATGGGGCCAAGGCTTGGGAGGGATGGATGCTTGTGAACCAGAGCATCCTGCCACGGGCATGCCCCACTGTGCCAGCTCCCCCAGAACCCTGCACCCCGACAGCCAGAAACCCACCCTGCGAGACACACACGCACGGTGCTGTGTCCATCTAGTAAGTGCATCTTCTTAGGGGGGCTCTTGCTGCAAGGTCTCAGATGTACGTTGCTTTCTCAGATCCCACGTGCTGCTGTTCACAGACAGTTCACACCACTCCCATGGTGACTGTGCCCAGTGTGCTTTGCATCCTCTCAGTGGTGACTTCAGGTCCCCTCGTGCTATTCCTCTTTAAGGTGGACTCCACTCCAGCTTCCATGTCCAAGTCATTCTTCCAATGACAATTAGGAGATGTTTTTGCATGTCACTCTTGGCCATCTCGGTCAACCAGAATCAAGGGCCAATAATGAAACTTTACTGTAAGTTCTTACAGTAGTCATCTTCACATCCTGGTGGAGTGGCCCCACACAGCACACCCAGCCCTCCCTAACCATGGCACACATGGTTCTCCAGGTACTGGAGGCCCTCGGGGCCTAGAAGGTGAAGCTGCAGCTCCATTCCCACGGTGAGACAGGGCTGAAGCACTCCCCTAAGGTCCTTCTGCCAAACTCAGCTGGAGGGAAATCGTCCATGTTTTCATTCTTTTATTTTATTAATTCATTGATGGGTTGGTTGATTACAGTACTGGGGATGGAGTCCAGGGCCTCGCACATACTAGGCAAGCACTGAGCTACATCTCCAGCCCTTTTTGTTTATTTTGGGAGAGGGTTTTGTTAAATTATCCAGAATGGTCTTAAACTGTGATCCTTCTGCCTCAGCCTCCCAGGTAGCAGAAGTGTGCACCCTGTCATCAATGTTTTTAAAGGGACAGAAGTGATGGGCTACAAAATGTGGTGTCTTTAAAAATATCAGTATGTCTGAAAAGCAGAATAAAACGCTGACTGTGAGTTAAAACACTCAGGTGGAATTAGAACTGTAATTCCTCAGTGTTTTCCTTCAGAGCTATGCTGGATACGCTCCTCCCTACTGGAGCATAGGGCCCAACAGCCAGTTCCTTAAAACAACAAAACAAAATCTCCAATAAGCAATACCAAATCGCACAGAACTGAAGCCCGTGCTGCCCTCTTGGAGGTTCAACCCAGGGGAAGGTGAAGGGAGCAGACAGCAGTTGCAGCGCGGGGCGAGCCCGGCCCCGTGTAGCTGCAGTGCAGAGCAGCCTGTTAGCATAATGCGGTGACAACTCCATCAGTGCAGTCTCAAGGTAGCTGTCAATCAGGACGCATCATTTAATCCAACAGCACTCGGAGGACTTTCTCCTACAACCCACATGACAGCATATCTACAGCTCTATTTATATCAGCGCCCAGTTGTGTTTACAACGCTGTTGTAATTAGAAAAGATGCAACAGGCAGCAATATTATTGAGATTTCCATTTTGCAGCATTGCCCTGTAAAGTGTGATCTTGCTTCACAGAGTCATGCTAAATGACAAAAGGCTATTTTCTTCAATCTCCCAGCTCCGACAGCACTTCATTTGCAGCTATCTATAATTAGATTAATGGTGTAGTGCGTACAAAGCAGGCCCACTTCACATCAGATAGCATATGAATTAGGACAAACACTTATTTCAATTCCAGGCAGAGAAAGCAATGACTGGGGTATTTAGCATACCCTTTATGGTGGAATGAGATGTTAATTGTGTACCATTACCTCTAAACTGCTTGCTTGTTGTATAAATCACTGTGCTAATTGATGCAGAGATAGAAATGTAGCCACAGGCAAGAAAGCAAAGGAATGAGAGCCGAAGATGGAGGATAAGGGATTATCGAGTAAAACCATATGGAGATGAGGTTCCTTTGAAACCTCTGCTTTCTGCCCATGAGCAGATTTCCTCCTGTACAGCACAAC
Source organism: Glaucomys volans (assembly GCA_020662805.1). Classification (NCBI taxonomy): domain Eukaryota; kingdom Metazoa; phylum Chordata; class Mammalia; order Rodentia; family Sciuridae; genus Glaucomys; species Glaucomys volans. Next base: position 542,936 of record JAJEJO010000792.1, on the reverse strand, counting down.
TCTGGCACTAGAGAAGAAAAATTAATTTTTTTACATTCCTCTTTACCAACAAAAATTCTTTTAAAAGTTCTGGCTGCCAGACATCCAAATGACAGGTACATGGAATTAATTTACAAAAACACGGAATGTGTAGTTTTCAAAGCGTCAGAACTCCTTATCGGTGCTTTTGGCTCAAGGGATGAGAAATAACACTTGTAAACTCCCTGAAGCAGATGTTCCTGCCCGATTCAAAGGGCAAAAGCAGCCTTTCCCAAGACTTGAGTTGTTTTTCTAAACTTGAATAAAATAAAATAAAATAAAATTTTATGCTGGTTTAGATCTGTTTAGACTCTAATTACACTGACGCATTCATTCAGGGTATGCATCCCACAGAAGTGGACATTTTCATCTGCCACTGATAATCACTGGAACAGTCTCGCCCAAACCCTAAAATCTGACCATTCCAGTTCATGATTTCACATCCTAAGAAGGGAACTTCAAAGGAGGTATTTTTTTCTTGCTATTCTAAAACTAGCAGAATAAATAAATAAATAAAAGCACACAGTAATTTAATAGCTCCACTCTTTTATCTCCAAATGTCACTCTATCTTTTGAAAAAGTCCTATTCTGTACTCGATAGGAAAATAAGTATCTCGAAAGCCCAGGTATAGAAATCAAACGCTGAACACCAGTCAAACCATGAGTGAGCCACAGATAAATGTGCCCTTGGGAAGTTCATAAATCAAGCGCGTGTGCTGTGCGTGTGCTGTGTGTGTGTATGCTCACATTTTTTTTAATAGCAAAGCAACAGTAAGGTGCAAATTACTGCTGTGCACTTTTTCACAAATTCAATCGCTTAGTAATTAGCACTGTTATAACAAAATTTTACACAGAGAACAAATGCATTGGATCAGTTAATAGTTCAAATTCTCAACTTCAGTGTAACAGTTAATGTATTCATCTCTCACAAGCGCACACTCAGGAATACTGTGTATATTTGAGCCTGGTGAAATACAAATACCATATTAGTGTCCAAGAATATAAAACAATGTCCCAAGAAACTACAATATCTGGTCCAAGTTATCACCATGGAAATTTATGGGCTTGGGTAGGGGTAGTGTTGAGAGTTTCTCTGCCAGTCAATACCCTCACCTTACAGAGTGGCCCTTATTTATCTGACTGCTGAGCTAAGGAGACCTGTGTTGCAACCCCCAAGTTTGACAGTTTAAGGTTTGGCTTGTTATGATGAATAATATTTTTTTAAAACTACAAAGAAACATCAAGGACCTGTGAAAAGGAATTAAAAGTCAGCAAAATGGGCTTGGGGTGTGGCTCAGTGGCAGAGCCCGGACTAGCACGCCTAAGGCCTGAGTTAGATCTCCGCACTGTGAGGGGGAAAGAAAATCTTAAAGGTCAATAAAATACCCAGCTCATCCAGAGGCTGAGGCAGGGGGATGGAAAGTTAGAGGCCAGCTTGGGAAACTTAGGGAGACCCTGTTTCAAAAAAAAAACCCCAAATACATAACAAAGGCTGGGGATGTGGCTCAGTGGTCGAGCACCCCTGGGTTCCATCCCAGTCCCCATCACCATGACAGACAACCACAAAGTCAGCAGAACACATAATATGAGCCACCCTGAAACAATCCCAGGTGAAGGAAATGGAAACTACTGGAGAGAAGAGCTGGGGCAGGGGAAGTATTGGCCCTAATCCCCTGCCAGGAAGGTAGAGCCCTGCAGGCGGGGCGTGTGGGCATCAGGGTGCTGGTGCGGACAGGAGAAGTGCCTGGTTTCTGACATTATGTCCCATTTCCTCAGCATTTGCTCTCCCTAATTGAAAAAAAGCAGTTAAACACTGAAAGTGAATCATTCCGTTATCCTCGCTGATTAATGACATAAAATTGATAATGTAAAAGACACTGCATTGACCAGTGCGCTAATTTCAACACTTCATTCACTGGAATTTACGAGCCAGTTTATATCTGGGGTTCTGGTTTGTTAACCGGCAAGCTGGTCTCTGAAGTAAGGTTTGTTTCATCTGGGTGCTGGGGACGGAACCCAGGCCACTGTGCATGCTAGGCATCAGCACTGCCAGGGAGCCAACCCGCCCACCCCAGCACTTCACCTCCTGGACAAAGTGAATGTGAATCAGGGTGCCACCCGGAGTCACAGTGGCAGTGAGCAACAATCCTGTTTTTGTTTTAGTTTTTAAAGGAGGAATTAAGAAAATAGAGGTGGGAAGAAAAGTTCCAAAAAAGAAAGAAAAAAAAGTACATGAAGCTCATTTCAGAGACTCATTGTTCAAAATTCCTGATAAAAAAGAGATGGTTTTCTTAGAGGAAGGAATTATCTTAAGGCTCATTTCAAGATCTTGGAGGAATGAGTGAGTTAGCAAGTTTATATCTCTGGCTTGTTCCCCTGGAGAGGAAAATATGAGGCTATCTCAAAAATACAAAGTTCTAACTTACCTAGTCTTCTGGGGTTTTTTTTTTCTGTTTTTTTCCTTGTTTGGTTGGTTGTTTTATTGTTTTTGATGATTAGAAACACAGCTCTCAGGGGCTGGGGATATAGCTCAGTTGGTAGAGTGCCTGCCTTGCAAGCACAAGGCCCTGGGTTCAATCCCCAGCACCGCAAAAAAGAAAAAAGAAAAAAAAAGAAACACAGCTCTCCAACCAATTCTACTGTGCCATGCGACATTTTTCTCCTTAACAACCACACTGAAAACGGAGCCTGAAAGCCAGGCCCAGTAACAGCATCCGCCTCCCAGCTGTGCTCCTGGGGTGCCTCCCTGGCATCGGGACCACTGGCCTCTTCAGACAGACCCAAAGATGATGGAGAAGGACAGCCTCTGTCTAGGAAGTGGGACCCACTCCTAGGCTTCCAAAGATCATGACAGGGTCCCTGATGGGGAAGGGGACACTGAGAAGTCGCCAGTGTGCTGAGGACGGCCACCTCCATGGAGCTCCGCGGTGTGAAGCAGCGGTGTGCAGGTGCACCCATGACAAGGGGGCCAGTTCCTGCCTGGCCCAGGTGCCCACGAGCTGTCTAACAAGTAGGTACATATGCCACAAAAGCAATTTGCTGAAATAAGTGGCACTTTCACATCCACAAAAGCAAGTCCGTTTATAATGAACCATACAGACTCACAAAATAGAACGTGCATTCTGTTTGATCAAGAGACTGTGTGACACATTATGACTATAATGAGTCATTTTTTTCTTTTTACACAAGAAAAATATTATATCTTTGAAAGCCTTGTACTCAATTATGTAACAATACCAACATCTGCTTACGGTACAGGCTGTTTCCATTCTTCATCCTGAATTGTTTTACGTAATTACGAGTTTATAAGGTATTTGGTAAACCAGTAAGAGGGTACCTTTTTAAAGCACTATGTAATTTGGGGTACAATGAAATGTTCTCTTGAACATCTATAATTAGGGCAGCATCAGCTTACAGAAAAGCATAGGAAATGTTATAACAACACAATTATGTAAATAGGCGCATAGGTAGGGAAATGAACCACTTCACTCTGGTCCCCACCCCTCTTTCCTTTCACTCCTATTTGAATTCTTCTTTGCTCATCTCAAGTTAAAGTACAACTGCCACAGGGTGCAGAATAAAGGAAATCAGGGACGAAAAAGTGGGGAGCTTGGCCTCCTGGGGTGAGTTCTTCAGCCCTGAGCTGGAGCAGCAGAGGCCTGGAGAGCCTGCCAAGGCCAGACCTCTGACAATGCTCCAGCCTTTGTGTGGACTTTTTAAATGATAAAATATTTTTACTATTATGAATTCACTAAAGAAATTCAGAATTGAATATGCCAAAATGTTGGCTTGTGTTGGACAGAAAATCAGAAACTAAAATATATAAAGGCAAAGCAAACAAAACTAGAGATGATTGTGATACCGTGTAGTAGATTGTTGGCCAAGAAAATCAATTCAGAAAACAATCCAACAAGTCCTCATGCAGTGGTCCTGAGCAGTAGGACTGACCCCCACAAGGGGAGGGACTGTTCAGCAGTCCTGTGGTTTGCAATTCTGACTTAGCTCGAAGCTTAGCTGGGTCATGAGATGAATGCTACACCATACATACAGCACGTCATACAGAAAAGAGCATGTGATGCAGGTGGATGAGACCTATGGGCCATGTGGTCCATCTGGGAAAGGGAGACTCGGACCCCATGCTGGAAGCAAGCAGTGGGTGAAAGCCAAATTCTTGGAAGCCAACCAGCCTGACTTTGACGTCCCAACTAGATGCCACTTCTCAGCCGTGACCCTAACTTCTCAGAACAAACTGTGCCTCTTAAATCAAGGTAATGTATGTCTTGTATGATGGCATTGGGGATAAATTTACAAAGGTTTGCAAAGCACCAAGCAAGAGCCTGACAGTAACTACTCATCAGATAGTATTCAGGTCTCCTTTCCAAATGTCTCTGGATTACCCAGAACGAGGCAGTGGCAGAATTTTTGCATAACATCATGTAGGGCAAGTGGATCAGCCATTTCTAATTGTACTTCTAGATCCATGGTTTCATAGTGATGAGCAAAAAGATTAAATTCTTTAAACACCAGATCGGACTCTAAGATCAAAGACAGGTATTTATTTCCAATGCTAAGAGAACTTCTAGACCAGGTAGGAAGGGACTCTCTGGCGGTCCTTTTCTTAGACACACAGAGGTACACAGCGAATTAGAGAAATAGTTTGGTTCACTTGTTCATTCAAAAATCACATAACAAGCATAAGGCAAAAAACAGTGCCTGACCTCAAACACTACAACCTGGTCAGACAGAAAAGACATTCAGGAATATCACAAAATAAAACACACATGAGCACTATTGAGAATGTGATCCATGTGAAGTAGGTTTGTTTTTGTTTGGGGGGTGGGATTTGTCCTAGGGATTGAACCCAAGGGCGCTTAACCACTGAGCCATATCCCCAGTCCTTTTTAACGTTTTATTTAAAGGCAGGGTCTCACTAAGTTGCTTAGGGCCTACTAAATTGCTGAGGCTGGTTTTGAACTTGTGATCCTCCTGCCTCAGGCTCCTGAGCTGCTGGATTACTGAAGTAGGTTTTTTATTTTAGACCCTCTACAGGAAACCCTCCTGGCTGGGAGGCAGGGAGAGTGGAGATCTGATGTTTAGAATGTGCAGTGAGACTACTTAGGTTTGACCTCTAATTCTACCACTCAGAAGCTTGGGAACATTCCTTAAACTTCCTGTTTCTTAGATTCCTTATTTTTGAGTTGAAGATCATAACAGTGCACACAACACAAGGTTTTCCTGAGACTCAAGTGGAACTCCTGCACGAAGAATGCTCCAATGCAGAAATGCCAAGCATTCGATGGCCATTTCGTAGCAAGCGCTTTTGCTGTTAATTCATGTCTGCGGAGGGGAAATGCCGCAAACATTTGGACACAGGGATGTTTGAGAAAGACCCTCAGGCAAGTTAGTTTTCTGCATATATGCTCATCTTAAGCAGAAAGAAAACTCTCAGGCATCTCCATGTTGTCCCAACCCCCCTCTACAATACACAGAAAGCTGTCAGCCTTGTGCCCGTGGTCAGCTCCCTCCTCCCCAGAACAAAAGGTGCAGTTGTAAATACAACCAGGTCTGCTTCACCTCAGCTCCTACAACCTCCAGAGGCAGCCCTGAGAAGGAGGGTACTCTGCCATCTGCTCTTCCTTCCCCCTCTTCCTCCACTTTATTTCCTTTTCTTTTTAATTATCCCCAACAGTGTGAGGTGTTTGTGAGTGTGTGTGTGTGTGTGTGCGCGCGCGCGCGCGTGCTGTTGGGAATTGAACCCCAGGCCTCATGCCTGCCAGGCAAGCTCTCTACCACAGAGTCACATCCCCAGCCCCAGCATGACTTATTATCTGCACATAGCAGATAACTCTGCCTGGTTGCAATGACTCCATGAGCATTTTCCCCAAACCCCCATCCTTCACTCTCCAGTGATTATATATTTATCTCATATACTAACTGTATAAATCATAACCACTCAGTGAGTTTCAGAGTCTAGAAGGCCCCAAATGCCAAAAGTCACTGCCAAAAGCTTTCGTCACAGAAGTTAGGAACATTTCCCTGTGGACTAATTTGTAAATAAGTGATAGCAATCTAATCAAATCTTACTATTCCAAGGTTATAATTAAATAATGGCACAGAGTTCATGAAATAAGACTAGGGGACATTTCCCTTGTGTCTATAATCCTGAGACCAGGAGTATTGGTATCGACCATTCTGTTGCTTGGCAACCCTTTCCTCCGGGTTGAAAGCCAAGGTAGGCTGAGCCTGGAGAGGTGGGATAGAATGGTCCCTGCCGACCAGCCCAATCCATGACATCTCTTAGTTAGTTTGCCCCAGTGGGATGGACCTCTGGTTCACAGGCTTAGAAACTGGTCTTCCTCTATCCACTCAGAATGGATTATTCTCACCTGGATTTTCTTCTAAAGCTCACAAGAAACTCATCATCTAAATTCACGATCTGAAATAGATTTATACAGCGAAACAGAACATCCCCTAACTGTAACGTGCATTAGTAAATTAGTCTGTGCTTGTTCACTAACCACAGATGCAGAAGAGGCCCACCTGGCCCCCAAAAGTGCTGTAAGATAGCAAGGGGCTTCTCATACAAGGCACATCAGAAATTCCCAGACTGCTGTTCTCTGCAAAGCTTCTGCTTCCTGTGGGTAGGGCAAGAGTCTCAACAAGTCCCCAGAGGACACTGGCCTGGCATCACACTGTGGGTGGGCACAGGCCTTCTCCCCGAATGGCAGAGCCTTTCCAAGAGGGAAGAGGGTCCTGGTCTAGACTCAATGGCCACATGCCACTAACCGCTGCTGCTGTGACTCTTGTTCCAGGCAGAAAAACCTCTGAGTGGCACATTCTGTCTTCCTGTACAGTAATCAGCCGATGGAATTATGAGTACAGGTCTGGTGTCCTACAAAACAGGTTCAGATTCTGATCTGTGGCATGTTACTGTACTTTCCAAGCCTGAGTTTTCTCATTGTTAAGTGGGGGAGAACCCTGCTTATCTTGTAGAACTTTAAAAAATTACTATTGTGGTAAAAAACATGTAAAACTATTTTAAGATTTGTAATTTGGTGGGAGTGCACACCTAGTATGGACAAGGCCCTATGTTCAAATATAGCACCAAAAAAAAAAATTAAGAAAGAAAAAAAGATTTCTAATATGAGGTAAGAATGGAAATGATCTGGCACGATACCTGGCAGATCATATCTATGTTAGCTATTGACATAACCTTGTTATAGACTGCATGTACTCCCCCAAATTCACACTGGAACCCTACATCCATGTGTGACTGTATTTGGAGTTAGGGCCTATAAAGAGGTAACTGAGGTTTAACAAGGTCATAAAGTTGGGTTCCTATCCAATAGGATCCATGTCCTCATAAGAATGAAGTATGTGCACAGGAAAGGCCCTGTGAAGACAGGCAGCTACAAGCGCAGGAGAGAGGCCCAGGAGGAGGCAATCCTACCCACAGCTTATGCTGGATCTCCAGCCACCAGAACTGCGACAAAATAAATTCTGTTGCTTAAGCCACACAGTCTACGGTGTCTGTTATGGCAGCTAGGTTGACTAGACAGCCAGGCCTACTTACAGAAGGTGCATCTCTCACGTATCTTTTGCCTATATCCAGTCTCACTCATCTGAGGTCTCAAAGCTTGGGGAGTGTTTTGGTGTTAATAGCTATGATCCATTAATTTTTCTTTGATCTCAATGTTACTGTCCCCGAGTCAGAGCATACACTTTATCAGAAGGCTGAGGTTAGGGAAGGAAAATGTTAGTGCAAAAGGCCAAGGCCTCTCTGCAGTCCAGAAGTGACTTGAGGGTGGAGGAGACCTCAGTGCTCATCATCATCGGGAAGGAGGTTCTCTTCAAATGTTTACTGATTTCATATAAATGGAAACTTGCCATAACTGCCCAGTATCTGGGCACCTGAGGGATTTGATCTCTTGGTTTATTAAAAACTGTGGGGAAGCAGAAAAGTCCAAGGAACGTTGAGAAGGTAACCTCAAATGGAATGCATAAGTTATTATACAGACATTAAGTGTAAATCTCTTAAAAAGAAACTTTATCATTAAAAAGATTATCCCAAAGGAGAATTATGGCCTCAACAAATGATAACAAAATATAAGTACTAGATCACTATTGCCCTTGATCTGAGGTCTACAGGAGGAAATCATACCCAGAGTAATTCTGACGAACCTTACTACAAATCTTATTAGAATTTGGAAAGCCTAGAAACACCATCCTTTTTTTTTTTTTTTAAACACTATACATTTTAATACCAATCACTTCAATATGAAGAAGGTCCCAGGAGAAAAATGTATTTAACCAGGGTCATTTAGCTCTTTTCCTGGACAGTGGAACTCCATTCTTACCCAGTTTTTTAATTTAACTAAGTTCAGAGGTAGATCAATCTAAGAGTAGTTTCCAAATAACATGTGTGAGAAGGAGGAAGAGGAGGAAAGGGAGGACGAGGAGACTCTGTTATTCCTTCTTCCTCATTTACGGAAGCATAGTTTACTTGAATTTTCCTTCAAAACTCTGTATTAAAGCCAGGTATGGTGGCACATGCCTATAATCCCAGCTATTTGGGAGGCTGAAGCAGGAGGATCCAAAGTTCAATGCCATCCTGGGCAACCCAGCAACACACTTCTCAAAATAAAATAAATAAAGGGCTGGCAATATAACTCAGTAGTACAGTGCTCATCTAGCATGCATGAGGCCCTGGGTTTAATCCTCAGCACTCAAAAGCAAAACAAAACAAGACCAAAAAAACCTGTATTATAGACTCTTAGTCTGGGGGCAACAAATTCAAGCTCCTTCAGAGGTCTGAAGTAACAGAGAAACACAGAGCAGTTTTTCCTTTGCAGCTTCTGTGTTGTTTTGAAAACTACTGTGAAAGAAGGAAAAAAACCCTTTTTAAGGTCAGATATATTTAAGATTTGTATACATTAGATGATAAAGTCCACATACACTTTGGTCTAATTTTTGTCACATGATGGCATGATGGGGCAAACATGCCCCTTCCTAGCAAATGCTTTGCAATGCACACATGAACGCCAGGTGCATGGGTCTGTCCTGGAACACCAGCTCCAGCAGGGAGGATGCTCGCTAAGCCAAGAGCTCCGTGCCTTAGGCATTACCTGTCCCAACATACAAGTCTGTCCTGAGGTACCCTATAGGTGTGCCTACCACCCTGCCAAACACAAGAGGTGGACCAGCCCTGGAAAGGCAGGCTGAATCCAGGTGCCTCCAAAGAGTGAGGCCTGCAGCAGAAGCAAGTACTTGGGAGGCTTCTCTGCTGAGCTTTAAAGGCACTGACATCAGCATTGCAAACCTTTCACCCATTGTTTACATCCCAAGGAACTGGCAGATTAGCCTCATCTCTCTGCCAAACCTTGAGCAGAACAACTCCCTCCCAGGTAGCAAGCTCCTGGGTTCACCAGTTATGTGAGCACAGCAGCTGACCAAGGGAAAGGTGCTTTCCTAAGCCTCTCCTGGCCGCAGCACAGGCTGTGGTTTTGAACTTGGTCAACAGTGCTGTGCCGAGCAGTGGAAGCAAACGCTCAGTGTTCCAGGCGCTGCCCACACACTGGTAATTTTATGACTTGGGAAACAGTCTCCACGTGTTACCACAAGTCATGGTTTTCAACAATGACATGAACTGACATCGATTTTTTCTCCTGCAGTGCAGATGGAAGTCTTGCCTGCAGTCATTGCCAAGTTCTCAGATCCGGAGAACGGAGCCAAGGCCTTGTTAGAGGGATCTGACAAGGCGGGAGGACAGCACAATACATTTTCTCCATTATAAGCAAGTATGCTAACTGAACAAAAATGAATCATTAAACGACCCCCCGACCCCAGGAAATACCACTCCAACAAAGCTCAATAGGGAAGAGTTCATTTTTAAGCATACTGGAAGAAAATGGTTGTCTGTGATAGAATATTATGCAGCCTTAAAAAAGAATGGGGTGCTGAGACAAACTCTGTGAATCTCAGGCACCATTCTATTGAAAGAAGCCAGACACAAAACTCACACAGGATGTGATTCCCTTTATGTGAAACATCTGGAACAGGAAATTCAGAGACTGAGCAGGCTAGCAGTTGCTGGAAGGGGGCTGCTTAATGAGGATGGGGTTTCCTGTTGGGATGATGAAAATGATGTGGAACTGGATAGAGACAATTGTGGCACTACACTGTGAATATGCCACTTGCGTTTTAAAGTGGTAAATGATATGTTAAATGAAATTTAACTGGGGGGGGAGGAATATGTCCATATGAATGTTTCAAAGCTCTCATTTTAAGGCTCTTTACTCACTAGTATGGATGCCAGTTGATTTACAGCGTCTCTCTCTGGATGTCTTCTCCACTCCAGAGTAGTGACTTCCCCAAGGGAAGGCGTTACAGTTTGGATAGGAGGTGACCCCCAAAAGCTCCTGTGTCCATGTTCACAGTGAGATGATTCAGTTATGAGAGCTGTAACCTCATCAGCAAATTTAATCCATTTGATGGATAAACAATCTGAAAGGCTGACCGTAGTGGGTGCAACTTAGGAAGGGTGTGATGGAGGAGGTGGGTCACTGGGGGTGTACCCTTGGGGATCACACCCTGACCCTCTGGCTTCTCCCTCTCTCGCCTGCTTCCTGGCTGTCATGAGTGGAGCAGCTGTCCTCCACTGCCCTTCCACCATGACTTTCTGTTGGCCAGGGCCCAGACCAATGGAACTGGCCAACCATGGACTGAACCCCTGAAACTCTGAAACTTTCCCTCCTCTGAGTTGTTTTTGTTTTGGTCATAGCAACAAGAAGCAGTAGGATCATGGTGCCGGGGATATAGAAGACACTTTGTGAATGAAAAGAGGAAAAAAAATCTATAATTTGGGAGGCCAACTTAACTCAGCAAGAAAAGGCAAAGGGCTCTGAGAACTTCCAGTGTTGAAGAATGTGGTTCCACAGGCGAGAATTAAAGAGTTCCAACAACGGGAAGTTTCTTTTAGGGAGAAATTTACCAGGTTTTGGAAACTCCACTGGAATTCTTTTGAAAATTTATTTTTGTCTGGACATCACTGAAATGTAGACACAGGTCCACAATACGTTCTTGCTGAGCTGGCTTCGATGGCCTCACTGATAGAAGAGCAGACAAAAACACTTGGCATGAGACTAATCTGACGATTCTTGAAGGATCACAGGAGCCTGGAGAAGCCTGGCACCTGACATTCCTGCACTACAGAACCTCGCAGGTCAGGCCTTGTGGCCACTAAATTAGAAATTTAAATTGCTGGTGTCAAAAAGAGTATAGGGAGGGGCCGGGGCTCAGTGGTGGGTGCTTGCCTAGCTCCTGCAAGACCCTGGGTTCCATCCTCAGCACCACATAAAAACAAAAAAAATAAAAGAAATAAAGGCATTTCAAATAAACCTGTCTTTCACTCTCTACCAATACTTAAAAAAAAAAGAACAAAATAATAGACAACACTGTTTTGCCATTACACAGTTGACACTTCTAACACAAGCTAAATATCGAGCCTCTTGGACATGGACTTCAAAGCAAATTTGGGTGAATTTTTATTTTATATCCACAATTTTTAAATATTTTTTTTCTGCTAATTTTGGGAGAGGTGCTGGATAGAACCCAGGACCTCATGCATGATGAGCAAGCGCTCTAGCACTGAACTACACCCTCAGTCCAGTCTCCACTGGTTTTTAAACTCAAAAAGTGAGAGAAAACAAAGTGACAGAATTTTTTGCAAAGACGACTTTCGTGCTGTAAGTGAAGAAAACCCATTTCCACTACAATAACACTGAGCATCCCGCTGATGGACACTGGTGAGCTCCCCAGCCCCACTCCTGTTTGGGCTCTGTGTTAATTAGGGGAGGGAGGGAGACCAAGGAGGCAGAGACGAGAGTGACCTCGGCTCCTGAGGCACGGAGTCAGCCTCTCCTGCCGTGGAGCACAGGCTGTCTGGTGGCCAACCGGGGTTCTGCACGCCCCGAGAACGCCATCCGAGCACTCCAGCTGCCTGCAGCGTAGCTTCCCAGGTAGTCTCGCCTCCATGGCTGTGTTCACAGTTCTGTATCCTTCTAGAATATTCCCCTTTTCCTACTTGGCTGACTCACAATCATTCCTGAAGTCAGAGCTGAGGAGGCCCCAGCTCCAGAAGCCACCCCTGAACTCCCAGGGTGGGTGACAGCTAGCAGGCGCCCAGGGTACCCACTCTGCTGGTCCCAACACACCCCGCATTATCAGCTCAAGTGTCTATTTCCTCTCCTGGACAAATGGAAAAGGAAAGTACAACTTGACAGTGGAGAACCTGACAAACACCAAGTCAACCAGCATTCACAGCAATGCCACCAGGAGCGGGAAAACAGAGACACGTGCGCCACGGAAACCTTCCTGCCAAAAATGTGCAACCGTCTGACTGTGATGAGGTACCTCAGGCTCACACGGAGGGGCTCTTGATGAAACCACCGGCCTGTCCTCAGAAACACCCAAATCATGAAAGAAAGCAAGACGGAGAGCAAGATTTAGACACTAAAGGAGCCTAAAAGGAAATGAGAGCCGAATGCAAAGTGTGCATCTGAAGCAGGTCCTAGACCAGGACAAGACATTTGTTTCTTTCACTGTAAAGTATTTTGATTGTAGAAAAACTCGCAAAATGTGGAAGATGTGCAGGCTGGACAGCAATGCGTATCAATGCTGTTATTCTCCTGCTTTGGTGACAGTACTGTCCTGTAGGGGGAAGACACTCTTGGGGAGGGCTGGCCTCGCTGAAGCAGTTCAGAGGAAAACAGCTACACACGTTGACGGGGGCCGAGCGAGAGCAGGCCCGAGCCACCTGATGAGCGCCAGAGTCTGGGGAATCCGACTGCACGGAAGAGCCTGTACTGTGCTTGCAACTTCCCAGTAAGTTACCTCGAACTAGTGGACAGACTTAAGAAGTACAAAAACCTAAAAGAAAGTTTTCCTTTCAGATGAGAAAAATAAGTGTGGGGATTAAAAATGTGCAGGGTAGCTGAGAAAATCTGCAGTAATTACTTTTAGGTGAAATCAGTGGGTGCACAGAGTGCTAATTGGAAGTTGGCGCAGCTCCAGGCCGCTGACACTCTCCCAAATCCACCCAACACACTGGACAGCGGAGCATCAGAGGTGTTTTCTCCACTGTGTGGTCAACACCTGAGAAGCCGGAACACTCCACATGATGCTCAGCTTCCACCTGCTCTGCAAGTACAGGTTTTTCCCCACAGGCTTTACAAACTAAAAAACCCCATCTCCTGCCTTAAAGGCAACCGTCCTACAAACGCCTACAAGTTAACAAAATATCAGGGCAAGACGCGGTGCTGTACTGCCTCGCCACCACTGGCACTGCGGGGTATCACCCCGTGGTGCCCGCTTTCAGAGTAGGCCTATCCTGTGACAAGAACAAGGCGACTGCTCCAGCCACGGGGCGAGGTGACCAAGCGGGACCTTGCCTCTGCCATCAGGACGTGCACGATCACAACTGGGCGCACGTGCAGGAAGAGGAACCGGGAATGATGGAAAATGTGCAGGCTGGACAGCAATGCGTATCAATCCTGTTATTCTGGAAACACTGGCGGGCTTCGCAGGACAGGAACCGACTCAACGCCGGCCCCTTACGGGATGGTGGACTTCGAATCCAACCTAGGAGGACAACCTGCCTCTTTATTTTTCATTTGCGGTGCTAGGGATCAAACCCAGGCCGTACCTGCTCAGCCAGAGTCAAACCACCAAGCACACCCAGCTCAGAGAGACGCTCCCGAAGAGAACAGGGGGCCTTCTCGGCAGCAAGCATCTCATCACTGAATGCATTCAGTTTTCAGGTGCGGGGAAGTCAAGCTAACTTATTCAACTATTACGAGAACTCTAAGATTCCCACATCACCCAGCTCCTTTTAGAAACCTCTAAGCTTGGGTGTTTCGACGGCACCACCATGAGCAGGTTCCAAGCACCTCAGACAGGGTGCATGCTTGTTGTGGGGGTTGCCCTGTTAGCTTCCCAGGCTTCTCTCCACTGTGAGATGCCATAGCATCCTCCTCCCAGTGGTGGCACCAAAAAGGTGTATAGACTTTGCCACATACCCTCTGGGGGGCAAGACTGCGTCCAGTTGAAAATCAGCCTGATGATCGCTTTCCTGAGGAAGCATGTCAGAGAATGAAATACTATAGGATTTCAGAGGGAGGGCCCAAGGCAGTCAGAGGGAGGGCCTACAGATCTGAGACAGATCTTGGGGTAAAATAAATCAGAAAAAAAAGTGTTTGGGGCACTTGCCTAGAATATGCAACCCCTGGGCCTGAACCCCAGTACCCTGCCTGCCCCAACAAGAGGGGACAGTGGAGCTCTTCAGGAGCAGGGATGGTGCAGGCCAAGGTGTGGCGGTGGGCCAGGCTATCGGGATCACAGGAGGCCAGCTGGCCAAGCAGATGGGTTCACCAGGAGGTAAGGCTGGAAGGATCTGCAATGTTATCATGCACTGAAAGAACTGCAAATCTGGAGTCAAGATTGCTTAGGTCGAGTCTTGACCTACTCATGTTATAGGAGAGGCAATATGAAACCCAGCCCCAGAAGACGATGCTCATTGAAGATGGTAGCTTGCTAGGGTTAGTGAACACCCCATGTGACCAAGTACTCCACAAAAAAAGCCACTGGCTAAGAGCTGAGAACTTTTTCCATATTCACTTTCTTATATGTCACTGCTCTCTTCAATGACACAGAGCTGACTGATTTTAAAGCACACTTTAAAGAGCAGCGGAAGCTGGGTGTGATGTTGCATGCCTGTAATCCCAGTGACTCAGAAGGCTGAGGTGGGAGGATTGCACGTTCAAGGCCAGCCTCTGTAATTTAGTGAGACCCTTAGCAACTTAGTAAGACTCTGTCTCAAAATTTAAAATAATAATAAAAAAATAGGGCTGGGATGTGGCTCAATGCTGAAGCATTCCTGACTCCAATCCCTGATATAAATATACACTCATGCGTTCACACACCTGCTGAAGGTAGGCAGGCTGGAGGGAGGAGCAGGAGTGGGCACAGCACTTGGGGCACCGGCAGAAACGCATCCCGTGGGGAAAGAGGGTATGGTTCCACCACACTCCACCAACACTTGGCTGCCAAGACTGGGGATCTGCAAGCTGTGGATGCCCACCGCCTCAGTCTATTTTGTACCACAGGACGCACGTCTCAAGTGTCGATGGGGGTCTGACAGAGTGGGGTGGTGGCATCAGTGGGGACCAGTGATGAAGGTCTGAGGTAACCCTCAGATCAAGCTGCCCCAGAGGGGTCGGTGCTCGTCTTGGTGTGGGCCCAGGTAAGAGGGGCTGCTGGAGGCAGGGAGGCTGTGAAAAGGACAGCAGTGGCATTCCCCCGTCAGGCGCTGGCTGGGACGGTGGCAGGCAGCACAGGGCAGGGCCGCTAGCACCCTGTTACCCAACGGGCCTCCGAGGACGCTGCGCAAGCCCAGCTGTGATCAGAAGGAGGCGGGCTGGTAGCTGCACTGGACGGCAGGGGCCTGCGAACATCCTTCAGCCCTGCCACCCTGCTCAGCCAAGTGACAGGCCGTTTCAGCGGCTCCTGAGGAGCAGGACACTCCTGGCTTTTTATAAGACATATCCAGTCACCTCCTCTCCACGGAAAGTAATTCTAAGTGGTCCTTCCTCCACGGTCCACAAAACCTCTGCTCTGGGACCTGCACTTGACCCCTGCCCAGGTTTTCTGTGGGTTATAATCCAGCATCACCATCTAGGGACATCTAATGAGCCCACCTTTTCTCTCAGGGACCCACAGATGCCACTTGAGTCTTTCTTATTTAGATGCAGATTCCCTGAAATATTTTTTATTTAGGAGAAAAAAAGAGAGAAGAGAGATAAAGAGCCCCAAATATTTACATTTAGAGGAGATTTAAAATAAGAGCGTTACAAATGCAAATGAGCCTGCGCAAAGCAGCCTCTCCATCCGGGGCCTCCCGCCGGGCCGCCTGCTAAACGGGGCACATGCCGCCAAGCAACCACGGTAAATGGAGGCGCTTTCTCCGGGGCTGAAAAAGTTATTAAGAGTGTGAGCTTCCACCATTATTTCACAATTGAGTTAACCTCTATCCCAAGGGCAACATTTTGCAGCTGTTTGCAGTGATCAGTGCTTTCTTTTCATTCTTTCTTTTCTTCCTTTTTTGGTAAATTGCCCTTTACATTTTTCCTGTGACTAGGGGCGTAAGAGCGAAGTCTGGGTCTGCTTCGTGCTATTGTGATCGCTGCCTGCTTTCCAACAGGCAGAAATGAACACAGCAGAATCACGTGATGTTCTTTCCAATTAGCCGCAAAATGATCCAAAGGTAAGTGCACACGTATCAGAAGGAGCACTGCCACTTCCCCACTGAAACGTCCCCTTTCAGACGGGTTACGCTTATCGTTTGGTTTCACATGCTGCATTTCTCTCCTTTAGAATCAGCAATAGTCACGCGACTGGTCACGATGTTTCAATGACTGAAAGCCCAGGCAGCGGTTCCATAAGATTCCATCACCTGGTGCCACTGGAGCCGCCTTAGTCTAAGTACAATCCATGATGTGCACTCAATGATGAAATCGCCTAAAGACACATTTGTCAGAATGTGTTCCCACCGCTAAGTGATGCGCAGGTGTTCGCAGTGGCACACGCCTCTAATCCCAGCGACCAAGTAGGCCGAGGCAGGAGGACCGTGAGTTCGAAGCCAGCCTCTTAGTGAGGCTCTAAGTGACTTAGCGAGATCCTGACTCAAAATATAAAGAGGGCTGGGCATGTGGCTCAGTGGGTAAGGCCCCTGGGCTCAACCCCCAGTACCACCCCGCCCCCCCAAAAAAAACTACTTGGCACAGGCTTGGGGATATGGCTCAGTGGTAGAGCACTTGCCTGGCATGCCGGAGGCCTAGGTTCTATCCTGAGCACCACAATAAAACCAAACCAAAACAAAAACACAACTACTTGGTACAATCTGCACCTAGCAGACAAAATGAGAATTTCTTACAATGCTTGACACCACATAGATCAGTGGCTGCCAAAGCAGGGTCTATGAACCAGCAGCGAGACCATCGCCCCTGAGCTCCCTAGAAATTCAAATTGAAGGGGTCCCATGCCATACCAAAGGGGTCGGGGCTCTGAGGTGGGGCCCTGCCATCTGGTGTTGCTCTGCAGCTGACTGTGAAGGGCGGTCTGTGGGAAGAAGGCTCTGGTCCTTGGTGGCCTGGCCTGGTCACCTGAAATCACTCTCTGAGCTCTCAGTGCTTCCCTCTACCCTGTAAAACTGAGGCAAGGACAGTCACCTGCTGCACAGAACTGCTCTGAGGGCACACAGAGAAAGGGAGAAGGAAGGAAAGGGAAGAAAGCAGTGCTCGTAGGGGTGCCCAGGCTGGCAGGGGAGCCAGGGCTGCTGCCATCGGGCAGAAAGGAGCCTCTGGGGTGAAGTCCAACTCTGAAGTGACTACAGCTCACGGAGTGACAACTCATAAAGGGAAATTGTGATCATCTGGGAAGCATACCTCAGTCAGTGCTTTAACACTGAAAATGTTTGGAAGGGGCCAAGTTCATAGTCATCAGGTGTTGGCTCTTATTATTTTAGCTGTTTGATAAATCAGATTTATCAGACTGCACATGCTGTTCTAAAAAGAAACCAGTCTCCCTTCAGAAGTATGGTGGCCTCCTGCCCTGACGTCTTGACTGGGATCTGTTCTCTGACACATTACAAGAAAGTGAATTGAGCCTTTGCAGCCACTATTAGGATGAAGACTCACGGGTGGAAAAATGATATTCCATGGAATAACATATCAGTGGCAAAATGAAATACAGATAATCCAGTTAGGGTAATGCTACAGGTACCATGTTCCTTGTTAAAAAACAAAACAAAGCACTAGATGTGTACTGTTTGCTCTAATTCCTAATGGCAGGCTTCATTATTGCCATCTTTAGTTCAATGAGCATTTCATAAATGGTGTTGGCCAAGATCCAGGCAAGAGGAGCATGTATGGAACACCACGACTCTTTAATCAAACCCCTGTTGATGGACAGTTGGGTCGTTTCTAATTATCCTGTGAGTACAAAGAACACAGTAACAAATATCACTGACAAATTATCTTTGGGAAGTTATCCAATTTGTCCCCATGGTGGACTTTAGTCCCAGTACTTTCCCTACTGAAGTCGTCCTAGGTGGCAGGGTACATGTATCTAACTGGACTTAAAGGGCAGGAAACCCTGGATTATCCAGTGAACCATTAAACATCTAGGTGAGGAAAGATGGGGTGGGCCATCAGACTCTCCCTCCCAGAAATGACAGAGAAGGAGGCAGTTCCAGGGTGAAATGATTGAGAGAATGGCTGTGGAGGACAGTGGGATGTACCCTGATCTGCCATGCGCAGAAACTGAAGGAGGAGGGGAAGCAGTCGCCACCCAGAGGAAGACGCTGGGGTGGTCACAGAGGGAACCAGAGCCACCGCTGCTAAGGTTGTGGGATGGCAGTTTTGGTCCCCAGATAGCCCTGTTTCCAGAATGGGTTTATGTGACTCTGGGAAAACTGCCATCTCTAAGTCTCAAGTGCTTCCCTCATGGGAGAAGTCAATGAGAAGAAAATCTGAAGTGCCTCACATACATGGAGTATTATCATCATGACCTGTGCCATCTTGGATCCAGAAAGCCACCAGTTAACATGCTCCCTAGGGCAGGGACCACTGGCCTTTCCTGAAGCCTCAGGACACATATCCCCAGGTAGGAAGTTCAGGACACGTGAATGCATCTCTTGCAAGCAGAAGAGTCCAACTAAAACAAGGTTTAAGAAGAATTCTTAGAATTAGGATTGCAGTGGAGGAGTGTAAGTCTCTAGGAGAAACTCTTGCAGGTTATCTTTTTGTTGGATGTAGGTGTAGACTGGCTCTTCTGCGTCACTGAGCCACGGAACACCTGAACTCTAGTAATGCTCCACACCCGCACTGCCTGGTCTGTAGCTGCTGTGAGGACACAGCTGTGATGGCTGTGTTCAAGCTCAGCACTGGTCACAGAAGCCCTACCTAGAAACACCAGAGCATCCCACCCCGCCACAGGACTGCCACGGCAAGTTGGCTCTGCGTAAACATTGAACGACGCAAAAGATGGAAGAGAAGGAGATGGCTTTACCAGCCAGTGCTTTGAAGAACAAAGTGGCCAGTACAGAAACACTGGCCCAATTCCCACAGCCTCACTGCGGTCACTAAAGCGATGGGTGGACAGTTTCTCCCTCTGTACACCCGTTCACTCCTTTTCCCCTCTTCAGTCCTCAGTCCTTCTGCTTCGACTGTGAGATATTAAAGCCATCTTTTTCTTTGATTTTAAACTGAAAGAGAGAGAGAGAAAAAAAAAGGGAGGGAGGAGGGGAGAAAGCCAGTGGGAAACTGAAACAATTTCAAACCCGTATTTCTCAGTATGGCCCTAGGTCCTTCGATGCATCAAACAGAGCACGATGAAAAACAAGGACACTCAGCCTCACCTAAGCCAGGGCTGAGAGTAGCGCTCTCTCAGAGGGCTTCACAGGACCACTGGGGAGCCACCCCCAACCAAGATGGCTCCTGGGAGAAGATCTGTAAGGCCAAAGACAATGGTTTCTTTCTGAGTCCCATCTGCCCAGTTGGTAACATCGAGAGGAAACTAATATTAATAGTGGGCTCTCAAACTCTACATATGCCAAATATATCTACAGGGGAAAAAAGAAAAATTCAAACATCTCCAGTGTTCTCTTTGTAACCCAGTCAGGCTTTTATCTCAAAGACACTGGACACATTGTTTAGAAGTTCAGAATGGGAGCACAGAAGTGATCACAATACATCAAAAACTTGGGAGACATTCTGATGAGTTTTCCTATCGTTGCTTGGTAAATTTAGTTTTCTATTTTGGGAGGACATAATCCGTATGCACACTGTGTACAGCATCTAAGCATTTTCCTTAAGGTGGGTCAGAGTGTCAAGGGCTTCATGAGACCTCAGCCGACTCCTGCAGAACACTGTGGATTTGCGAATGCCTTAAAATAGGGACACAGTTCTTAGAGTTTCAGCTTCAGGACCATAAACACAAACCACCACCTGAGACCACACAGCACCGGATATGAGCTACTTATAGCAGTACTGAACCAGTGAACAAGAATAGCAGGAAAGAAGCCCATTTTCTTGTAGTGAGGCCCTTTGAAGTAAACTATTTATTAAACATTATATACAGGGTTCAAAACAAAAATCTTTGAAGGCTGGTTATCCCACTCAGCACAGCAGCCAGTGCTAACGAATTGCTTCCTTTTCCTCAGGTTTTGTTTGCCATTTGTGAAACTGAGACCCAGATTGTTTCCTCCATCCATGAAGCTAGCCAGCACCGAGCAGTGGTGGCGATTCTGTCCATCGGTGGCCAGAGCGATCGGAACATAACCAGCCGCAGTTCCTCACCACCAGAAAATGTGCCCATCAGAAGCTGCTCTGTAAATAAAGTCCAGCAACTTCTTCAAAATAGAAAACGGAGTTAAAAGAAATAAAATAAAATGACTAAAAATGGCAAGAGTTCAAATGAGAGGACTTCACCTTTTTTTAAATTTGAAAGTAAAACTCATCTATGGCACTGGCTATTTCATCACGCCAGACTAACCTGCCTGTTTCAGCGGGCACCTTCCCGCCTCTCAATTAAGAAAGTCCCACGTAGACCAATAAGTCTCATCTTAGAGAAATGTTCAAAAGGAGACCGAAAGGGCAGTCTGGTTTATTCTTCCAAAGCAATCATTCACTTGGGAGTGTGCCTGGAGGAAGAGTAATGAGAAGTGAACTCCCAACCAGCCAGCAAGGTGACAGGTAAGAGGAGCGACCAGGGAGCCTGCCCCCTCACTGAAAGGTGTCTCCACCAGGTGTGTTCGGGGGAGAGAGCGCCAACGCCCCCCATCCGCACCTCTCGGGCAGTTTCAATGTGGAGGCGAACGGCGGGAAGCTTTTTAAAATCTAGAAATACATCAAAGGCCAATGCAGATTAAGCCCTGGTCCTTTTTTTCTGAAAGGCTCACTTTTGTTCCTAATACAAAGACTTAGATGGTATTTCCTCAGATCATAAAGCAAGGTGTACTTTTAATGATGGATTAAAAATTATAAAAGTAAAAGATGGCTTTTCCACTCTATTCTTCTTCTTCTTTTTTTTTTTAAGTGATGAATTCAGGAAAAGATCAGTCTGGGCCAAATTTATCTCTTGTTACCTTTCAGGGTTGTGGAGTAAGTCAAGTGTGATGTTGGTACAAAGTCAACTTGGGATGATTTAGTCATTTCTAATCCCATTATTAGAAACATCAGATAATATGTGATAGTATCTAGGATATATAGCTTTAAAAATAGTATAGTTGTCCCCCCTTATTCATGGGAATGTGTCCCAAGACTCCCAGGGGAGACCTGAAACCAGAACTAGGAACAAATCCCAGATACACTAGGTTCTTTCCTGCACAGACACATCTCTGATCAAGTTGAATGTATACATTTGCAGGAAAACTAGAACCAGTTTTTCCTTCTTCACAATTTCATTCTTTCCTAAATCTCAGCAACCTCAGAATATGATTTTTTTTTCTTTCCTTAATAAGTCAAGAAAAATTCCTTTCATCTCTCCCTAACAGGAGGCACTTCCCAGCTTCTCTCTGTTGTAACCAAACCACTGACATCACATTAGTCTTGCACTTTGGTGCCATTATTTAGTAAGACAAAGGTTACTTGAACACAAGCCCTGAGATATCCCAACAGTCCATCTGACAACTAGGTAGCAGCGAAGTGAAGTGGCTATGGGTATGCTGGACGAAGACACGACTCACAGCTCGAGACTTTATCATACCACTCAAACAATATGCAATTCAAAATTTATGAATTGCTGTGCTGGGCATCGAGGCACCCACCTGTAATCCCGGTGACCCAGAAGGCTGAGTCAGGAGGATTGCAAGTTCTAGGCCAGCCTCAGCAACTTAGTGAGGCCCTGTCTCAAAGTACAAAAACCCAAAGGGCTAGGGCTGGGAAAATAGCTCAGTTGGCAGAGTGCTTGCCTTGTAAGCACAGGGTCCTGGGTTCAATCCCCAGTACTGCAAAAAAACAAAACAAAACAAAAAACCCAAAGGGCTAGGGACCTAGCTCAGTGGTAGGGTACACCTGCGTTCAATCCCCATTACTGAAAAACAAAACAAAGCACACACATACAAACTTAAGAATTACTGATTTCTGGAAATGTTCCATTACTTTTAGATGAAGGTTGACCAAAGGAAACTGAAGCCACAGAAAGAGAAACCATGAAAAAGGGGAGACGACTGCATGCATCTTCATAGTCAAGAGTGAAAGGTAAAATAAATTTTTGCTCCCAACTGGACTTTTGAAATCTAAATGCCTGCGACGTCAACAGAAGGACTGTAAGTGGATTAACACTTAAGACGAGGAGGAGCCCCTGACTCCTCGTGGCCTACCTTCATGAACTCCTAGGCTTGGGGCCTTCCTGCTTCCCTTCCTCCAGCCCAAGGCATTCCCCTGAACCCTTGGTCTTGTCCTCCCTCTCCTCTGCTGCACCTTCTTCCTCCTCTCCACTGGCTCCTTCTCTTCAGTCTAAACCCCAGCTTGAGTCCTGGGGGAAGCCGCTCTCCCCTGGGGCCCTGATGTTACTGCCCGCCCCGCCATGGTCTCTAGAGGCCTTTGCTCTGCTTGCCATTGCCACGTGCCCGCCCAGGATGGGCCCACTCCAGAGATCTCACTCTCCCTGCCCCAACCTCCTCAGCTGACACCCCGTCAGAGGCACTCACAGGCCAGGCAGCTCCAGAAGCATTCGTACTGGAACAAAGAGCAGGCCTGCACATTAAAAAGGTGCTCTCAAGGTAAAGCACAAATTATTTTATTATGCATATTCAACATTTTAGGGATAAAAATACTATGTTTCTAAAACTATGAGAGTGGTAGTACCTTAGAGTAACTTTACAGATAGGATCTGCCTGAGCTTCACCCTAGAAATTATAAAATTGGTAAAACTTCCTTCTGGAAGCCACATCCTAGTGATTCCACTTCGTGACTGCAGTGTAGGCCCAAGAAAAACAGATGCAGGCCAGGAACAATCCCACTTTCTCTCTGGACTCAAGTGTGGGAGTGGACCGTGCAGTGGGAAGAGGTGCTGCATATTGACATCTGTTGAATGGTGTCAGTGTTTAGTGAGAAGACAGTTTGTGGTTCCTCTAGGAACAAAGAGGTTCTCTGGAAGTCACCTCTCTTATCCCCCAACTCTCCTGCCTCAGCTCTTCTCCCATCTGTGAAGAGAAGGTAAAACCAGCCTGTAGCTGAACGGTTTCTGACCTGTGCTGTCCCACGGTCAACCTTTGTGAAGTGTTGTAATGCTTTAATTTAGGAACTGCCAACCAACATGGAGGAGTTTAATTTTGGTGACTTTTATGTGCTGATAAAATAAATAGGCCACCTCGGATATAAAAAGCCACTTGGTCCAGATATATTTTCATTCCATCAAAAAGCACATGGGTGCTCACTCTAATAAGTTAGTAAGTCAAGGATTCCTCTGGAGGAGGGTCCGTGCCTGAGCGATTACTGTGGGGCCCTCGGCCTGACAGATGCGCTGTGATCATGAGGGGCCTGGCCGTGAAGACTGAGGATAAAGTGGGGGTGATCCCACTCCCATCAGGGACCATCTCTGCTATCAGACAGGTTCTCATTCCTCACTAAGAATAAGACAATGACTGGGCATTTCCGTTTTTCATGTCAGTCACTCCAGAGCAATGTGGCCCAAGTTGCTCTCCTGGACTGAGATCTACTAGAAAAAGACCTGGGGGGCCCAAGCAAGATGCATCTCTTTTTCCTCAAATGTCAGAACTCCTCCAAAGCCCCCAATACACCACCTCTGAAACTTAAAATCCTACAAAACAGTCCTGAATCATCCCAGTCAACATGCTATGGATTGTTTTTTCTTTTCTGTTTTTGAGACAGGGAACGAGGCTGCCAAGGCTGGTCCTGAACCTCTCCTGCCTCAGCCTCCCCAGTGCTGGCTGAGGCTAGGGACTTTCCCCGCCCCAATGCTGGAATGGAGCCCAGGCCTCAGGCCTCACGGGTGGTAGGCCAGCACTCCAGCACTGAGCTAAACCCCAGCTCCCGGCTGTGGATTCTTAACATCCAGTTTCAAATGCTACAACAATTACACTTGTCACTGAGAACTGGAAGTTGTACAAAATACTATACCAGATCACAGGCATGCAGAAAAACAGAACAACTTTCAGATGTATTTTCTTGTTTACTGGATTTCCAACAGGAACTAGAGATACTCTAGATCTAAATCAGTTGTCCTCAGAAAACAGCTGTGGCAACAAGAAAGTTCCTAGGATCCTGTCTCAAGAAGGGAAATAAGACTTTACTCTTGGGTGTGAAATATATTTCCAGAATGCTCATTGGACTTATTGAGTGACTACATGTTGCCAAGAACTGTACTGGAGTGTTAGGAATGCACTATCCTATTAATTCCGACTCTAGCAACGAGGTAGATGGTATTATTACTCTCATTTTAGAGCCCAGGAAACTGTGCTGAGAAAAGGAAAATGAGGCTAAATCAAATGGTCAATAAATCAGTATCTGCCTGACCTTAAAGAGGTGGCCTCCACTGGTACCCTGTAAATTTCCTTTTGTATACAAATAGATGGAATATATTATGGCATACATACATATGAAATATAATATTGAAGTAGTAACTTTCAAATTCCAGATGGAATTCAAGAAAGGAAGCAAGATATTTACATGTACATGAAGAGATTTAAAATCATGAAACTTAAAAAATGGCAGGGATAAACTTCAGAATCCAAGCCTTCATCCTCCTCCCTCATTTAACTTCCTTGCCCACACCTCAACAAGGTACTCTGCAGATGGACCTCTGAATCCTTTCCTTTTGCAAAGGATAACAAAGATAGATGATTTTGCATACGTGGAATCTGGATTTAGCTGTGCTGTATACACCAGCTGGTTGCCACTGGATACTCTCTGTGATTCGGATGTCTGCCCTACTGAAATCAGTCCATTTCCCTAGCACCAAGAATTTCTTTGGTATTGGCTGGGTATGGTGGCACACAACTGTTTTCCCAGCAACTTGGGAGGCTGAAGCAGAGGATTCCAAGTTTGAGGCCAGTCTTAGCATCTTAGTAAGACCCTATGTCAAAATGAAAAATAGAAAAAGGCTGAGGCTACAGCTCAGTGGTAGAGCACCCCTGGATTCAATCCCCAGTACTGCAAAATAAATGGGGGGGGCAGATTGTATATTGTTTGGTATATATTTCTAGTACCAGAAAAAAAAAAAATCTGTGTTCCTTGTTGTTTTATGAGAGTGTTACTTTAAAATTGTTGTGGCTCAGTGGTAGAGCACATGCCTAGCATGTGTGAGGCACTGGGTTCGATTCTCAGCACCACATAAAAATAAATGAGTAAAGATCCATCAACAACTTAAAAAATATTTTGAAAAATATAAATAAAAATTCCAATACACAGTTTGGCCTACTTGTGCAGTAACTGTGACTCCTAGGGAACAAGGAGGAATCTATAGAGAACATTTAAAAACAAGTTCTGCCTTCACGCCACCAAGGTGGTTATAATAAACACGACAGACAACACCAAGTGTTGGCAAAGAAGTAGAAGAGCCAAGTCATTCATCTGCCACTGCGAGGGATGGAACACCCAGTGGCCACTCTGGAAAACAGCCAGGTGGTCTCTCAAAAAGTTAAACACAGAGAGAGCACGTGCGCAGCCCAGAAGTGACATTCCTATGCATATAACTCCTCAGACAAACCCAGGTCCATGCAGAAACCTCCTGTGAATGTCACGGCAGCACTGTTTGTAACAGCCACAAAGACAAAATGACCCGTGTGCCCATTAACTGAAGAGTAAGAAGGGGGTGCACACAATGGCATCATCCATATTCATGTTTTCATGGTAGTCAGCCTTAAAAAGAAATGAAGTGCTGACACCTTGCACGAGGACCAAGCTTTGAAAACAGCATTCTAAGGGAAGGAAGTCCCTCACAGGCCCTGTGGCTCCACCGCCACGTGTACGGGATTGGCAAAACTACACAGGCAGCGGCTGGAACGGCAGGGCTGCTTCTGGGAGAAGAAGATCCACAATGATCGTGGGGCTGGTCGCACACTCCGTGAATGCACTAATCACCCATAGCGACCGGCGCTTTCCAGATCAATCCTTTCTACAGGACTGAGTCTTAACTGGATAAAGCTGGATGTGGAGTCCTTGGCGGCCCATTCTCTGTAAGTCAAGCTCATGAAGTCTTCTGACCACAGCCGACAGATTAAAATGGACACATAAGAAAACAGTAAACAGCAAAATGCCTACAAGGACGGCAGCACAAGAGTGAGGCTGCAGCAAATGGAAGGAGATTGTGCCCAAGGACTGATACTTAGAAAGCAGACTAAAAAGGGGCTGAAAAACCACCCCTGGGGCTGGGGTGCAGCTCAGTGGGGGCTGGGCTTGATTTCCAGCACTCTCAACAAACACATGCAAACAAACCAAAGCACCCTGTTTTTTTCACACACGGAAAGGAAAACGTGTCTTTAACTTGGAAATTCTACTTCTAAGTCAAATGAACTTATTTGCATTTGAAGCTGAAGAACAAAAGAGGCTTAGTTTACAATAGTTTGGGCCTATTTTAGATATATATTTATTAAAATGTTTAAGCTTGAAATAGTACTATAGGCACCAGACAAAAACAAATATGAGCAATTCAATTCTATACCTTCTGTTCAATAAAACTCTCTTCCCCATGGCAGGTGGCACAGAGAACTCTACCCAGGGGGTTAATCAAAATTCCCTTAGAATAATTGAAAAGCATCTGCATTTTTCCCCCAGAAACCACAAAAAGTCACAGTAAGCAGATCGTATACTCTTAGCACTGAGCCTGAGCAGCATAACGTGTTGTCCTCAGAAATTAAGTTACAGGACGCGGGTCGTCGTGCAATAAGTCAGTGATGTCTCCCTTAATGAGACGGAAAAACTCAAGGAAATCAGAAGACAGACAAGCATGTGATGAGTTTGTGTGTGATGCTCTGCCACTACCGCGAGGCAATCCTGCGTCCATGGGGTCATGCTGGGGCAGGGCTGCGGGAGAGGCCTGGGAGGTCACTGACCCCAACCTTTCATTTTACAACAAAGACAGCGGAGGTGTAGGCAGGTCACACCTCGGGGCTCTTTCGAGATTTCTTTTTTTTTTTTTTTTTTCCTGAGTACACATTTCAGAGGGTGCTACCTAAGAGATGGGGAATCGGAACTTCTGAGAGGAACCTGGTGAGACTCCATGGCCAGCACTGCCAAGCCTTCTGTGAAGGTGTGTGAACCAGTGGCCTGAGAGTCAGCCCAAGGGGAACAGAAGCAAGTCCAGTACAGTTTAGGTGGCCAAGCCTTGCCTGCACCAGAGTCCTTCCTGTGAAAGGACAGCAGCACCAAGGCCCAGAGGTGGCCCTGCAGGGAGGCAGCGGTTCACGATGCGCGTGTGTGTGTGCGTGTGTGTGTGTGTGTGTGTGAGTGTGTGTGTGTGTGTGTGTGTGGCGTAGGGACACTACATCATTTCCACAGAAACCACACTAGTTCTGAAACCACGCTAGTGAGCTTCCTGGTTAATCTGGGGGGCAGATTTGGTCACTGGAAGAACTACGCCTCGCCTCAAGTCAATAAATGCACATTTTGGTTCGGGTATCAGTCTCTGCAAGGTCACTTCTCTTGGATCTGCTCACACCCAGGTTCCCGTGTGCTAATCATGTTTCAAAACTTTTTTGTATCTTATGATGTTTTTAACATTTTGGGGGGATTTGCAGCTCTGGGGAGAGACCCACCCAGGGCTGGTTAATTCCTAAAGATAGTAAAGACTTGGGAGAACTAGGTAACCAACCCCGTATCTAACTCTCACACCAAGCCAGTATTCCTGCTGCCCTAAATCATTTCAGAGTCAGGTACCTGGGTGGCTAGGGACCATCCCCCACCCTAAAGCCCCCTTCATCATTCATCTTAGCCAATCCTACACTTGTCACCTTTCCCGAGGGAACCCCCAGAAGGTTTGTTTCAGTCAGCTTTTTCGCTACTGTGACTGTAAGATCTGACCAGAACAACTATAGAGGAGGAAAAGTTTATTTGAGGGCTCACGGTTTCAGAGGTCTTAGTCCATTGAAATTCGGCTTTATTCCTCAGGTTTCCAGGTGAGGCAGAACAACATGGTGGAAGAATGTGGCAGAGGGAAGTAGCTTACATGATGATGAGGAAGCAGAGGGAGAGAGAGAGAGAGACAGAGAGAGAGAGAGAGGGGCTCTACTTGCCAGATACAAATATATACCCCAAAGTCACGCCCCAATATCCCCCCTCCTCCAGCCACAGGTCACCTGCCTTCAATTACCCCTCAGTTAATCCCATCAGGGGGTTAATTCACTGATGGGGTTAAGATTCTCACAACCCAATCATTTCCCCTCTGAACCTCTTGCGTTGTCTCTCACATGAGTTTCTGGGGGACCCCTCACACCAAACCATAAGAAGGCTCCTGCTCCCGCTTTGACCTGGCTCTTTTCTGCCTGACTCACGCTGGTGGGGAACCCTTCTCTCAGGAAATGTATACAGCAAATTCTTTTTTAATGGCATTCACCTCTCCATCTGGGCATTCAGTCACTTCCACAAATTAAAATCTGCAGGTACGTTTCCCAGCACCTTGCAAAGTCAACACCAAGTCTGCAGGACCACTGAGGGCCAGACTAGAGCCTAGGTGGTGGGAACTGCCCACAAGCCCCAGCCTGGCACCGCTCTTCCCTCTACAGCCCTGCCTTCAAACAGCAAAGGGGGCCCCCTGGCAGACCCAGGCTCAGGGAAGGTCCTCAGTGTGGCCTGCACGAAGCCCACAGCATTATTCACACGGGTTTAATCTTAGCAAGTTGGCAAACTGATAGGACAAATATTAAATTGATCTTTAACTAAGTACCAGTTGCATTAGCAAAGATGATCGGAATAAAAAACTATTGATGCCAAGCGTGAACTGTAAAGTTTGTTCTTTCTGAAAAGCAATTTAGATACAATGAAGAATGTATTTTAAAATTCCTCTGGATCATTACTTCAGACAGTGATAAGGAGCTAAACCTCACTTAAAGGAATACTTTGGTCACGACTCTGTGCAGACATAAAGGTAGACATCAATAGCCACACTGGATAAAACAGGAAAACAACACCCGCCACTTCTCTAGTTCTCTCTCCAGTCTGACCAGGATGCTGGAAGCTCTCTAGACTCACAAGTTAAGGCTTCGGAGAGACAATGCAACTGAACACAGGAGGACTGGCTGTGGGGACAATTCACACAATTCGGTCACACACGCTGACAGAAGAGCCCTGACTTGTGGTGGCCCCACTTTCGACTTTTCAACTCCTGAGGGTGCAACACGATACCCGTTCAGTGGAAATGGGGCTGCGGGTCTGAATGTGGGTCTTCTCCTGGCCAGTGTGCAGAGTGACCACTACCCGCAATGCTGGGCATCAGGTGCGGTCCCGATCAGCCCCAGAGCACCAGGGAAAGGACCACACTCCGCAGTGCACTGTGCAGCTGAGACCTGACGTGCAAAGGCTGAGGCGGACGAAAGGCACGATGGGATTCCTGGGACACACTCCTGGTTACCCGAGGAGCCCCTCCCTCCCGCGGTCCATGACAGCTGTCTAGACCAGGGGCTCGACTCTGCAAAACTGACATTGTGGGTAGACGGATCCTTTTGCAAGGGTTGTGCTGTGCATGGTAGGATGGCTGGCAGCATCCTGGCCAGTTGCCCCAGATTCTGGCCACTGCACTCCCCGTCACAGCCAAAATGTCTCCCGACATTGCCACATGTCCCCTGAAGAGCAAAATCGCCCCCACTGGGAACCACTGAGAACCTTTAGACTTGTGAGATGACATCACACTGCCAGGCACTTATATTTCAAAAACTGTCCATGTCATCCCTAAAATCCCTTAAGAGGGCTCAGGAACAGAGGAGCCCTCTCACGGGCTCCAACCTGCTCCCCACTTGGCAGTCAGGCATTGTAAGAAAGAGTGGGGGCCCCTGGGAGAACTAAATCTGAGCCCCCCACTGCCTGTGAGAAGAGGCCGTGCTCTACCTGCAGGCCTGGCTCGGTCCTCTGGCTGCCCTTCACAGGAACCACTCTGAGCCAATCACTTCATTTCTGTGGGTGGGTGACAGGGGCATCATCCACGTGTGAAATGAGGATTCTACAGGTGTCCTCCATGGTTGTGACATCCAAGGAGACGACCAAACACAACTCACTGGGCATACCCAGGCACTCCCGCATTGTCTCCTTGACCACCCACATTTTAAAGGTTGGTCTAGCGAGTGGATGAGACAGGAAAGGGGTGGGTGATGTCTTAGACGTGGTGAACTCTAAGGGTAACTGTTAGGACTTACTGAGAATTTCTCTAACCCCTAAAAAGACAGGGATTCTATTTCAGCCAAGGGTGCTTGGCTGTACCACTGTGTCGCCACATGCTTGGTAGTTAGCTTAGGTAATTAACACTGATACCTTAGGAATTACCTTAGCTGTTCCCCTACTATCATGAGAATTGACACCTTTCAAAACATACATGCGGCTGGAGAAAGCTCCCTCCCAGAAACACATACCACAGACAAGGACTGCTCTCCAGCCTCCTGCAATCCTCCTCGGGTATCCGGCCACATATTTCCATGCACAAGGGGGAAATATCACCAAATATTAAGTAGCTGAGCAATTTAATGGTAGCTATGACAGGAAAGCACTGCTTCACACGAGCCTTTGTGAGGTGTCGCTGTAACATACTCCGGGAAGATATCAGGACTTTCACAAAATTGAGGACCAATGAAGAAAAGCAGCTTGTACAATACCTATTTAACTGCCCACTCTCACTGCTTACGTGGGACGTTGGAGTGTCTGTGGCAGTGACAGTCCACCTCTCTGTTCAAACGGTAAAAAGAACGTAAATCACACAAGGCCATGCCACAAGCTAGGGTTTGCCCTAAGTTCCATGGTTGTCCATGGCACACCTGGTCTGTGACCCAGAATGAGGAGGATGAGGAAAAGGACCTTCATACACCTCCCAACAGCTAAGGCACATGTTCATTCCTAAAGCACATCAGGTTGGGTACAGTTCAAGGTGTTCAAGTAGTGACAACATGTATGATACTGGTAAGTTTCAGGCCCCTAAGAATCCAGATATTTCATCTCTTGAACATTAGAGATCAGTGAAATGGGAAAGAAACTCCAAAACCCCAACTATTATGTTCACCCAGTCATTCTCAATTGGGTGCAACTGTGTTGGTCCCCAGACCCTGAGCCTAGCCCTCTGGGCTACCTGGCCACATTTGGGAGATGATGTTTTGGCTCTTACATCTGGGGATGTGACCAGGTGGCAGAGGCCAGGGCTGCTGAACATCCTGTCATATACAGGCCAGTTGTCTGTGACACAGAATTATCCAGGACAAAACGTCAGTGCTGCCAACGTTGAAAAGCCCTGTGCTAGGCAAAAGCAAAAATGACCTCTGTCATGGGTATAAGGCTTAGAAGAACTCTGACCAAATCAAAGGAATTGCACAAATGATAAGTAAATTTAAAAGATACAGTTGATGACATTGTGGACTTAATTATACTTGAGGTCCTATCATATTCCTCCTGGTTAAAAACTGCTTTGTGAAAAGTTCCCTTACTCAAATGCATGTCCTATCCTTTTATGGTAAGAAAAGTCGGGAGCACCATTCCTATGCTTGGCTCCTAATACCAGTAGTGCAAGGTGTTCTTCAGCGTCAACTCACTAAACTCAATTCTAATTCTACACTGCTTGTCAACATGCAGTCCAAATCCTAGTCTTGCTGTTTTTTAAGCTCTCTCTACAAATGCAGATCCCACGCCTCACCTCAGGCCTAGGGAGTCAGCTGTTCTGGGAACAGGACCTGGGAATCTGCATTTCAGCAAGCTTCCTGGGTGATTCTTATGCATGATAAAGTTCAAGAATCACTGACTTAAACATGGCTTCTATAAGAAAATCATTGTTTTCACTGTAAATTAAAGAACATGATCAAACAATTCATAGGCATGAAAGATCAACCACATATAGTAAGGTGGCATGGCTCCTGAAACGCCTACATAACCCATCGCTTCAAAGCAAGGCTGGTGCGAGAAGGTCTCACTAGCACCATTATCAAATGTCCTGTCTCTCTGAGCATTTTGCCTTTCCAGACGAATAGATTTTAAGCAGCAATGTTCAAATACAATGTACCAAAGTCATTGTACGTGAAGTCTGGCCAAGATGTGTTCTCTATGTTCTCCGTCATTCTTCAGTGAAACAGCATCTTGCTGCCACAGATACACATAAACATACATGCTTTAAACTTGGAATTCAAGGACAATACATTCCCTGTGTAAGAGGGCATACCACTGGATGAACAAAACTTTGGCTTTTCAAATAAAAAGGAAATATTTTTCCTTCTGAATTTTTTTGTAGACTAAGTGCCAAATTGTGGACTCAATTGAGATTACAATTTCAGATGATAATATGT
Source organism: Glaucomys volans (assembly GCA_020662805.1). NCBI lineage: Eukaryota > Metazoa > Chordata > Mammalia > Rodentia > Sciuridae > Glaucomys > Glaucomys volans. Next base: position 510,376 of record JAJEJO010000792.1, on the reverse strand, counting down.
CTCTAAGCAAGCAAAAAAGAGAAGGAAAAAATGTGAGTCAAATGCAACAGAGGGAGAGGAGAAAGCTGTAATAAAAGCCAAACTATTAAGACACCAAGTACCTGCTATTTTCAGGCATTTTATAGACATTTTCTTATGCAACTCTTGTTACTGCCATAGAAATAGACAACACAACGTTGCTGGGCGTGGTGGCGCACGCCTGTAATCTCAGCACTTGGGAGGCTGAGGCAGGAGGATCGCGAGTTCAAAGCCAGCCTCAGCAACTTAGCGAGGCCCTAAGCAACTCAATGAGACCCTGTCTCTAAGTAAGATACAAAATAGGGCTGGGGATGTGGCTCAGTGGTGGAGTGCCTCTGGGTTCAATCCCCAGTACCAAAAAAAAAAAAAAAGGAAAGAAATAGATAATGTCTATCTTGCTGATGAGAATATAGAGGACCAGAGAGGTTAAGTAACTAGTTCAAGTTCACAAAGCCAGTAGATGGGAGATCTGAGACTCATATACAGGAAGTCTGTGTTTACATTTCTGTCTGCTTCAACATTCACTAACATCCTAATAGTAGATCATGGAAATTTCTTGTGAATATACAACTTGGTAATTCCAAATGTTTTAAATTGACAACATTCTAAAGGATATTACCTCTGATTGCTTCTACTAACTCTCAGGTGCTCTATGGTACCTTCATCTTAGAAAATGAATGGAACTAAGTCACCTAATAGATATAGAAATACTCTAAAACCCTAAAGCATCCTACAAATAGAAGGCATTGAGCTATTTATTAAAATTGGTTTTATTTTGAGGATCTTTGGCAGATGGCAATAGGATATTGAGATACTTTGAAATAATTAGTGACACCCTAGGGTTCTGATACTGTGAAATCATGAACGATATAAATGATAATGATATACATGATTTGGACAACAGGAAATGGTGTAATTTGTGGATGACTCCATTAGGGAGGACTTCCCTTAGGCAAATGGGCCTTGCTCAGGGCTCCACTCTGAGCCTGTCTTCTGTTTCCCATCATCCCCATGGGCAGCCTCACCTCCTGCACGGCCTCACCTCATTGTTGATGGAACACTAACTCAGATGCTCACTTTTCATCTGTTTCCTGATCTCCATGCCCTTGCATCTTAGGTGCCCCTCTGGCATTTCAAATTAAAATTGTCAAAATCCACCTCATCTACTCCCCCTTTTCTCTGGTGTCATTCTTCCTGTCTTCCTTGTGAACAAACAGGCAGAAGGTATTCAGAACATCTGGAGATGCTGTGACCCTCTTCATTCAATCCTGCAATGAACCTCAATGCCTAGAAGATACAGTCTCTTATGGTTTAGATGTGAGGTGTCCTCCAAAAGGTAAGGTGAGGTGTCTCATCTGTGAGACAATGTAAGAAGGTTTAGAAGTAAGATGATTGGATTGTGAGAGTCTTAACCCCATCAGTGAATTAATCCCCTTATGGAATTAACTGAGGGGAAACTGAGGGCAGGAGGATGTGGCTGGAGGAGGTGGGTCCCTGGAGGCATGACTTTGGGGTTCATATTCTCTCTCTGCTTCCTGGCGTGATGCCTTGAGCTGCTTGCCTCCAGCACTCCCTTCCACCATGATGTTCTGCCTCATCTGAGGCCCTGAGGAATGGAGTCAGTCATCTATGGACTGAGACTTCTGAAACTATGAGCCCCCACAGCCCCAATTAACTTTTGCTCCTTAAAAATGGTCCAGTCAGGTCTTTTGGTCACAGCAGTGAAAAACTGACCAGAACACAGTCCAGTCTCCTTGGCACAGTCCATATCACCTAGCCCCTGCTATTCTAGTTTCACCTTCTAAACAGACCCTCGTCCTCTACCTGCCACCCTCACTAGCCAACCTGCTCTTCCTTAAACACCTGGGGCACCGCAGGCCTCCATGCCTTCATTTATTTTATTCCTTCTCTTTCTCTCCCATTAGTTTCTAAACCCATCTCTTTAGGCCTTTGCAGATGTTGATCTCCTTTCTCTGAAATGCCTTTGCCTCTTGCAAACTTGATTCATCCCCAACGTTGTAGGCTGAGCTACCCAGGTCCACTGGGGCTGCTCATGATTCCTCTCCTTCCTTTATCCAAGACTTAAAACCGCTTTCCTTCACACACACACACCTCTCGTCACTCTGAGCACACCAGACTGTGATGAGCTGCTCCACCTTCTGTATCCACAGGGGCCAGTGGGCTAACTGGTGGCAGGAATATCTTCTCCTTTGATTTGCCTGAACTCAGTGTCTGACATATGATAATCAATCACTGTAAGATAATGATTGACTGTCATCACAGCATTAAATGCTAGGTTTCATGCTCATTATCAAAATGTAATGTCGAATTAGATGTGTAGGGCAGATTCTTTTCCACCCAGGTTTATGGTGATACCACTGCTATGTCTGCTGAGGGACTGCTTACGACTTATAAGGCACAGACATCTTACAAAGTTCTCTCCAAGTTTATTTTTAGAAGATACGTAATTAAGAATACATGAGGTCGTTTACTACTCTAAAGAGTCAGTATATAAAAACAAGGGTTACACATCTAGTTCATTTTCCAATTATTTGGATTCCAAACAAATGAGTCTACAGTATTAAAATTCGATATCCATAAGTGAATTTTCAGAACAACTTTTTGATGTTTATGCATCTATAAATATGAATGATGCAGATTTCAGGCCTGCAATGCAGATGACAAGATACAGCCCAAGCTCCAGCTCTTGCTAATTAAACGAATCAATTAAGAGACTGCAGTTGCAACTGTGTAGCTGCTGCTCTATGGCAGCATCCACAGCCCCACGGGGAGGCCTTTCCCTCCATTAAAATGCTGCCTCCACAACTCCATCTGAGATTATTAGAAGCAGTTATTTGTGTCTTGCTGTCATATTAGTAGCAAAGGCAAATTATGGAAATATGCAGACCAGAATGGTCCCAGTATGAGATCAGGTTGGGTTTTCAGCCTCCAAGGGAACAATTGCTGAAATTCCAAAGTTCCCCAAAGTTCCTTAATGGAACTGATAAATCTATCAGCACAGCATCCATTTAGAAGCCAGGTAAGGGTCACATATTTACATACTTTCCTGCTAAGCTGATACAATTCAATGAGATGAATTATCATATTAAGTTTACCCTCCTGAGTTAAACTGATGGAGTTCAAAATTGTTTTCGATGGTTGTCATTAATCGCTGTTACTTCGTAAATGCTTACTTTGAAATCTAATTGTGCTGGTGTATCAAGGGTCATATTAATAGCATTCGTAATGGTAAATCTTTGTAAAACATGTTTATTCTACTAATATTATCACTCAAGCTCTCAAGGCTAATAAGAAATAAAGTATATTTATTATCAATAAAAAACTTAATTTAAAATGTACAATTTGAGATTTAAATTAGCTTTAAGAACTTTAGCATCATTTGGATTCATTAAGATCTCTGGCTAAGCTTCAAAGACATAGAATTTGATAGCTCCTCGAGTCTCTGGGTGAATGCCAATACCACAGCCATAAAGAGGCCATTCAGTGAGTCTATGCTTGTCTTTCCTTTGGGGCAACTGGCATTGTTTTTGCAAGGAAAAAATTTAAATCTCACAGAGATATGTTTGCTTTAATATTCCAGTGCTTTAAAAATTAAATATAAACAATGATCAGAAAAAATTTTTGAATAAAATGGCAAGTTTTGCATTCTTAAAGCAGTAAAAAAATTCATCCTTATTGTTTAGCATAGTTCAAGTAAAGAATTCTGGTTCAGCAAAATACTACCTCTTCCATTTCTTTGTGAGCTTTTACTGATGGACTCAGAAACACCGCTTCACAAAAATGTGGGTTAGTCAGCTTTTCATTATTGTGACCAAAATATCTGACAAAAAGAACTTGAAGGAAGAAGGTGTATTTGGGCTCCCGGTTTCAGAGGCTTCAGTCGACTGTTGGCTGGCTCCACTACTCTAGGCCCGAGGTGGGCAAAACATCATGGTGGGAGGGTGCAGCAGAGGAAAGGTGCTCAGCTCATGGCAACAGGAAGCAGATAAAGAAAGAGGGCAGGCCAGGGACAAAGTATGACCCCTAAAGACACGCCCCAGTAGCCCACTCCTTCCAACGAGGCCCCACTGCCTACAGTTTACACCATCTCCCAACAGTCCTTTCAAATTATTAGCTCATCAACAGATCAACAGGTCAGAGCCCTCATGAACTAATCCTTTCCCAAAATACCCACCTCTGAACCCTGCTGCATTGATGACCAGGCCTTCAACACAGAAGACTTTGGGGGACATTCTAGATCCAAGCCATAACAAAATGAAACAAAAACAAAACAAACAAAAAACCTAGACAATGTACTATTTAAAAAAGGCATAGAAGCTGGGCGTGGTGGTGCACGCCTGTAATCCAAGCGACTTGGGAGGCTGAGTCAGGAGGATCGCGAGTTCAAAGCCAGCCTCAGCAACTTAGTGAGGCCCTAAGCAACTCAGTGAGACCCTGTCTCTAAATAAAATACAAAATAGGGCTGGGGATGTGGCTCAGGGGCCGAGTGTCCCTGAGTTCAATCCCTGGTTCCAAAAAAAATAAAATAAAAAAATAAAAAAGGCATAGATATCCTGGAAAAATTCTCGGATATGTACCCCACCAACTAACTGTGTATTATGGACCAAATGTCTATGACTCCCTCCCCCAAAATCATATTTTGATGCTCTTTTAAATCCCTCATGTGACAATATCTGGAGGTGGGAGTAACCAGGCTAGATGAGGCCATGAGGGCGGGACCCACGAGGGAATGAGTGCCTTCGCAGGAAGAACAATCAGTGCACTCAGTCTCTGCCACGTGAAGACAGTCCTCCCAGGGCACTGAACATGCTGGCTCAGTATGCTTGGACTTTCTAGCTCCCAGAATCATGAGAAATAAACATCTGTTATTTCAGGGCCCCTGGTCCACGCATTTCATCACAGCAGCCTGAGATGACTTACTTGGTTGTGCTTGGCAGTCACTGCAAGTACAGCTCCTGGAGAAGGCGGTGGAGCAATAGACTCTTAAGGTATTTTGGTGGCACAACTTGACTTCAAAGCAAAAAAAGCTGGTTCAACTAGTTATGAGCACAGATAAGTTATTTAATCTCTTTGTATTGTTATTGTTATGATATTATCTTGGTTTTGTGGTGGTACTGGGGATCACGCTCACTTTTACCTTTTTCTGCACACTTAAATAAGAATGCACACCCATTGTTGGTGTTGCAGCATGTCCAAACATGGGAAGGTAACTGAAAACATCTGGGAAATGAATGGCAGGACCACTGGTAACATGAATTTCCAGATAAAATCTCACTTTTCACATGTATCAAAAAAGCTTTCATGTCTACTAAAGTGTATACTGGACTGGGCAGAATCTCATGTGTGTGGCCTTATGTAGAAACAGTCTTTGCAGATGTGCAAGGTCAGGACGAGGCTTTGCTAAAGGGTGAGCCCCCATCTGGTAACTGGTGTCCCTGGAGTCACACAAATGAAAACACACAGGGAAGGCCATGTGACAATGCAAGAGGAGACTGGAAGGACACAGCTAGAAGCCAAGGAACACCACAGACTGCCAGCGACTACTGGAAGCCAGGAGACAGAATGAAACAGACTCTGCCTGAAGTCCTTCAGAAGGAACTGACCCTGCCCACACTTGGACTTTACATGTTTGGCCTCTGGACTTGTGAGGGAAGACATTTCTGCTGTTTTCAGCCTACCAGTAGGTGGTAATGTGTTGTAGCAGCCCAGGAAACTAATATAGACTCCCACAAACTACAGTTTAGGAGTAGGAAAGTGAGGAAGCTGAGAGACACTAAAGGTTAGATGTGGATGCTCTGAATGCATATGTATGCCCAAGTCAAATGTGCTCCTCTGGGTCATAAAGCACAATTTGCCTCAGTGTGTTAAGTTGGAAGATTTTGTCTTCATTATACGGAAACACTACCTAAAAAATTTTAACTGTACTTCAACATCATGACAGAAAGGGGACCTCAGGTTTGGATTGAAAGTCCTGAGCAAAGGCTTTATAGTCAACAGAATAAGCTTACTGAATCTCAAATCTATACCTCTTATATGAATCTGAAATCTACTAAAGTGGACATGAGGTTTTATAAATAGAAGATGGAGCTTTATGGTCCTTTATTATGAAAGTAAGCCGGGCTATGCTTCAGCAACTCCAGCCACTGGAGGGTGGGTGGCAGTGCTCAGCACCACTCTTCACCCCGGAACCAGGACAACAGAGTGACATCAGTGTTAACACAGCTTCCAAGGGGGACAGGGGCCTCTTGGCCATCTCTGACCAGGAAGTGACACTCATCACTATAAAGAGACAAGTCTCCATGGGTCCCTTGCATTTTTCCACTTCTTATGAGTAAACCACAAATTGTTCCTTGCTCTGCAGGATGTTTGTACACTGGAACAAAGGGCAGGCATGAAGAGCGCCCATTATAAAAGATGCGGGTTCCCCAGCTCAGAGTTCCTCTCCTCCAGTGTAGTCACCAGTATGCGCAGGCATCATCCGCCCTCTCTGCCTGCATCACCCTGAGGAATGTGGTTTCAGGGCAATGGAGCAGAAATGATACTCTGGCCACTGTTACTGTTCTAATCAACTGCCTGTCCCTCTGACCCTGGAGTTTCATGTTTTCCAGTAATAGCCGTGAAACTGTAGCAGATTAATTTGTCATTTTGCAAGTAAGGTAAATCTCAGACCCTTCACAATTCTTGACTGTCACTTCTATTTGTAGCTCAGAGTCACAACGTGTCATATGGTTCCCAACCTACGCCTTCCTGCCTTATTAAAAGTCCACATGATATACGTATGGACTAACTTTATATACTTACGCAGTATCACACCATGTGTGCCACCAGGACACATACCCAAGTTCATTAATGCTTATGGTAGCACTAAGAGTTATAGCAAAAAGCTGGAAACTGCCCAGCTTATCAACCCAAGGACATCCTGCCTAGCTGTGAGCACAAATGAATAATAGCTACATGCAACTCGGCAAGTCTCAGAAACAACACCAAGCAAAGAAACCAAGTCGTGAAAGCAAGCAAAGCTGAACTATACATCATTTAGGGATGCAAATATGTGGAACAATTATTTTAAAAAAGAAAGAAATGATAAATGCAAAATCAGGAAGAAATTTCCCATGGCAAGAAGTGACAGGACTGTGGAAGAGCACCAGCAACCTTCAAAAGTCAGGGTAATTTTAAAAAATAAACTTTGGCCAGGCACAGTGGTGCATGCCTGTAATCCCAGTGGCTCAGAGGCTGAGGGAGGAAGATCATGAGTTCAAAGCCAGCCTCAGCAAAAGTGAGGCACTAAGCAACTCAGTGAGATACAAAATAGGGCTGGGGATGTGGCTCAGTGGCGGAGTGCCCCTGAGTTCAATCCCTGGTACCCCCAAAATAAACTCTACAGTGGGTATAGAGGTCTTTATCATTATTCTTTAACATTTACAAATGTTTTATAAAATATTCTTTTATTTATTTATCATTAATATTTGGGAGGATACTGGAAGTTGAATTGTGGGGTGCCCAACCACTGAGCTACATCCCCTGCTGTTTTTTATGTTTTATTTTGAGACAGGTTCTCCCTAAGTTGCTGAGGCTGGCCTCAAACTTGTCATCCTCCTGCCTCAGCCTCAATAATCACTGGTATTATAGGCATGTATCATTGTGCTCAGCTCATAAAATGTTTTTTTAAATGCACTTGTACAATTATGTAAAGTATATAGTATTTTTATATTTTGCATTTTTGTAATATATAATATTCTCTAATAAAACAAGTTTTTAAAAAGTAGTGAGATTTACTGGACATGAAAATTACAAACTTACATTTTTTAAAATTCTATGTAAAATCTGAATGAAATCAATTATCCTTAAGTCTCTACCTCCCCTAAGTTGAAACGCTAACATTGCTTTTAAAACTTCAGTGATACAAAGAAGTATTTCTCTTAGTATAAATTTAAACTTTTTTGAACACTGAAGGCTGCATTGATTAATATTCAAAAATCCCCAACTTCATTAGACAACTCTACAAGGATTTTCACAAAGACGATGCACACATGGGAGGTCTTCCCTCTACCACGTGACCGCTGTTCCTGACCTGCGTCCTGGCAGCTATGTCTGCTTCAGTCACTTTCCACTGAAGCAGCACGGGAGAGCTTCAGTCACTCTCTATCTGTTCAAACAGACCCATGAACTTCAAACCATTTTGCCTTTTCCATACTAATCCATTTTGGATAATAATACGCACAGAAAAATTCAATGCAACAAACTAGATGGACCTCCAAACTGCTGTGCTGCAGAATCTGGGAGGACACATCTCTTTTTTTCATTTTTTCAGGTGACTTTTGTTGGCAGTTTAGGTAGATGTAGGGGGTAGGGGTGTGTGTGTGTGTGTGTGTGTGTGTGTGCGCTTCTTTCTTTCTTTTTTTCTTTCTTTCTTTCTAGTTTGTTTGGGTGCCTAATATGAGTGAAAGGGAATAAAATCAAAAGGCACCTGCTGATGGACTGAGTGCTGGACTGAGCAGTGGAACCTGCACCCTCCTTGCTCTGACCACCTTGTGTGAGTCACATGTCTCTTCTGGTGCAAACTTTCCTTATCTGAGGAAGGCAGATTAGTTCACCTCTAAGGTCCCAAACACTCCACACTTACTTTTAATCCATCTTTGCTATCTTTGTGTTTCCACTTTTCTTTTTCAAGTCTGACACTGAGGTCCCACACTGGTCAACTGTGCTCATTCATTGAACTGATATTTATTAAACCCTACGAGGTCCTGTTCAGAGCACTGTGTAAAATGACAAAAAGCCCGATGCTCATGGAGCCTGGTATATGCAAGGGAAGACAGACAATAAATACATCAAAAAAGTGCATACTGTGTCAGTGATGATTGCCAAAGAAAAAAGAAGAAAGCAAGGAAGGGGGAAAATAAAATGTCAGAAAGGGTGATTAAGACTATGAATGGGGCTGGGTGCAATGGAGCACACCTGTAATCCCAGGTATTCAGGAGGCTGAGGCAGGAGGATCACAAGGCTGAGGCAGCCTGAGCATCTTAGTGAAAACCCATCTCAAAATAAAATAAAAAGGGCTGGGGCTGTAGCTCAGGGGTAGGCACTTGCCTAACCTGTGTGAGGCCCTGGGTTCAATCCCTGACATAGAACAACAACAGAAAGGCTGGGCAGATGTTCCTGATAGTCATGACAGAAAAAGGGTGAGCACAGAGCCTCTGGGGACTGAGCGTGACCAAGAACAAGAAGCCAAGAGACTTGCGTTCATACAGAATCACTTTCACTGCTACTTCAGCAATGGAGCAGGGGCTCAGACATAGTGATATTTCTGGAAGGAGAGAGCCACTGTGAATAACCCACGGGTGGGATACACACTTCTGTGATTGTTAAACTTATGTGTCCACTTAGTGAGGCCACAGTACCCAGATATTTGGTAAAACGTTATTTCAGATGCATCTGTGAGAGTATTTTCTAGATGGGATGCACATTTAAATCAGTGAACTTGGAGTGAGACAGATCATCCTCCATAATGTAGGAGGACTTCATTCAATCAGTTGAGGGTCTTAATGGAAAGCAACTGACCAATAAGGAGCAGTCAGTTAGAAGATGGCCTTGCACTGCAGACTTCCCTGCGTCTCCAGCCTACTGGCCCACCCTGAAGTTAGCACTTGCCATCCATCCACAATTGAGGGAGGTAATTCCTTAAAGTCAATCAATCAGCTGATACCAATCTCTCCCTAGGCGCGCAAGTGAGCTCTCTCTCTCTCTCTCTCTCTCTCTCACACACACACACACACACACACACACACACACACACACGATGGGTCCAACTTTAATAGAGTTTCTCATGAAATACATCTCATTAATAAAGTTCTTGTTCACAAATAAGAATGTATTACTTTATAAGAATAACCATAAGTCTTAGGTTCAATATCTAAAATTTAGGTTACAACTAGCTAGAGCCTGAATGTACATATACTTTGTATATATAAACGATACATGTATCTTTGTACATATATAAATGATGAAGTCCTCTGTGAATATGTATTATTAACATTCTTCCCATCTCAATGGGAACAAAATCATTGCATTTTGTATTTAGGCCACAGGCCTCTCTGAAATTCTCAGTAAACTCAACTAGCTACCAGAAACGTGCAATGTGAACCTACATCCTGAACAATGTACCCAAAGGACATGAGTAGACATTTATCATATTTTAAATAATACTTAGTAAATGAATATGTGAAAAATATTCAAATACAGTAGCAATAAATACAGAAGTGAAAATTAAAACAATAATGTGCTTTTCTAAAAAATATTCTGAAATTTTAACTAATCCTACTAATAACTATAAACTTATATATGAAAATAGCAATAACTAATTGTCTCTTTTCAGCAGATAAACAATTTATAAAACTATGATACCAGTGAGAGTGTGCAAAGCAGTCTAATATGTAATGGATGGGGCTCTAAAGAGATATAAAATAACTGCAAAAGTGTGTAATGAACCATTAAAATATTCACGGCTTTGATTATATTTGGGGAAAATGTATCATATGCATTTTAAAAATATCTTATACTTATTTGAAAATAATTCAAAACATCAAAGAAGTAAAACACATGAAGGTGCTCACCATGACACCATTTGTAAAGGCAAAAAAAAGTAGAGGCAGCCTGTACACCTAGCAGTTGAGATCCAGGGATAAATAAAATGTCACATCTACCCATCAGAATGTTAAATATAGCTATATTAACTTATGATAATAGTTATGATTCTTATAACTATTTTACAGCATTATCTAAAATGATAGGATCTAGACAAAAATTTTAGAAAAGTATGATTATGATTAAATTTCATTAGAAAGTTAGATTTGAAAGGATCTCATAAAGAAAGTTACAGAAAGCTGAGGGGAATAAAGGTCAAGCTCATTATTTTCAAAAGCATCTTTATGTAATATGCTTTTATTTTTATTATATGCATATGGAGAAAAACTTCAATAGAAAAAAGTACTTAAAATATCCAACAAATTAATTTTTTTAAAATATGTTCTAATAAGAAGTATCTAAAACCATTCTATCAAGGTATCTGCTTCTTGTACAAACTTCTCAGTTTAACAGTAAAATAAAACCACAAGGAAGCCAGGGGGAAACTCCTGGGCTAGACCTAGCCAAATACTACTTTCCTCTGTAAAGTAAGAGAGTACGCAGAATAATTATTCTTCTGTACTTACCACTGTGCCAAGAAACTGAATGCTCATGTGTCCACCAGCTTCTCGAGAAAGACACTAAAAAAAGAAAAAAAAACATAGAATAATCTGCATCCACCCAAAAACTTGTACACCAGTGTTCATGACAGGTGAAAACCCTGCATGTCCATCAAGTGATGAATGGATAAACAAAGCATAGTACACGTCCACACAGCAGAATGGGGGTATGTCATTAAATAATAAAAAGGAATGCAATACAGCACGTGCAACAACAGCAGGCAGTCAACCAGGAACATGTGGCTCCATCAGTGAGGAACATCTAGATAGAAAGTGGACTGGTGGCCGCTCAGGGAGGAGATGGGGAACTGCTAATTGGCACGGGTTTGTCTTGGGGTGTGAAAATGTCCTAATAACATTTGGGGGTGATGATCGTGTACTCCGAACAGACCAAAGTCCACTGAATTGTAACTTTAAATGGGTGAATATGATGGCATGTCAACTATATCTCGATAAAGTTATTAAAATGAATTAGCATTTGTTTAAAATGACAATGAAAACAATGCAATTCTTCTGTGTCCAGACAGAAGTGAAGAAAGCAGAATTTACCTTTACATTATGCATTTATCTATAAGTCAAATATGTTCAAAGCAAACACATGATTATTATCATATACTTTTTTGTTTAAACTTTAGTTCAAAGTCAATAATATTGCTAAAAATGGATAACTCAATAGTACACTAGATAAATTAGACTTTTTCAGAGCATTCTCATCAGGAAAATTGCTGTATTTGATCCTAACCTGTTCCTCAAAATTTTTCTTCTTCTGTGCTAATCAGAGATGGCCCAGCAGCTTCAAAGACTACACACACTAATGAAGGACTCCCAAGTAAGCTACTATTATTGTGGGTTCCCAGAAGTCCTGGAAGAACTGTTAGTGGCCTTTCCTGAACTGCATACCATGGACTGTTACAAATGTATCTTAATTATATTCCTTTTCCAAAAATGCAGGTTTACTAACATCAAGCTCTGAGATCACTAGAGCAATGAAACCTGGAGGGACACTCCAGAGCTCAGGCTGAGCCTTGTGCTCCTTCACTGAGGGAGGCTGGAGCAACAAGGAGGAAAGTGGAGAAATGCAGAACGTTCCCCCACCTGCAAATACTGCGAGTGACTTGACAAAACAACATCAACTGGTGGACAAGGCAGTGTCATCTAAAACCAGAAATTCAATATCCACATGTTATCACTTTGGCCCGTTAATTTCACTTCCCAGAATTTAGACTAAGAGAAAAATCATGGAGAGGCAAAAAAATAAGTCTACAAAATGTTATCACACTGTAGTTCATAGAACTGAAAAATGTCATGCAATCTCAAAGGATCAGCAAAAGGAGTCAGTGACATAAATTATGCTATATCCAGGAAGACATCTAATAATTTTAGAGATGCAAAAAATGTTCACACAAATAGAATACGCCTTATCCAAAATGCTTGGGACCAGAAATGTTTCAGATTTGGGAGTTATTGTTTTCTGCTTTTTTTGATTTTGGAATATTTGCATAGAGTGTACTAATCCCCAAACCTGACACTCAAAGATTTTGGATTTCCAAATTAGAGATGCTATAGTATATTTCTATATTATACTATATACAGTATGTTAAGTGAAATAAGCCAGGCACAGAAAGATAAATACCAGATCTCATTCATATGTGAAATCTAAAGCCGTTGAACTTGAAGAAGTAGACAGGGCTGTGATGTGGCTCAGTGGTAGAGTACTGCCTCGCACAGAAGAGGCCCTGGGCCTAAGCCAAAACAAAAAACAAAAAACAAAACGCCAGGCGTGTGGCACACACTTGTAATCTAGCGGCTTGGGAGACTGAGGCAGGAGGATCAAAAGTTCAAAGCCAGCCTCAGCAACTTAGGGAAGCCCTAAAAAACTTAGTGAGACCCTGTCTCAAAATGAAAGAGTAAAAAGGCTGGGGATGTGGCTCAGTGGTTAAGGACCCCCAGGGTTCAAGTGCTGGTACTTATAAATAAATAGAGAGAAGATTGGTTACCAGAGATGGAGAGTTATTGGTCAAAGGATATACAATTTTAGTTAGTTCAAGAGGTCCATTTTACAACATGGTCAATTTAGTGACAATGTATTATGCTATTAAAGATTGCAAGAAGATTTTAAATGTTTGACCATAAAAAGAAAAATCAGTATGTGAGGTAATACACATCTTAATTATCTTGATTTAGTTATTCTGTATACATTCTTAAATACATTTTTACATGATAGAAACATTTTTGTTAATAAAAATAATTTTTAAATGAGCAGGCATTCTATAAAGGAAAGTAACAAAAACTTTTGTGCTAATGGAACCATTTATGCCAATTTCAGATTAAAAACAAGCAGGAAAGGGTGAGAAGCTCAGTGTGGGCAGAGAGAGGGTTGGGTGAAGGATGGAAGTGACAAGAAAGGAAATCTGGAAGGACATATGGAACCAGGTCACTCTCTTTTTAAAAAATTTATTTATTTTTTGGGGGTGCTGAGGATGGAACCCAGTGCCTCACGCATGCCAGGCAAGCGCTCTACCACTGAGCCACAGCCCAGCCAAGAGCCAGGTCTGACTCCTCCAGAGGGAGCTCATTCTTGACAAAGTTCTTAACCTTCAAGCTGGGGTGTGGCAGCTCTATGTTTTAGAAAGATGATGGCAAGATTGAAGAATGGGGACAGACCAGATTCAGAGACCAAGCATTAGGAAGAAGCCCGAGAGGTGCGAGGCTCCAAGAGGACTGCATCTGATCATTAGGACCTGAAGAGCATCTGGACCTGAGGATGATCTCCATTTTGCTGAGTAGATGAGGGAACTAACACAGGAAAATCAGGCGACCTGCTGCACTGGACCCGCACAGAATCACAACTCCGTCCAGCTGTGTGGATGCAGTATCTCTGCAGCGTCTTACACTCGATTGTCAATTAGATGGAGAGGTTTTTAAGAACAAGGACCATTTCTTACACTTTCTCCTCAATGCCATCGATACCCTACTCAAAGCTGCAGAACTGGAAACCTAAGGGTAATCTTCACCAAAACTCTTTAGTTTTTACATATTGTGAAAAATAAAATGTTATTTATCCTTTGATCACCAGTTGTCTAACAGTAGACATTTGGTTGGAGAGAATTACAGGTGTGGCTACTAAAAAATTATGGAAAGGCATGGCACAGGACAGTGTGACTGTGGACAGGTGACCTATGAGGTGATCTATGAGATTCCTGAGGGTACAAGTAGTGAGGAAACACCCTGTGGCAGCAGTGGCTGAATTTTCTGTCCTTGGTAGCCTGGGTCAGAAAGAAGAGCCATAGGGGTGGGGATAACCGGGGATGGAACTCAGGGGTGCTAAGCCACATCCCCAGCCCTTTCTATTTTTTTACTTTGAGACAATGTCTCGCTAAGTTTTTAAGGCTGGCTTCAAACTCGAGGTTCTCTCGTCTTGGCCTCCCAAGTAGCTGGGATTACAAGGTGCCCATCACCACGCCCGGCCTCACCCTCCATTCTTTATCCTGTATCTAGTCCATTGCCAGTCTTCTCCACCCTCCATCAAAAGTACATGTCACGCAGGGCGTGGTGGCCTGTAATCCAAGCGACTTGGGAGGCTGAGTCAGGAGGATCGCGAGTTCAAAGCCAGCCTCAGCAATTTAGTGAGGCCCTAAGCAACTCAGTGAGACCCTGTCTCTAAATAAAATACAA